>CM042173.1:18602257-18612734 GCA_023376005.1 Doryteuthis pealeii
AAAAGAGAGAGACAAAGAACACAAGTGCCTAACATGTGCAGTGGTTGTACATGAATTAATCCAACAAAGTTAATATAATAACAAACATAGACTTTATTTTGTGAGCACGTGGAGAAAATACATACATGAAAGATATACACATACTCAGGGCAAGGTACAGTAAGATATAAGGAGAGCAGATACATAAATATAAATAAAGAATGTAGGACTAAGTCCTAAGGAAGTGATACAGAGTTACATGTAGAAATTAGTCACTTACTGATAGTTTGCTGGGGGGCAACCCCCCCCCACACACACACTTAAAGGGCAAAGACACAAAGTGTCTAACACATGTGCAGTGGTTGCCGGAAAGAGAGAAATTTTCACAGGCTGCTGTTTAAGTACAGCCTCCAACTATTGGCGAAAATCTGCAGCAAGGGAAGATAACTCTATTGGTTTGGTTTGGTTTGTTTTACGGCATATCAGTGGGTTATTTAATGCCAATAAAGTTGTGAAATAAATTCATTCTTAATGCATAATACAATTTTGTTTATAAACTCATGTTTTTCTATTTAACCCATAGATGGGACCGTAACAGGTACTACCACTCCGGGTTAGAGTGGACCAGGGAGCAATGGCGATGAAAGGGGTGCTCCACATTCCCAAACCTCCAAAACTGGAACCTCACCATCAGATAGAGTTTAACGTCATTCCCAGGACATGTAGTCCCTCAGTCACCGCCTTCTAGCACTCATATGATAAAAAGGGATTGGGGCTTGCAAGGGCAATAGGGTTGGGAAAATCATATAGGTGCTAGGGCTTGACGTGACCAGCCGATTGATCGGAGGGGGCCTCTCCGACCGCCCGTCTAGCCCAAGAGTGGAGTATTGAAAGTCATGAACATAATAACCCTATTAGACCTGTCCATCCCAACACATATTAAAAAGTTACATGTAGGAATAAGTCACTTACTGATAGTTTGCTAAGGGGCAAAGCCCCCCACTTAAGGAGCAGAGGCACTAAGCGCTTAACCCATGTGCAGTGGTTGCCGGACCCAGATTTAAATACAGCAGCCACCTATTGGCAAAAATATGCAGCAAGGGAAGATAACCCTATTTGACTCATGTCCATCCCAACACATATCTTATTATAATGGAGATTGTGTGGTATTCTGTCTTTAACCGAAACTATATAACTACACAAATCACAATTCCCATAGTTATTTACGTAACATTTTCTATGAATTAATTTCTTTTTAAAACTCAGTTATTAATGCAGTTGTATTTATATATACAACAAAATAGCGGTTTACAGTGTGAACGGGAAGGCTAATTTGCATATTGATTTTAAACATTTGATTTTAATAAATATGTGCTTAGTATTATTGATTTCTAATTGTTTGGTTTTATCCTAATGAATATGAGCAAAGATCTCTTCAATAAATCTTAAAAGAAATTTATTAACGAGAAGAATTAACTGTAATTTTATTCTTGACTTCCTATTTTAACTAAATAGTTAGAATATGAAAATTTAGCAATGAAAGGCTGGAGTGATTGCATAGTAAGTTTCACTTGTTCTGTTTTTTTATTATAGCCCCCTATGTTTCAAATAGTTTTATCTGCATTCTTATTTAGTTTCATTAGTCTTTCTAATTTAATATAATATTTTATTGCATGAAAACTTAAATACGTGCACCAGGATGGTGCATATATTAGCTAGTTTTATATAAAACACATTCCAACAAATAGTTATAACAAAACAGATCTTATTGTCTGAGTAAAGTCCAACATAAACAATACAAAACAATCTAGAATGAAAGTCCTAAGGAAAAAGAGTCCTTGAAGAATGTTGGGTTATATCTATTAAAAGGTTGTCACTTACTTCATAACTGGCCACATGCATGGCCATCTACATGTGATGTCATGACATGTAAGTAAAGTAAAGTCGACGGGGCGGCCTAAAGTCAGTATCAGCCAGACAGCGAGGGAGTCTATTCCCTTTTCAATAGCACTAGACTAAGGAGATTATTTTATGTGGTGTCATGACATGTAGAAAGGGAGATTGTAACGTTCTAATAGCGATATATGTTGTATAGCAGGTCTTGTCAATGTGCCTCCAAATTCACGGCACTAAAAAGGTGTTCGGCACGTAGCGGTCATCTTGCCGATAAAAAAGTACAACGCGAGAAATATGTCGTCACAAGCTGCTTAGCTTTTATTTTCGGGCTCGTCTCGTGGGTTGTGTCAGAGAGGAGGAAAGGCAGAGAGAAAGAAGAGAGGGCACTGTTAAATTACTGTAATCCCACACTAGGGACCAGAGGCCCGTCCGTCCCTAGACCTCAGAAAGCAAAAAGAGGCCGGTATTTTTCTTTGTCGTTCCTCGTGACCACACGACTTCCGGTTCCGGTCAACACCCAAAACTTCTGGTTGGCTTTCAATTCTCCATTCGGGGGGTCACGCCCCGGTCAAATTCACGACAAACTGTTTTATGTTCATCACTTTTTTTTAAAGCTTTACTCACTCTTATTTCTTCTTCCTCCTTTTCTAATAGTAGTCCTCGCAAAACTCAGGACCTTCACCATCTCGCTACAAGATAACTGCCACCTAATTCAAATTAAATAAAATAAATTGGTCGAAAATATTAATTTATTTGTTCTTATAACTTTGTAAGACTTAAATATAAAATTGTTAAGAGTTAAAATAGTTTCTGCTGCGAATTTCTTATTATAAATGAATGTGGGTTTTTTTCTTTTACTATTTCTACTTATAACAATTTAGCGTGTGTGATTTTTGTATTTTAGATAGGCGATAATTTTTTACCATTAAAAATATATGTGTGTGTGTGTGTGTGTGTGTGTGTTCGTAATGTGTGTGTGTTCTGTGTCTGTGTGTCTGTCATCTGTCTAGAACTGAGCTATTTATTCATCTACCCTCACAATATATTCAGGGCTGGTGAAGCTAAAAACCTCAATGAAGATAAAGTATAAAAAGTGTTACAATTTATAGTGTTATAAATTGTTGACAGACCCTGTAGCTGAATATGGGGGCCGTTAGCTTCGAGATCAGAGTGGAAATTTACCAGTAACAGTTATAGCTCTCTGACCCCTGGAGAACACATCACGAGAAACACGTGACTAGATTTTGATTTTTAGATACAACCTGACTTTTGAGCAGAGAGGATGTGCCTCTCACTGCTGGGGTTGATATATCCCCATGTGCAAGAACATGGGCTAAATAAAAGCTTGATCAAGAAAAAAAATGTCTTGTGAAAAATTAGAAGAGGAAATAGAAGACAGCAACATAGCAACTAGACAACAAGATGGCGACCAGAGAAGTTAGCAGAAGCAGTAATGAAGAAATGAACCAAGTAAGTCTCAAATTTCTAATATGTCTCTCTCTCTCTCTCTCTCTCTCTCTCTCTCTCTCTCTCTCTCTCTCTCTATCACCTATTGAAGTCAGTTAGTCTACTGTTGGTTTGAATAACAGCAGCTAGCTAAGTACAACTGAAGCAGTGTCCAAGACAGTGGTATATATAGAAATCAAGAATGATCCATTCATGAATTTGGGTGATTTGAGTGATTCCATTCCTTGAGTTCTGATTGGCTGCTTGGTTTCAATGACATTGTGGAGTTCTTATAAATACCCTGTCATTCTGCAGTAGACTTTGCAACTATTCAGGTTTGTATTGGGTTACAACCGTTTGTTGCTATGTCTTCCCAATTCGATGGTAATTGGAACTTTGATTATTCTTCATCACTGAGAACTCTCTCTGTTATATACCCCATCGTCGGGTATATAACAAAAGGGGCTGCATAAAGACACACATATAAGCCTGTAGTTGGGGGGGGGGCAAGGCCCCTCTAAGTTCAAATAGACGGGACACAAAAGTCTAGTACATATCTAGAGAAACCCAGATCAAAAAGAGAGGGTTAGTTTCCCAGGGTTGTGTTTAAAGGACCATATGACCTTTAGGCACCTCTTTTGCGATCTCATTTCATAAGGACATTTTTTTCATTTACACCGTCAAAATCCTGCTTGTTTGTTAACAGACGATTTTTTGAGTTTTTTTTTTAATTTTAAAACTAACCCCTAACCCCTAACCTCTAACAAACAACCGGATTTTGACGGTGTAAATGAAAAAAATGTCCTTATGAAACGAGATTGCAAAAGGGGTGCCTAAAGGTCATATGGTGCTGTTTAAATAGCTTGGTTGCAACACAACAGCAAACAGCAAACCCTTGCAGCAAAACCAGATCAAAAAGAGAGGGTTAGTTTCCCAGGGATGTGTTTAAATAGCTTGGTTGCAACGCCCCCTAACAGCAAACCCTTGCAGCAAGGAAGGATAATCCCTTTCCAATCTTGACTGCAACCAAGGGAAGATAACTGCTGCACAATGAAATAATAATAATACAAAGAAAACTTGAGACAGCAGGTATAATGTAAAAATTAGGTATTTGGTAATTCCATCTCAAATCATCCAGAAAAAAGTAAAATTGTCACCCATCACCTTCAATTTTTCTGAATTTTTTTTTCAGGTATGGATTATGATAATGAAATTTATTGTGTACAGTGCTCAGGTGCACCACAACTCATCAAAGTCTCATGTCAAGTACACAGAATAATGTATTAGTGTCAGGAACATGAACAGTTTACAGTAATAATATACATATATGTGTACAGTGCTCAGGTGCACCACAACTCATCAAAGTCTCATGTCAAGTACACAGAATAATGTATTAGTGTCAGGAACATGAACAGTTTACAGTAATAATATACATGTATGTGTACAGTGCTCAGGTGCACCACAACTCATCAAAGTCTCATGTATAGTACATAGAATAATGTATTAGTGTCATGAACATGAATAGCATATAGTAATAATATACATGTATGTGTACAGTGCTCAGGTGCAACACAACTCATCAAAGTCTCATGTCAAGTACACAGAATAATGTATTAGTGTCAGGAACATGAACAGTTTACAGTAGTAATATGCATGTATGTGTGCACGTGTGTGCATATGTATGTGGAGAGTGGCATCAGGTATAGTGTCGGCGGACTACAGGAAGCATGGAGGCTTTGAAAGATTCAGTGCTTCAGCAGCCTACAACAGACGCGGGCAGTTTATTCCATGTCTCCGCAATTCTGAGCGTGAAAAAAAATGTTTCCGAAAGTCACGTGAGCAAGTTAGACAATTCATAAAATTTGAGCTTGCAATTCCAAAAATTGGCTGAGTTAGGTTGATTTTTAGCTCTCCAAATATTGGGGGGGGGGGTGCAAAAAATGTTGACTTTTTGTAACCTATTTTTGTCTGTAAAATGAGTTCTAGAGCTTCCCTACTTCTAAAAATTGGTTTAACTCTTAACATCCTGTTGAGAATTTTCCAAGTCCAGAGCATTCCTATAAGGATATATTAAAAAAAAATGACTAAAAATGGCCTTTGCATCTAAAGTTACCTATTATTTCCCTTAAATCAAAGATTTCTGCATATGTTTAATATTAAATTTAAACAAAGGCTATTGTTTGGGGCTGATTAGTTAAAATTAATGTGACTTCCAGCCGGGTGGAATGAGGTGGTATAGGACTTTAAGAGACTCTTAAAGCATTTTGGTCCAAGGAATCCAAAAATGCGATTAAAAATGTCTTAAAGTCAACCAATTTTAAGTTATTGATGAGTTCTGATTTTTTCATAGCAAGACCAATATCCCGATGTGACACTGCATCTATGACAAAAAAAGTTTCTATTATTATTTCACATATATTGAACATTATTTGTACCAAAAAGAATTAAAGTTAATGGATGACATGGCCTGGACAATTTGACATGGAATTGCCCCCTTATTAAACAAATACACACATTTAAAGAAGTCAAGTAAAAAGTAAAGAAGTGCTGAATATTTTCTGATAACCTCTGGCTAAAAATGATTATGAGAATGTCTCTTTCAAGAGTTGCAAGCAAACGTCTGGGTCATCATCATCATGATCATAATCATCATCATCATCATCATCAATCTCTCAAATTTATCATGTACCAGGCATTACATCATCATCATGATCATAATCAATCTCTTAAATTCAACATCATCATCATCATCATCATCATCAATCCCTTGAATTCATCATCATCAACATTATCATCTTCATCCTCATCATCATCAATCTCTTGAATTCATCATCATCATTATCCTTCATCATCATCATCAATCCTTGAATTCATCATCATCATCATTATCATTTTCATCAATCGTCATCATCATCAATCTCTTGAATTCATCATCATCATCATCATCATCAATCCCTTGAATTCATCATCAATCATCATCATCATCATCATCATCATCATCATCATCATCATCATCAATCTCTTGAATTATCATCATCATCATTATCATCATCATCATCATCAATCCTTGAATTCATCATCATCATCATTATCATCTTCATCATCGTCATCATCATCAATCTCTTGAATCATCATCATCATTATCATCATCATCATCATCAATCCCTTGAATTCATCATCATCATCATTATCATTTTCATCATCGTCATCATCATCAATCTCTTGAATTTATCATCATTCATCATCATCATCATCATCAATCCCTTGAATTCATCATCATCATCATTATCATCTTCATCATCATCAATCTCTTGAATTCATCATCATCATTATCCTCATCATCATCATCAATCCCTTGAATTCATCATCATCATCATTATCATTTTCATCATCGTCATCATCATCAATCTCTTGAATTTATCATCATCATCATCATCATCAATCCCTTGAATTCATCATCATCATCATTATCATCTTCATCTTCATCATCATCATCATCAATCTCTTGAATCTATCCCCCCTATGATGAACTCAAGGAAACTGCAAAAGTCTTCAAGAAACTGCCAATTTGATAATGTGGGTGTCAGGGGCCTAAAGATTGTTCCTCTGTAGCTTGGCAGGTTTTGATTTATGAGTCTTAGGGGCCTGTGACCTTGATGAGCAGGGATAGGTCTTAATAGAGAGGAGAGGTGTGGATAGACAGGGATGGGTCTAAACAGAGAGGAGTGGTGTGGATAGACAGGGTCTTAACAGAGAGGAGATATGTGTGGGAGAGAAGAGGAACCTTTGATGAAGGCAAAATACTAAAATATAGCAAAACTTTTGACTTAACCTAGTTATAAAATCTAGATATTTTTGGTTTAGAAGAAAATCTAGATGTGAGAAGAAAGTAAAAAGGGAAGATGCCCTAGGAGTCATAACAAACAAATAATAATAAAGGCAACTAAAGACCAAAAAATCTGGAATTTTAGTCGAGCTGAGCCGTGTGTATTCTGATAAAAACAATCAACAAAACTTTTCACGGTTATTTCCTATAAGTCTAACATAAACAAAGGGGAAGTACTCTTGCCCATACTACACACACAAAACCCAAATTGGTTAGATGTGACTCCCTGACCCTGGGCGTCAATCCATCAAGGACACGGAAGAGTTGGTTATTTCCTATAAGTCCAACATAAACAAAGGGAACCACTCTTGACTGATAAATTATTTATTTATTTTCCCATTAAACTAACCCTAACCGTAAACCCTAACCCTGTCTTCTTTTTTCCTAGTAGATCAATAAATAAATAAATAAATAATTAATCAGTCAAGAGTGGTTCCCCTTTGTTTATGTTAGACTTATAGGAAATAACCCTTTTCACAGCAGAGATCAAAAGGGCACAATTGACAATGGCAGACTACAGTAGCCACAGCAGTCAGCAGCCAATCTAATAACATGGATACCAATGGTTATAAGTCTAACATGATCAAAGGGGAACCACTCTTGACTGATAAATTATTTATTTATTTTCCCATTAAACTAACCCTAAACCCTAACTCTAATCGCATCTTCTTTTTTCCTAGTAGATCAATAAATAAATAAATAATTTATCAGTCAAGAGTGGTTCCCCTTTGTTTATGTTGGACTTATAGGAAATAACCAAAGAGTTTGTTACAAATCATTGCTGCCGATGTTCCTGAGGAAAGTGAGGGGAGTAAACCCCTAAAACAAATCTGGAGCCAGAGAACAATAGTCCGAATACTCCAAATAATCCAAATTATCAAGTCTCATCGCAAAAATTCAGGGAATTATATCTTCTTAAATTTGGTTGTTGGCAGCCGTCTACGAGAGACGATGGAGTAGTGTCAATCTAATAACATGGATACCAAAGGTTATTTCTTATAAGTCTAACATAAACAAAGGGGAACCACTCTTGACTGATAAATTATTTATTTATTTTCCCAGAGTCTAACATAAAAAACACATCAAACTAAATTTTGAAATTAAAATTAATTCTAAAAATCCAATTCAAAATACTTGACTTTTTTTTTTTTGGTAAGTCAAGTTAGTAATTGTTTTATTTCATTTATTTAACAAATCTTGAAATATTTTGTATCGGATTTTTAAAATTAATTTTGATTTCAAAATTTAGTTTGATGTGTTGCAAATCGTCGTCAAATCTTGAAATATTTTGTATCGGATTTTTAAAATTAATTCTAATTTCAAAAATTTAGTTACAAAATTAATTTCAAAAATTTAGTTTCAAAATTTAGTTTGATGTGTTGCAAATCGTCGTCAAAATTTTCCTAAGACTCAAAATTTTCCGTTTTAATTTTGACAACGATTTGCAAGTTTAGTTCACATTCCATGAGAGTATTTTGGTCAGCCTATGAACTTTTCAACCAACTCTCATGTGTGTGTGTGTGTGCGTGCCCGCATGTGTGTGTGTGTATGTGTGTGTGTCTTATAAAAACAATATATTAAATAGGTTGATTATAGCTGAAATAAATAAACCAATATGTCTTTCCAGTTTGTTCTCAGTGCAGAAAAAAGCCACAAGTGCATAGTCATGTCCAGATGAACATTTTTATCCATCTGTTGCCATTTATGTTTGTCAATTTGTCCAGTTAAATAATTCAATTGGACCTTTATCAATTGCAATTAATTTACTGGGACAATTGACAACGAATAATGCAACAGCATGGCATAAAAATGATTCATCTGAGACATGGACTATGCACTCTGTGGCTTTTTCTCTGCACTGGAGAAACAAACGGAAGACATTATTGGTTTATTTATTTCAGCTATAATCAACCTTATTTAAGTATATTGTTTTTATAAGACACACACACATTACACACACACACATGCGGGCACGCAACAACACACACACACATTTGAGAGTTGGTTGAAAAGTTCATAGGCTGACCCAAATACTCCATAGAAGTGAACTAAACTTGCCAAATCGTTTGTCAAAATTAAAACGGAAAATTTTGAGTTTAGGAATTTTGACGGAACGATGTTTGCAACACATCAAACTAAATTTGAAACTAAATTTTGAAATTAATTTTTGTAACTAAATTTTGGAAATTTAGAATTAATTTTAAAAATCCGATTACAAAATATTTTCAAGATTGACCGACGATTTGTGCCAACAATCAAAACTATATTTTGAATCAAATTAATTTTAAAAATCCGATACAAAATATTCAAGACTTTGTTAGAATAAATGAAATAAACATTTACTAACTGAACTTACCAAAAAAAAAAGTCAAGCTATTTTGAGTGGATTGTTAGATTATTTTAATTTTCAATTAGTTTGAATGTGTTTTTTATGTTAGACTCTGGAAAATAAATAAATAATTTATCAGTCAACGAGTGAGCTTCCCCCTGGTTTTAGCTCATATCAGACTTATAAGAAATAAAACCTTCTGGTATCCATGTTATTAAGATCTGGACAATACTCCATCGTCTCTCGTAGAACGGCTGCACAATACCAACCCAAATTTAAGAAGAAGATATAATTCCCTGAATTTCTTGACGATTGAGACTTGATAATTTGGATTATTTGGAGGTATTCGGCTATTGTTTCTCTGGCCTCCAGATTTGTCCTTTAGGGGTTTACTACCTCTCACTTTCTCCAGGAACATCGGCCAGTGGCAGATGATTTGTAACAGGACTCTAGTTGCTTTGATTTCCTTATAAGGATAGAGTAGAACCAAAGGGGAACCCACTCTTGAACTGGATAAATTTCAGTATAATCTTATTTATATCTAGAGGAAACAGAAGACTCGCGATCTAGGAGTTAGGGGTTTGGTAGTAGTTATATAAAATGAGGAATTAAATATTTTGAATGGTGAACAGTTCACTTTGATCAGTCAAGAGCTGGTGCCTTTGATCATGTCCCTAGACTGTATGAACCAATTGGTAGCCAATGGTTATGTATGAGATAAATGTGCGTACTGACTGCTGTGGCTACTGTCAGTCTGCATTGTCCAATTTGTGCTTTTGATCTCTGTCGTGTGAAAGGGTTAATGTTCCTATAAGGTCTAACATAAACAAAGGGGTGAGTGAACCACTCTTGAGCTGGATTAAATCTATTTTATTATATATATAATATGTAACTTTCGAATTTACCTATTAGAGCAAAATTGTATATGACCCAGGGGGTTA
>CM042173.1:18612834-18627834 GCA_023376005.1 Doryteuthis pealeii
GAGAGAGGAGTTAATCTCTCCATAAACATGCACAAATCTTATTTTTGTTTAGTTAGATGCCATTATTTACCTTTCAATAAAAAGAGAAAAAAAATAGAGGGAATTCATAATAAAACCAGAAAATTATGTTATAGTATCAGTCCTGCCAGACAGCGAGGGAGTCCTACTCTGCCCTTTTCACAATCGTGTTAGACCAGAGAGAGTAGGTTTTATATATCTGGAAGGTGTTGTGTCACATCTTATCCAATGCAAAGCCTCAGCTTACCCCGCACGCAAGATCCCTAGTGCTAGATTATACACTCGAGTTGGCGAAAGTGATAGTTATTTACTAAGCTGAGATGTGAGAATGCTGGCACACGGCCCAGCCAAGTATGGCACACCCATGAGCAATGTGCTAGCTTGCTAACCATGTACACACCAGTGAGCGTGCTCCTACTTAACTGCCCAGTATATGTTATTTCTACTAGCTGAGCTATAGGGAGGGCCACACCGGCACCAGAAAGTGATGGCGGCACACGGCCAGAAGATATGGCGCACCCAATGAGAATCTCAGGCTTGCTAACCATTTACACCACATGAGGTGCTCAATACATCCTCCAGTATATGTGATGAATACCTTTGTGATAATTTGCCATAAATTGTTTACATTGAAACAAACAGTGACAAACTGTTTCCCCTTTGTCATTGAAGACAGTTTCCAGTTTTTGTGTTTTGGAATTACAAACAAACAAACACAGGGACAAACCCTGTCCTACGATTAATGTCGATCTAAAAGAAGAGATTCTCACATGGCGCAATTTTATGGGAGATGCATTTTAGACAGAAATAAATCAAACAATTTAAAGTACTTTATGAACATCGATAACCATCTTAAAATCCATGTTATATAGTAATGTACTAGAAGCGGCTACCCAGACATCACCTGGTTAGGGGGGGGGGGGGTCCTGATGGATGGATTTGTTTACTTTTTTTTTTAGAATTTCAATGCTATTTCTATGTATGATTTTATAATCTTAAATATCTTTAAATAATAATCAAATCTTCATATTTTTTTTAGCAAAAGACTTGATATAAGTGGAATAAAAGTTTATAAATTACCTTTTGTTAACTGCTCATAAATAAGTACACCCTCCTACCAATTTTTTTTTTTAAAACTAAAAAGTTTAAATCATTAACATCTTTCATAAACAGCACAATGGTTATTTCCGTATAACCACAACATAAAAAAAGAGGAACCACTCTGATTGACTGATAATTATTTATTGATTTTATTGATTGATTTACTAGGAAAAAAGAAGATGGGGTTAGGGTTTACAGTTAGTTTTAATGGGGAAAAATAATTAGAGTAGATTAACAGATAAAATTCATTCTGAGTGGTTACCCTTTTTTTCAGTTGGAGTTATAGGGAAATAACCACACAATTTGTTATAATTTTTAACCTTTCTTAAAAAAAAAAAAAAAAAAGCTACATGTTGAAAATGTTGGTTATTTCATCTTGAAATTTAAATCAATAAACGAATTAGGTCAAGTTTAAACACTTGTTTTTTTAAATGTCTACCTAATAGAGAACATCTGTTACATTGGCAATCAAAAAAGTGACCATTTCAATGAAATGTTTTGTTAAAACTAAACATTTTTAATTTGATTTAATGAGAAAAACAGAACAAAGATTTTTTTTGGTAACTTTAATACATACATAAAAGTAAAACATTTTAATCTGAAATTAGTCATATTCCCATTCTTAAGTGTTTGGTCTAAATTCAAAAAGCTATAACTTGTGCTTATCTGTTGTATAAAAGAATGAAGGGACTGTATTCAAATTTACAATTATTGTAAACTCTAATAGTTTCCTTTTTTTTATCCAATTTTAGTACATAACTACTAAGAAAATATTATTCTAAAACTTCGGTACAAGGTAAGAAACTGGTACATTTCCTCAGGGTTACAATCATGAATAGGACAATAGAGTTATTATAACAGTGAATATACTAAGACTAGTGTCCTCTCATCTTGGCTGTTTTATAGTCATAATGTTTTAGCCATTATAACATCCAAAATGTTATGCTTATAATAAGCAAGAATGGATACTAGTCAGACTATATCAGTATATAATAAATGATTTCAGAAATTCGAGATAAAAATTAGGATACAAGAATACATTGACCTATCTATATCTATCTAAATATATAAAAAAGGGCAGTTGTGTGTATATGCATGTCCAGAGGAAACTTAGAAAATAAAACAATTAACGACAAAGTAAATATATATACACATTAAATATCACCAGGGCTTGGTTTTTCAGCAAAAATAAGAGATTTGATTTATATTCGTGAAGATAATTAAAAAATAATATTTAAATGATAACAGCATGGAGTTTTTTTTTTTTTTCATTTTAACATTTTAGATAGTTGACCATTAACATTTTTCAGAGTAGCTGGATAAATGCAAGGTCTATCTTTTTACATAGGGATTTAAATGGGGCATCCCACGAGGATTCAACTCATGATTCAGTAATAAATGGATCTGCGGGACTAACTTAAAAAAATCCCCCTCTACCCAGGCGACGCCGGGTAGCCACTGCTAGTAAAAAAATAAAAATAAAAACACACAGAACAAATCCAAGTTTCAGAGGTGTGCTTAGCATAATGGTTATCATTGTAGGAACTGAAATTGGCAATCCAAGTTCAAATCCTGGACAAATCTGTTTGCGTTTCCCTTTGCGGCTAATGCTCTTAGAAAAAGGCATGAATTCCTCTTCCTCCTCCTAGCTATAAGTTAAATAATAGGGCAGACTGTATTCTTTGGCCTTGGTAAAGGCAATTAGCCTACGAGAAGGAAAACTCTGAATTCATATCTGTTAAACTCCACTAAGAAATTGACCTTGTGTCTCACCCTGCTTGTGTAGAGGGGTTGGTAAAATATATACTACGATTAACTATTAGATTTAAATCCTACACTTCCATTACAAAATGATAGGCTATGCCTATTCATAATGTAGCACAATGCGTATATTTTCTAGGTTTTTAATTAGGATCACTCAGTTAGCTTTTATTTGGTACAGGGAAAGAATAACAAGCACCCAGTTAAGATTAAATTTAATTATAATGACATGAGAATCTGGCCATCACTTTACAGTTAGTGCCCTAGAAATGTTGATAGGTACAACGTCCTGCATCCCTGATGTTCAAAAATCTAAAAGATAGTTTTTTTCTTCCCTCACCCATTTCAATCTAACTGTAAATACATTTCAATAGTTAACTTAGAAATGAATTACACAGGATAGGTCACAAGGTGGAGTTAGACTGTTTTAGTTTGTTTCCCCAAAATCATAAATAAAAAACCCTACAATCTATTAAGAAATTTTAGTTGGACGCCATAAATTTTCCCGGGGACTCATTCAAAGCCAAAATATGTGCATCCCAGGACATACTAAATCAAAAAGCTATCAGCATCACCACACACACATATATTATATATATCAATGACAAAGGGAAAACAGTTTGTCACTGTTTTGTCAATGTAAACAAATATATATATGTGTGTGTGTGTGTGTGTGTGTGTGTGTGTGGTGTGAGTGTGTATATATATATTTGAGAATCATATTGTTAAAAATGTTCCTATCTTCAACATCTTTCGTATAAACTAACTTCTTTCCTTTATGAGAAGCAGTGACATTATCAAATCATAAGCTGCCCTAAATAATATAATAATCATCTTAAAGTTTAAAAATCAGATTAGGCTGAATAAAACTAAAAATATCTAAGGGATTTATTCAAATCGCATTCTTTACTTGTAACAAACAGTTTCTATCGTCGGCAAATGCAGTTTAAAAAAACATCTGGTAAAACAAAACCTGAGAAATGCAAGTATGAAAAAAAAAAATAAAAAACAAGTTGATAGTCAGTTGAAAGAAAAAAGGTGTAAGACAACACCTATCTTATCGAGATCTGGCAAAGGCTAAAATCAAACTGATTTGAAAGAAAGAGACTAAATGAAATGCCATCAAGAGACAAACGGACAAATCAATAGTTTAGTTTATATCAGCAACTTCCAGACAGACAATCACACGACGACGATGAGCCAACCTGTTGTACACAATTAACTTAGTCCTAAAAATAAACATTTTGTGTCTTTTATTATTGTTAATCTTTTAGCAAATGAATGAATATATATATATATATTATATATATATATATATTATATTATACATACACCCACACACACACAGATGCTGATAGTAACTATCAGCATCTGTGTGCGTTCTTGCGTCACTGACACACTAAAATCTAAAAAGGACGCTGTAAAATCATATCCATTGGTGCCAGTGTTTTTTTCTTTTTTTCATTCACTCAGCATTTCAAGCTAACTGTAAATACATTTCAATAGTTTCTTAAAAATGAATTACATAGGATAGGTTACAAGGTAGGAGTTAGCTGGTTTTAGTTGGGACCCATAAATTTTCCCGGGGACTCATTCAAAGCAAATAAGTGCGTACCAGGACACACTAAATCAAAAAGCTATCAGCATCACTAATATAATATATATATAGTATTATATATATATATATATAGCAGCAAACAGCACCATCCTGCCAGACGTTCTGCGATACTCCCTCGGGAGTTCAGCAGACATTCTCTAGTATAATCATTGCACTTTCTGAAGTTCAGCTCCCAGATGAGGGTAGTTGGAATGAGATGGGTTTTACCTTCTTCTGCAGGGGTAAACCTAATGGAAGCAGAGTGAGAGTCGGGAGTTGGCTTTGCAATTAAATCTCAGCTAACCCAGAGGCTAAATGAATTTCCCCAAGGTGGGTCTGACCGAATTATGGTGTTGCCCTTCCTCTCAAACAATGGCCGAGACGCTTCTCTTGTCAGTGTCTATATATTATATATATATATATGTAAGATAATCCAACTGATTGGTAAGTAAGGGATGATTCTATTTGGGATCATCAAAATCTCACTGTACAATCATACTGTATGCTCTTGTAGGTGCAAACATATATATTCATACAAGGACTTTTATAAATCCCTAAGAGAGCTCAATGTATAATAAACAAATTAATTATATAAAGAGCAATATTTAACTTTCAAAGAAAGAAAAAAACTTGACAAACCGTCATCCTGTATAAATTTTATTTTGAGTCTAGCCTTTTCAGACAGATTTTACAAATATAGGAATCTCAATAGAAAAATATTCACCAGAATTAAGTTTTCTCATACACTCACATGAGAAAAAATTTCTCTGGGTCACCCATTCAGCTCTGGGTAGATAATTGAGATTAGGGAAACGGGAGTTAGCAAAGTAAATAAAAGTAAATAAAATTTAAAAACAAATAAAATACATCTGGACAAAACCTTAAAATCATTTTGTAAGCTTTCTAAGAAAGGAAATGTTTGACCTCCTTTAAGCAACGGGTTGCTCGTTGTGAAATTTAACATAGAAATACATTTCAAATTCTCCCATGTCTATCTACTCTCCAGAGAAACTAACATTATATAACAAGGAGGTAGTCAAGAGATACATAGAGGGGAAGAAAGAGATAGACACAGAGTAAAGTAAGAGATTGTTCGGTTTTTGACTTAATTGCAAATTACGACTAATTAGAACCAATTAAAACAGAATTTTTTTCAAATATAATTCAATCCTAAAAGTAAGGAATAATTTAGTATAATTTTCATGTCATTAAACTAAACAGTAAAAAAAGCCTTTAGGAAGCAAAAGTTGATTAACTCAGCTTTAGTATAATAATAGATATATATATATATATATATAAAATTATTTCATGACAACTTTATTTCTAGTTCAATGACATGAAATACATCAAAATGTTACATAAACTAGAAATGAATTAATCTCTTAATAACTTGTAATTTCTAGGATACCTAACACATGTTGAAGATAAAAATCAAGTTGAAAATTCTGTTTATACAATTTTTTTTTTTTAAGTGTCATGATTAATTGTGTCATAAATCTTGGAGACAAACAGAAAATGAGTTTAACAAATGTTGAAATTGATATAGTGCATTTTTCAAACCTAAACTCATCTTTCACTTTTACAAATATTTCAACAAAAATATATTTATACATTGAGAATTAGAGTTTAATACTTATATAAAACTAACAGCTGCTACCAGCGTCGCCTGAGTAGAGGGGGAATTTTTTTTTAAAAGTTCCACAGATCTATTATTACTGAATCAGGAGTTGAATCCTCGTGGGATGCCCATTTAAATCTCTATATAAAAAAAAATAGACTTGCATTGATCCAGCTATTCTGAAAAGAAATGTTAATGTCTACTATCTAAAATATTAAATGGAAAAAAAAATCCATGCTGTTATTATCTAAATTTTATTTTTTTAATTATCTTCACAAATATAAATCAAATCTATTATTTTTGCTCAAAAACCAAGCCCTGGTAATATTTAATGTATATATATATATATATAAATATTCACTTTGTCGTTAATTGTTTTATTTTCTAATTTTCCTCCGGACAAACAGATTCACAAAACTGCCATTTATATATGTATAGATATACAAATTATCAATTCTGCAAATTTTATCAAATTACAAAAAAAGTATAAATAAAAAACAAATAGTATCTGTCTGAATAATTATGATATATCGGACTGTTGTCCTCATCTTTGTGTACAAACAATGTTCAGGCCACTGTAACCTCGGCTCTGTTTTACATAATAAAGATGAGGACAACAGTCCAATATATCAATTATTAATATTAAACCTCATCTCATAAATACACATAGTAAGTAGTATCTGTCTATATTTCTGAGATGATAATTTGTTATCCTCTATACATTATAGACTGATGTAGTCATCTTTGTTGAGAGGAGGCACACATGGTGTAATGGTTACTAATAAATGCCAAGGTGTTGAATGTTATAATTCCTCTAGGCATTTACTAGTTCAGCCCCAATGGACAAACTGCAACAGATTAAGTAGTTGTTGCTATTACTGCTAGGAACAGTCCACTAAGTTGAGGAGGTGTTTGGCTTGTTCCATTAACCAATAGTTAACAGTTACCATTGTAGGAAACAGACATGGCTTCTAAGAAATAAAGGTTTTCATAATATATAATGCGGTTAATTTGCATACTGGTTTTAACAAAACTGGGTTTAATAAATTACTTGGTGTTATTGATCTCTATAAGTATTGTTTTATTATCAAACGTATTAAAATCACTTTCAGATGTAGTTTAATGTCTTACCCAAGACACCTTATTTAAAATGTATAAATTGATTTCTATATAAAATTTATATGTAGGATTGATTTTAAATACATTTGAAAATAACATGATAGTATTAGAAATCAGTAACAGTAAATGATTATTTATTAAACCCAGTTTTGTTAAAACCTTATGCAAATTATTCCTACCATATACTATGTAAATCTTTTTTCTTAAGATATATAACACAATATTTCAGAATTTTAAGTGCATTAATGATATTGGCAGTTTTGCAGCAAATCTAACTCAGCTAGACTTTAATAGAGACTATTTCTCTGAATTTTTGAGATGAAGGCTTGATAATTTGGATTATTCGGACTTATTTTCATCTTTGTTATCTGCACAATTGATATCAGGCAACAAAAAATACCTGAAGAAGGCGAGAGGTCACATCGGACGAAATGTTGTACAAATAACAATAAAGATAAGGACAATAGTCCAAATAATCCAAATTTAATAAAGACATTGTTAATAAATATAAATAAGATTTCTAATTAAGATTAAATAATCACTATTTCATAATCGTTGAGAATATAACATAAATAACTAAGGAAATTATGCCATCAGTGGTGACGTAATTTCAGTTACAGAGATATACATAATCTCCATTATAATGAGATAATTTAATTTTAGTATGTATATTACAGAGCAGAAATAGCACATTGTAGCAAGATTTTTGTTTGGGCAATAACAATGCTCTTAGTGAATAAAGCAATTTTGAAATCCAATTTGTGGATCCAATTTGTGTAGATAGAATCAGTCTTTGCACTCAATATTATTATTTCTTAAGAGAGATAACTATCAAATACTAATTAAAAAGTACTTTTTTTTATCTATCTACAATTATAATTGAAATTTTATTAATAGGATATTACTTAACATTGGGCTACTGATGGTGAACATTAAGTGTGTTATTGTAAAAAAAAATAAACTTAATTAAAGCTGAGATACATACAAATTATTATGTAATAGTTGAAACCAATAAGTGTTGAAGTCAACAACAGATGTGTGACCCCAAGGTCAATTCTCTGGGGGGAAAATAACAAATCATGAGTGTATGGCAACTGAATACATAACTGTGCACTGATTAGTTGATAGGTGTCACATGATAGAGAAAAGAAAAAAAACAGAAGAGACCAAAAAATGAATTTTGATTTTTGGAGTTGGACCTAAACAGCTGCATGGGCAACTCTGAAAGGAAATTGGCCTGAAGGAAAAATGTTTCTGGGTAGAAAGTTTTTAAAAGAATGGTCAACTTTTACGTTAGACTTTTAACAAGAAAAAATGATTCTTCTTTCTATAGTCAAAGTAAAGTCGGCGGGGTGGCCTAACATCAGTATCAGCCAGACAGCAAGGGAGTCTATCCCCTTTTCACTAGTGCTAGACTAAGGAGATTATTTTAGCGTCTGAGGTGGAGCTACAGTATCAAACCCGGAATCTTGTGATTCCTAGGCGGACACTCTACCAACTGAGCTAAGCCATTCTCCATCTTCCTTCTATAATTAGAGGTTATATTAAGTATATGTTCCAATTTATCATTCAAACAAGCCAATTGCTCACTGTAGTTTTGCACAATAAGTTTGTTCAGCTTTCTGTTGTTAAAATAAAATCCCACACCATAAGTAGGGGGACCAATTTTATGGAATCACGAATCTGAAATGGAATCTGGTTTTGTTTATCTTTAATGTAATTTTCAATAATATTTAAATTAATCCTGATTTTTTTAATTTTTTTTTATTATTTCAAAAACTTTTTTAAAAAATCTGATTTTTTATCAAAAAATTGAATAAATAAACACATGAACATAATGTAGTTATTTTCTTAAAATTTGCTTTTTACAAATAATCACAATTATTTTCCTTTTATATATTCACCAACATTCACCAATGAGCAGGATGTGACACAAGGTCAATTTCTTAAACATAGTTTAACAGGTTTGAATAGAGTCTTCCTTCACCTAGACTAGTTACCTAGCGAAGGTTAAAGAGCCCAGCCTGCCCTACTATTTATCCATAGCAGGAGGGAGAGATATTTGGATGCATATATTTCCCAAGGGTTTTAGGCTATATGAAATACAAACAGCCTCATCTAGGATTTGAACTTGGGTCAACGAGTTCATTTCCTATGACTCTAACCATCACACCACATGCCTGCCTCCATTATAATATATTTTTCCTTTTATGCCAAAAGAAAAAAAAAAAAAAGTTTTTACATAAACAAAAAAATGAGTCGTCAATTTTGAGATAAAAATGTTGGCTAGTAAAAGAATTTCTAATAAACTGTAGCCAACCATATGGAGGCAACTCACTGCATGTCCCTATTGCTAATGTAGACATGGGAGGATAGAGTTGATGTAGAAATTGGAGATGGGGAGATGCAAAGATCAAAGCAATAAGTTTAACAAAAAATAAAACAAGGTTACCACCTGTTCTAAATTTTAAAATATTTTTTCAATTTTCTAAAGAAAACTGTAACAGACCAAAAGTGGTATTGGGGGGGAACGAAATTTACCAAAATTGGAAACAAAATTAAAGAAAATTCCCCCCTCCTACATAAGGGACGGCCCTAAAAGAAACATCAAGAAATATGGAAAGTGGAAGATTGAAATCTAATAACAAAATAGAAACTTTATCCATTATCCATATGAAATTTTAAAAATTAGAATAAATAAATAAATAAACAGCAATCAATGGCTTTTGGGTTCTGTTCAGGATCAAGTGACAATTTGATAATTCTCTCCCCCCCCCCTCCTCTTTCACCAAACAAACACAAACATTAATTCTACATATGTAGAAATATAAAACAGGCTTTAAATAGTCAGGCAGTGAATTTAATCATCAAGAATTATGTCGTCTTCAAGAGCAAACAAATTTTAAAATTCAAAAAATTCTATATAAAAAAAATAAAAAAACTTTTTAAAAAATTCATTCCAGATGTTTGCCGATTGTAAATAGTTACTAATGTCTTTTTAGTGCAAAACAACAACATTTCAGTTGGTAAGAGTAAATACGCACAAAATAGCTTAACAGAAGAATGTTCTTAGAGCAATAAAGATTTCTTTTCCAAAATAAACAAATCATCTAAAATTACATTTAGTCAGTTTGTTTTTTTGATATTTTTTTTTTTTTTTTTTGAATAACCAAATCCCACCTCTGACCCTGAACAATAAATATTTATATAGCCTCAACACTCATTAGATGATTTTCGGAAATAAAAAAAAATAAAAAAATGTTCCTAATTAGAAAAAGCAAAACAAGTTAGGCCTATATAAGCTCTCCTTGCTTTTCACTCCAAAAAAGCTCAAATATATTTCCCAGATCTTAAATGCAAAAGTGGTTGAGTTTAATAGCATGGCAACATATCTAGGGTTATTTGATGCTGAGAGGTTAAGGAATTGCATTCATTGTACATTTTTATTTATATTTTTGTGTAGTTATTTCTTCAAGAGGTTTTTTGCACAGTTATAGGATATCAAATATTCCTACCTAATACAAATAATTTGCAGTTACATGGTTTCAAGTATTTCTAATACTAATAATTATAGGGTTTGAAATAATTGAAGTAAAAAGAATTGACCCTGTGTCGAGGGGTTAAGTATATATATATATATATATATATAAAAGTAAAAAAGTAAAGTCGTCGGGGCGGCCTAATGTCGATATCAGCCATGCAGCGAGGGAGTCTTTCCCCTTTTCACTAGTGCTAGACCAAGGAGATTATTTTAGCATCTGAGGTGGAGCGCAGCACCTACCATCAGCTCCTTACTTTACCGCACAGATCCCTGTGCTACTCATACGCTGAGTTGGCAAGGGCGGGTATCGAACTATGAACCTTGTGGTTTCTAACCGAACGCTCTACCGACTGAGCTAACCCGTATAGTAATAGTATATGGTTATCACTATTTTACTTGGACCAAGTTTTTTAGCAGTATTATTAGTAGAGTGCTCAATATCAGTGATTATATATATATATATATATATATATATAGGACATATTTTGGTATGAATTCTATCTTGCAATTAATCTGTACCTTTTTCATTTTTATTGGCAGATTGCTAAGTACTGAATAGATGATCTAACAGAAACTCATCTAAAATAAAAATGAACTTCTATCAATAAAATCTCAAATATCATTCTCACACTAGTTTTATTTCAGCTCAATATTTGAGACTTATCAAGGTTTTGGAGTTAAAATAAAAAAAAATAAAAAAACAAGCACTGGTTTCCACCAACCTTTAAAATTGCAGAATGAAAATCTAACCTAGATATTTAAATTAGCACTTTGAAACATCTTCAGTTACCCAGGATTTGAGATAAAACGTTTTTTTTTCCATGGTTACACTAGAATATTTGTTGGAGACACCGAGCCCACTCGTCAAAGACAGTCATTTATTAAAAATAAGCTTAATAGATTAATGTTTACAGTTAAACCTTTTTCAAGAAAATCAAGTAATTATTTCTATTTAATAATAATCATTTGTTATATAGCTTCAAGTAACTAATAATAATTCTTAGTAAACAATTATGGCTTTGAGTAACTATTAATAAAAACATTCTACATTTATGATTTCAAGTATTCCTATCTAATAGCAATAATTTGCAAACAATAATATGGTTTCAAGTAACTAATAATAATCCTTAGTAAATAATTATGGCTTTGAGTAACTATTAATACAATTAACTTAACACAAATAATTTAATTCTATGGTATCAAGGATTCCTATATAATACGAATAATTAAAAAAATAGATCTGTTTGACCCATAGATGAGACCCTAACATGTACTACCACTCAGTCAAAGTGAATCTGGAAATAATGGCAAATGTATGGGTCCTTCACACCCTTTAGAATTAGAACCTCACCATCAGATGCCATTTAGTGTCATACTCAGGACAACCCTTATTTTTTTGGGGGGGAGTAGGGGTCTTACACATCTGCAAGGGATACAGTTTGGGTTTTAACACTTTAGGGGTCAATTTTGTTGAGCAAAATTTGTTTGTTTGTTTAGTTTTGCAGCATATCAACCTCGGTGGGTCATTTAATGCTGGTAAAGTTTTGAAAGATTCGTAGCAAGAGTTTGGAAGAAAATCTTTTAAACTTAATTTTTTTTTTTTTTATAAACTAATTTTCTATTTAACCCATAGATGAGACCCTAACAGGTACTACCACTCTGGATCAGAGTGGACCTGGGAGCAATGGTAATGAAGGGGTGCTCCACATTCCCCCTCCAGAACTGGAACCTCACCATCAGAGAGTTTAATATCATACCCAGGACATGAAGACCCTCAACCACTGCCTTCTAGCACATATATGATAAAAAGGGTTGGAGGTTGCCATAATGGCAATAGGGTTGGGACAATCATATAGGCGATAGGGCTTGACAGGGGGCCTCTTCGACCACCCATCTAGCCCAAGTAAGGGCCAAAATAGAGTGCTGTATGTGATGGACTACTCAGCCACGAGGATTCTGTCCTTAAGAATCACAGGTCGCCACCCACAGCCAACAGGTGGCCCCATTTCTGGGGGGAGGGGGGGTCTCACCCCTTTACAGAGGTGCAATCGGTGTATTTGCTACATTTTCTTTTTTTTTTTCATTTTCTCAGTTTTATGTTTCTCTAGATTTGGTTTCTAGCTTGAAAATAATTTTTTTTTTTTTAAATCTTTTAGAAAACAAAAACTGTTTAAGAGATGAAAGGTATGTACTTTTTGTATTTATGTTTTTTAAGGAAATCATTAAGAGAGATGAAAAACAAGGGAGACGTATGTATTAAACATAGAACAAGTATGTACTTGAAGTTGTTTTAGTGGCAGGAAGCTGATAGTCATGTGTTTGCTTGAGAGAAATTGTATCCACAGTTAATTTTGTTTTGCTTTTTAAATATTCATATATAAGTGCTGATATACCGATGCCAAAATACTTTCAACAAATATACAGTTACAACCTGGAAATATTTTCAGCTAATTAAGTTCAGCTCGTTAATAGAAATATCAGCTAAATTGTGGACTTCAAGGTTTTACTATTTCCCTGAATTTTTGAGATGAGGCTTGATAATTTATATTATTTGTATTATTCAGACTATTGTCCTCATCTTTATTGTTATCTGTACGACATTTCGGCTAATGTGCCCTCTGGCCTTCTTCAGGTGTTTCTTATTGATTTTGAGATGAGGCTTGATTATTTGGATTATTCACACTATTGTCCTCATCTTAATTGTTATCTACACAACATTTCAGCCAATGTGCCCTCTGGCCTTCTTCAGGTATTTCTTGTCAAACTTGGGAGCCTTTTCAAACTCAGGAGCCTTCTTGTCATAATTGGTAGCCATCATGGAACTTTGAACCCAACCCTTTATTCAACCCACGGGGGTATACTGTTCTCATTCCACTAACCATAGCTGGGTACAAGTATTAAGCTGTGTTAATTATCATTCTATGTTACTGTTGCATTTGACCACAATTGAACCTGCAGCCCAGAGATAACTGTCACTTAGAACTGTATTAACTCAACGCCTATATTCACTACGCTATTTGTCCAATCAAGGTTTTATTCTTATACAGTTTCCTATCAAATGATATGGTTGGTTGGTTGGTATTTACGGCATGTCAAATCCATTGGGTCATTTTATGCCAAGGACATTTTTGTTTTATTCATTCTTGATGGGTACACATTTTTTCTATTTCACCCATAGATGGGACCATGACAGATACTACCACTCCGGGTCAGAGTGGATCTGGGAACAATAGCAATAAAGGGGTGCTCCACATTCCCCAGATTTCCAGAACTGGAGCCTCACCATCAGATGCAGTTTAGTATCATACCAATGACACTTTTTTACCTCTCTACAGGGGGTACATAAGACATGCTGGGCACTGCTGCAGAAGCAAGGGTGAACTCATAAACAACATTCATATGGGAACGTCAGTGCAGGCCACCAAGCAGAGGCCTACATTAACCAGCTCTGAGCGGATATTGGATAGGGACGGTTGGTGAGAGTGTCATGAATATCTGTGCTGCAAGCACAACATGATGATGACAGGGGATACAGTCAGTGTATTCTAAGCCCCGATGACAAGATGGTCTCTAACTCTTAGTGGCATTATTCATAGCATTGCTCTTTCCATTAACTCTTAACATCCTATACCACCTCATTCCACCCGGCCAGAAGTCACATTTGTTTTTCTAATCCACCCAAAACAAGAGCCTTTATTTAAGTGTAATATTAAACATATTTAGAAGTCTTTGATTTAAGGAAAATAACAGGTAACTTTAAATGAAAAGGCCATTTTTTGATAAATCCTTATAGGAATGGGGCTCTGGACTTAGAAAATTCTCAACAAGATGTTAAGAGTTAATTTGGGTGCAACAAAACTTGGTTTTCTTGGGATTTTGTTAAATTTCACAAATCTAATAATAGCTGTATATTTATCTTTTTTCTAAATGGATGCAAACCTGATGAGACCAGTCAGTCTCTCTCTCTCTCTCTCGTGAGAGGCTGTAGAAGTAATCTTTAATGATGACAAGACCAAAAACAAATCAATCAAAATTCCAACAAGTGTTGCAATAGAACAAAAACAAATAGTCAACTTATCAAATCTTGGTTATCCTGCAAAACTCATTAACAGAAATTAAATGATAAATAACTTTTGAGCACAAAGTTGCAATTACTTTTTTTTTTTTTTTTTGCTCTCTTTATCAAACAACAAAAGTTCATTTTGAATTATTTTTAAACATTATAATGTTAAAGTCAACCCTTTT
>CM042173.1:18632834-18640334 GCA_023376005.1 Doryteuthis pealeii
TTATATTGTATTTATAGAGGCGCGTGGACTAATGGTTAGAGTCATATGAAATGGACTCGTTGACCCGAGTTCAATTCCTGGACGAAGCTGTTTGAATTTCACATAACGCTAATACCCTTGGGAAAGGTATGAATCTAATTATCCCTCCATCTATAGGTAAATAGCAGGGCAGACTGGGCTCTTTAACCTTGGCTAGGTAGCCAGTCTAGGAGAAGGAAAACTCTGAATTCAAACCTGTTAAACTCTGCTTAATAAATTGACCTTGTGTCACATCCTGCTCGTGTAGAAGGGTTGGTAAATATGTATGTGAGGTGTATCCAAAAAGTATCAAGACAAACTTTATTTATCAAAACAGAAATGAACAATTCATGAAACATTAATTTTCTTTAGAATAGTCCCCCTGGCATTCAACATACTTATTCCAGTGACTTTGTTCTTCGCTGGATGCTCCATACGTGTGACCTTGTGTCACATTCTACAGGTTGGGTAAATACCTATTTATCCCATTGATTTTTCTATTTTGTATTATTTAGACTTTTTGGACTGTTATATATATTTATTGTTATAGACACAATGTTTCAGCCAATGTGCTCGCCAGCCTTCTTCATATGTTTCTTGTTGAATTCTGGAATTTTCAAGTTGTAATCAAGCCTTTACGAAACTTCAAACTGAGCTATTTATTTAATTGATATGAAGGCTCCTGAATTTCGACACTTGAAGAGAGCACATTGGCCAAAACATTGTGTATATAACAATAAAGATGGGGACAATAGTTCTAAAACTCTGAATAATACAAATTATCAAACCTGATCTAAAAAATTCAGACTTTTCTATTTATTAAAGCACCTCTTGCGATATAATTTGGTTTGGTTTGTTTTACAGCATATCAACCTCAGAGGGTCATTTAATGCCAACAAAGTTCTGAAATAAAGTCATTCTTAATGGATACTCAATTTTTTTTTAATAAATACATTTTTCTATTTAACCCATAGATGGGACCCTAACAGGTATTACCACTCCAGGTCAGAGTGGACCAGGGAGCAATGGTGATAAAGGTGTGCACATTTCCCAAACCTGGAACCTCACCATCAGATAGAGTTTAACGTCATTCTGAGGACATGTAGACCCTCAGCCACCGCCTTCTAGCACCCATATGATAAAAAGGGTTGGGGTTTGCCATAAGCACAATAGGATTGGGATAATGACCAGCCGATTGATCGGTGGGGGCCTCTCTGACCGCCTGTCTAGCCCAAGAAAGGGTCAAAGTGGAGTATTGCAAGTCATGGACTGCTCATCCACCTGGGTTCTATCCATAAGCATCACGGGTTGCCACCCACAGCAAACAGGTTGCCTCATTGAGGGAGTCTTACCCCTCTGCAGAGGTGTAATCGGTGCATTCTAACAACCCAGCTGACAGGGCGGTCTTGCGATATAGTTTAAAGCTTTTAATATACTCCACATCTTACCCTTGGAATGAATTTTCAGTTTAGCAAACAAAAAAAGAAAGTCACAGAGCTCGGTCTGAGGTGTATGGAATAGAGGATACTGCACTTGTACAATCCTGTGTTTCAACAAAAACATTCTATTCAAAAAGTACCCCCCCCCAAAAAAAATGACTCCCCCCCCTCTCTAATTGGCACTGACTTGTCTAGACATTTTCACTTTATTACATAAGTTGTTTAGTCATGCAGATCTTCATTTAAAATTTCAAACTTCACACTTGAGACTTTTTCATCACACCCTCTAATTAACTGACACATTTTCTAAAAATACTTAAACAAATTAAATAAAAAAGATTTCTATCTTTATATCATTCTGCAACTTTATAATCAAAATTTGATACAATTTATTTGAGTGACATTTTTTGCTAATTTGTTAGACTGTTTAGCTCAGCCGGTAAAGCACCTGCCTCGGAATTGCAAGGTTCCGGGTTCAATACCAGCCCTCACCGACTCAGCACATAGTAGCACAAATTAGGTAAAGTGGGGAGCTAACGGTAGTTCTGGTGCTCCATCTCAGGAAGAAGAAAGAAAAAAATCTCCCTGGTCTAGCACTAGTGAAAAGGGGATAGACTCCCTTGCTGTCCGACTGATACCAACAATAGGCTACTCTGTGACTTTTTAATATATTAAGTTCTCTAAGTCACTGGTTCTCGACCATGAGCCATATGCCCCCACCCTGGAACCATATAACATTTTTCGGGTCCAGGCAAGCAAAAAATATTTAATTTAAAAAATAAACAATCGAATGGATATGGAGGGTTCACCAGAGCAAAGTAGGAATCAAAGGGGTCGATGGGTTAAAAAAAAAAAAAAAAAAAAAAAGGGTTGAGAACCACTGTCTAAGCTTTTTCGAGTGCGACATTATATATAAACATCATTTATAGTATCAACTATAAATAAGTACCCTTTTTTTTTTTTTTTTTTTTTTTAATAAAAAAGTTTTGTTTTTTTTCTTACTAAAGATACTGGGATATTTTTTTCTCAAGTAGAATACTATAGAATCAAAATATTAAGTATTATTTATAATCAAACTATATCACTGAAACTGTAACCAAAAATGTTTATATAGCAGTTGACAAATAAGTACACTCCTTAAATATATCTATGCAATTATATTTTTGGTTACAGACGTGTTGTAATTTTATTTTTGGTTACCAATTTTTAATGCTGTAGAGTTTGATGATGATTACTACCTAATAATATTAGAATGGTATAAAGTTCCACTAGGAATAACAGGAACCTGAAATCTTTGGTTTAGTAGAAAATTATTGTTTTATAAAAAAAAATGTTAGAGATGTACTTATTTATAGACAGTACTGTAATATAAAAATTGAAAAAACACAAGTTTCATTAACGAATGATGTTTAATAAGCCGATGCTACAGTGTTTCGGTTTGTTTAACAAACCTTCCTCAGGGCCTTCATTGGTTTAAGGAAAAATAAATTATTAATGAAAACAAAAGTCTGTGAGCCTCTGCTTTTGGTATGTGGCTGCTTTTGTTGATATTCAATTATGTGGAAAGAAAAGACATAATTTAAAATGCTGATTAACGTCAGCGTCTTAAATGAAAAATTTGTGATGTAATTTTTCCTGAAAATTCTTGGAAATGTAAAATAATTTTCCGTTCATTAAAATTAGTTTCCAAGAATTTTCGGCTTATTAAACATCATTCGTTAATGAAACTTGTGTTTTTTCAATTTTTATAATATTACAGACTACTGTATAATGATTTATATTAAAAAGATAGGGAGTATATTAATTAGAGAGAGTTAACACAACCAACTACTTATTTTATGCCGTTATGTTAAAGCATATCTAAAAATTGATTTAGTCAATCACAACTTGAACTGAAGACGCAGACTATCAAGCTATATCATTGAGGAACAACACAGCTAGGAAATAACAAAGAAGAAGCTTTCTTAAACACACCAGCTGCTCTAAAAAAAAAAAAAAGAAAAAAAAAAAAAGAAAAAAAAAGAGCTATAAAGAGTCATTTATTGGCAAACCAAAAAACTCTTAGAAAACAACTACACAAAAAAAATGTAAATTTGAACATAAATGTGATTTTCAAACCTCTAGGCCAGCATTTCTCAAATGGGGTTCCCCAGAACCCTAAGGTTCCTAAGGGTTCCAAGAGAACAAGTGAGATAAGCTAATACACTTTGGACTTTTTATTTAATTTCATATAAATAATATCACTAAACCTGCAAAATATATTCTTGGTTATTGTAATATAGACATTATCCTATCTAACCTATTTATGTTATTAAAAGATATAAACAATCATTGGAAATATATTGATCCCTGATGAAGTATTATAAACGATCAGTATGAATTTTATTTGCATTAACAAAAAATCTGACAAAGTAGAATTAATTTTTCCTTAAACCAGTTATTCAAAAATATATACAATGATATTTACCACGTGAACTACAATGGAAATAAAATGAGAAAGATATGGTATATAATTTTGTTTTTGTGCAAGGGGTCCTTGAGACATGTAATTTATTTTAAAGGTAAAAAGGTAGAGAAACGCTGCTCTAGGCATTAAAAGAAAAAAAAGAATCATTGTACAAAATATTTACACTTAATATAACATCTACATCAAATTTTGTTAAGGAATTCATCCAATAGTTCCAAAAAAACGACCCTCTTAAATTTTTACCATTTTTCTGGAATCATCCAAATTAATCTTAAAATTTTCAATAAATTCCTGTTTTTGATCTGATTAAGAAAATTATTCCAAAAATATATAACTATTAGCAAAAAACCGAATTAGTTAATAGACTAAGTTTTTGAAATTTGCCTTGAAAGTAAATTTCTAGTTCAAGGAGAAAATGTTTACCATAATTAGTAATTCCATTTATTATTTTCAAAGTTTCTATTAGACCACCTCTCATTCTTTCTAGTAAAGTACTTAATTCTAATTTCTCTAATCTCTCCCTGTAACTGTAATCTTTTACTCTTTTTATTACTTTTGTCACTCTTCTTTGTATGCTCTGCAATTTGCAGAAAATCTTGGATAAAGTGTATCCAGTTACTCATGTTCAGTCCCATGATCGCATAGTGCCATATATTCTGGTTCATTGAAAAAAGACACACAAGCAACATTAGAAAGACACACAAGCAACATTAGAAAGACACACACACACACACACTAACTAGGAAGAATTAACTGATACAAGATATCCCCTAAGTAGAGACAATAGAATGATAACAATCTACCTGTGGATTAAATAAGAATTCATCAGTGACAGTAAAGCTAAATAAAGTATCATGAAGGTGTGGGGCTAACAACTCCTACCTACTTGCTACTGAGACCACAGCACCAACCTAATGTGGTGTGGCTGTACTTCTATACTTGACATGCAGTCTGCACAATGCAGTTAATGCAATTAAATAAAGCATAATTAATGATTTTGTCTAGTATTTTCTTTTGTCATAATATTTTGTTATTATGACCATTGGACCATTATGACATTATGAAAATTTTTACAAACAACTAAAATTTAAGATGAAAGAAAAGTCAAGTTAAAATTAATGTTTGATAATTAGGTATAAATAAATAAAAACATGCACTCTTTGAAGGAATATTGACAGTTTATATTTAAAACAAATTAATTTAATAGAAGGTTCCCAAATTCGAGGCGGGGATTCATGAGTTCAAGAAGGTTCCCGTGTCCGACAAGAGGGTACATCGGCCAAAACGTTGTGCAGATAACAATAAAGATGAGGACAATAGTCCGAATAATCCAAATTATTAAGCCTCATCTCAAAAATTCAAACAAATTAATTTTGTCTAGTATTTCAATTTCTCAATTTTTTTTAAAAAAAATTTTCAAGAAAAAGAAAAAAAATTCGAAAAAAGGAAATAATCATATTACATTATTCTTATTAATTTCTTTTGATATTAAAATAAATAATTATTCTTCTAATTAAAAAGTCTACATATGCAAAACATCTGTTGTGACTTAATTCAAATCAGATAAATGGTCAAGTTCTTTTTTTTTTGAATAGAGAAAGTGTTATCTAGTTACCAAGCACAATAAATACTTGAAAAGAAACATTTTGTTTATACACATGATAAGCAACAAGTTGAATAACAAGGATTTTTTTTTTTGGTTTGGCTTCTTTGTTTTAATGGCATATCAACCTTTGTGGGTTATTCAATGCCAATACCATCCTTGTAAAAGAACAGTAGTGGTAATATTTAACCCCTATCATGTAGAACGAAAAACAAGATCTGTAAAAGGGCGGAGGAACCTCTTTGCTTAACAGTCATCTAGCACATTATCTAAAGTTCAACCCCACCTTATCCCGGCAGGGATGTGTAAACTTGGTAGTGTCAGAGCCATGCCAAGGCAGACAGGTCTGGCATCCAGTGGTATTAGGGCCACAATCTGACCAAAGGGGCTCTGGCAAAAATCCAAAGAGCGTCTCCATCATAGTCAGGAATCAATGGCTTTTGGTGTACTTGTTACTGCATCTGAAAAATCTGCGGCAAACAAGAGCATCTCCTTTCCCTGACCAAGATAAGCATGAAAGGTTTGAGGACCACTTGTGAATTCCCTGGTTACTCCTTTCATGAATTTACCACAGGTGAATTCATTGGATGGAGCTGGCTTATCAGAACCAGTGTGAAGGCCGTCAAAGAAACAGAAGAAAAAAACCTTTGTTAATTGTCTAAAGGGACCCTGTGACCTTTAGGCACTCCTTTTGCTTTGCTGATTCATAAGTACATTTTCCTTTACACGATTTTTAGAGTTTTTTTTTTTTTTAAATTATAAAACTAACCCCTAACCCTAAACAAACAACCGGATGTTGACAGTGTAAATGAAAAAAATATACTTATGAATCAGTAAAGCAAAAGGGGTACCTAAATGTCATATGGTCCGTCTAAAGAATATTTAAGCATTTTAAATTGAAACAGGTAAACCAGAATAAACTATATTGTCTTGATCAATGAAGAAATAAAGTTTTTCTTTCTTCCTTAGACAGTTTTTTTTTTGGGGGGGGGGTCAAATGGACATTCCAGAAAGAGATCTTAAAGTAATCCCAGAAATCTATCAAAGTATGAAGTTCTTCAAAGATTTTTGAATGTTTTAATTTCTCAATTCTTTTTCCAGGGTGAGGGGAGGGGGTTAAGGAAAAAAATTATCAAAACAATGAAAATACTTTAATCATACAAGAATATGCACCCTCCAGGCATAAGTATTTAAGTTTAATGTAATGAAATATATTAAGTTAGAAAGACTAACGACATTAAATAAGAATTCATTTAGAAAGATTACACTTATCTTAATTACATTTTAATTAGTTTCTATATAAAATCATTCATAATAAAACAATATTAGAGATCAATAACACCAAGTAATTATTTATTAAACACAGTTTTGTTAAAACCAGAATGCAAATTAACCACACCATATATTATGTAAACCTTTATTTCTTAGTTATATATAAGACACATTGCAGGATTTTAAACGCACTAATAACATTGACTGTTTTGAGGCAAATCTAACCAAGATTTTCATAGAGACTTTGTTTTAATGCTTTTAACTATAAATTAAATACTCATTGATAAACTTACTGATGGTATTGTGACAGTATTGGCAGTGACATAGTTTTGGTTACAGACAAACACTGAATGTCCATTATAATAAGAAGATTACCGATTTCCTACTAAGAAAAATATTTTTATGATAATATAATTTGACAAATTCCTTCAAATTAAAGTTGTTTTGGTTTTGTTTTATGGTATATCAATCTCAGTGGGTCATTTAATGCCGATCAAGTTTTGAAATAAATTCATTCTTAATGGATAATACAATTTTGTTTATCAACTCATGTTTTTCTATTTAATCCATAGATGGGACCCTAACAGGCACTACCACTCGGGTCAGAGTGGACCAGTGAGCAATGGTGATGAAAGGGTGCTCCACATTCCCCAAACCTCCAAAACTGGAACCTCACCATCAGATAGAGTTTAATGTCATTC
>CM042173.1:18642834-18645398 GCA_023376005.1 Doryteuthis pealeii
ACACTTAATCATAAACAGTTAAAACTTTTTGCTGAAAGATATTGTAGAGAAGAAAAAAAACAAATAGTGAGAATTTAAAAATAAAATTCTCTCAACACTCAGAAATTGAAAGACAGAAAATCCGTGTGTAGTTGAAATCTATTGACCTAAATTTGTTTATACAAACAAAAAAATCAATCAAATGTAAACAATTATTTAGAGAAAGTATCAAATTTAATGTATAACCGGACTTCAGTCATCACTGAAAATAATATCAATATTAAAAAAACGTGGGAGTAACAAATACAAATTGACCAGTAAACAGTGTTGAAATTAATTTGAAACCATTTCCATTAAAATAAAATTAAAAACAGTTTTATCCTATGTGATTGAAAAATTGAAATTAATGGTTAAATTAGATTTTGATTTAACCATCTCTATTAAATAATATTATTATTCAATAATTAGGTTTTCTTGTATACTTACAGGACCTTTTTATATGTGGCCTGTACACTACATTCTATTTTTATATAATTTAAAACAACAACAACATGAATGTTTGAATTTCCAGGAGATTATTCTTTAGCGAAAAAATTAATAACTTTTATATATTTATTGTTATAGCAATATAAAACTGAATATACCTCATGTTATAATACATTTTCTAATTACTTATATACACACACACACAACAATTATTTTCCTGACCTCCCACCAGGCTGGATTAACCAATGTCTTTTTTATGTAGGGATGGATATATATATTTAAGCATATATATATATATACATACATACATACACACACAACACACACAGAGTTTTATATATGTGGATGTTCTAGAATATGAATAAAAGTATTATTACATTATCTATCTAAACTATTTGATTTATTGCAAGATTAATATATCATTCTTAAATAGATATATTAAATGAATATACATTTTAGAAATATTCTAAGTCTTCAATATATAATAAATACAGATATATAAAAAAAAGTTTGTCGAGGTGGCCTAAAAGTAAGTATTAGCCAATCAGCGAGGGAGTCTATCCTATTTTCACTAGCACTAGACAAAGGAAATTATTTTTAGCATCCAAGGTGGCGCGCACAACCTACCATCAGCTCCTAGAGAAACCATCATGAAGTTGCCTACAAACAATTCAAGTTGGGAAAACAAATTTGTTTTTTTGTACATATACATTTTTTTTTTTCAATAGTTGATAAATAAAATCTACTTTGAAGTAGATTTATATTTGTAACTATTTTTATAGCAAAGCTTAAAACTTGGAGAAGAATGTTCTGGTTTGGTCTTTAATATTAGCATTGATAACAAAACAAGAAAATCCTGGCATTTCAAAAGTCAATGTTTAGCCTTTTCAAAGTCTTTTCTCTTTTTATCATGAGAACATAAAGTGCAAATACAACACACAAGGGTTTTTATTGTTCAACAGGAGTCAAAATTTTGCTTTATTCTCTCTTATACAAATTTACTCGAATAATATGTTAATATTTGCTCTTCTTTTTTTGTTAATCCCACTAAAACCTAAAATACATAACTTTTAAGTACTTATTTCTGGATTAAAAAAAATAAAAAAAAAAAAAAATAATAAATAAAAAAAAAAAATAAAAATAAAAAGACCCAAGATGCTGGAGCTTTTTTAAAAAGAAAATCTAAAATATTTCAATTTCTTTCTGATTATGAATATTCAATTCTGGGAGGGACTAACAAAAAGCCCAAAATGTTCAGACATATATTGCTAATTTCTTTCTGAAACACAACTAATAAAATATAAAAAAGACCAACCATCCAAGAGAAAAACTGAAATGTTTTAATTGATTAATTTTAATGGCATGTCAACCAGTAGGGGGTTATTTTATGCCTAGAAATTAGGGAACCGAGTACATTGTATGGGGTTTTTTTTTCATCTAGTTCTTTAAGAGTTTTTTTGCACACAGTTATGATATCAAGTATTCCTATTTAATACAAATAAGTTGTACATTGTAGGGTTTCAAGTATTTCTATCTAATACAAATAATCATGATTTCAAGTGATTATCTCTATTTAATAGTTGTCTTTGTTTTTTTACAGTTAAATGATTTCAACTAACTAATAATAATCCTTAGTAACACATTATAACTTCAAATAATATTCTTAATACAAATAATTTATACAGTTATATAGTATCAAGTATTCCAATATTGATAATTTTCAAACATATCTATTTTGATCCGTACATGGGAGCCCGAACAGGTAACTACCATTCCAGGTTAAAGTGGACCTGGGGAGTAAAGTAATGAAGGGGTACTGCAGAGCTCAAGAACTGAAGCTTTGGCACTGGATACAATTGAAATTGACCCCAAACTAATATAAATTGAGATTGTCTTTTTTAGGTTTCCGAGATTTTAAAATCATAATAGAGAGAAAGGCAGATAAGAAGTATGGACTAGTGATGTGGAAGTAAACAGATACAGAAAATAAAAAAAAGTAACATGTAAAAAGTTTGTGTGTGTGTGGGGGGGGAGGGAGGGGCTAATTTCCTCTAAACAACACCCTAAAAAAAGGGGAACACCACTCTGAAATTTAATTT
>CM042173.1:18645498-18692998 GCA_023376005.1 Doryteuthis pealeii
AGATGAGAGAGAAAAAAAAAAAAAGACGAAGAAGAGAAGGGAGAGGGAAGGAGAAGGAGAAAAAAAAAAAAAAAAAGAGGAGGAGAAAAAGAAAAAAAAAAAAAAAGAGAGGAAGAAAAAAAAAAAGAGAGAAAGGAAGAGAAAAAAAAAAAGGAGAAGGAAGAGAAAAAAAAAAAAAAAAAAAAGAAAGAGAGAGAGAGAGAGAAAAAAAAAAGAGGAAGAGATGACAAAAGAGGAAACGAGAGACGAAAAAAAAAAAGAAAAAAAAAAAAAAAACGAGCATGAGAGAGATCGAAAGAGCAGAAAAAACGAGAAAAAGAGAGAAAGGAAAAAAAAAAAAAACAAGGAGAGGAAGAGAAAAAAAAAAAAAACGGATCGACAGGAAAGAGAAGAGGAAAAAAAAAAAAAGAAGAGAGAGAACGAAAAAAAAAAAGAGAAAAAAGGGAGCAGGAGAGATTTCCAGAGAGGGAGAGATATGAGAAGAAAAAAAGGCTATAGAGAGATGAGAGAGTGAAGAAAAAAAAAGAGAAGAGAGAGACAGAGAAAAAATGAGAATTGGAGAGAAGAGAGAAAGAGAGAAGAGAAAAAGAGGATAAGAGAGAGAGAGGAAGGAGAAAAAAGAAGAGACGGACAGAAAAAAAGAGAAGGAGAAAAAAGGAGGAACGAGAGGAAAAGAGAAGAAAAGAGGGCAAAAGAGAGAGATGAAAAAGAGGGAAAAGAGTTGACTTGAGTAGAGGAAAGAAAAAGAAGAGTAAAAGATAAGGAAAAAAAAGAGAAAAAAAGAAGAGGAAAGAAAAGAGAGAGAAGTAGAAAAGCAATAGAGAAGAGAGAAAAAGAAAGAAAAGAAAAAGGAGGAGAGAGAAGTAAAAAAAGAAAAAGGAGACGAGAGAGAAAAAAAGAGAAAAGAAAAAGAGAGAGAGAGAGAGAGAAAAAAAAACGAAGGAGAGAGAGAGGAAAAAAGAAGAAGAGAAAAAAAAGATGGAGGAAGAAGAGGATGAGAACAGAGAGGAGACGAGAGAGAAAGAAGGGAAAAAAAAATGGAGGTGAGGAGAGAGCGACGGATAGAGGAGAGGAGAAGAGATCGAAAAAAGAAGAGAGTAAGAGAGAAAAAAAAAAAGAAAGTGAGACGAGAGAAGAAAAAAAAAAACGAAGAGAAAAGAAAGGACGAGGAAGAAAAAAAAAAAACGACGAGATGAGAGAAAAAAGAGATGAGAGAGAAGAAAAAAGAGAGGAGAGAGAGGAAAAAAAGAAACGGATTTCGAGGTCGAGAAATGATGAGAGAGGTAGAAAAAAAAGACGATATCGACGAGAGATAGAGCCAGAGAGAGAGAAGGGAAAAAAAGGATAAAAGAGACTGGAGAGAAGAGAGAAAGATACGAGGAGCGAGATCGAGAGAGAGAAAAAGAGAAGAGAGATGAAGAAGAAAAGAGAAGAGAAGAGAGAGAAAAGAGACAGAGAAAGAGAAAAAGAGAAGAGAGAGAAAAAGAAGAGAGAGGAGAAAAGAGAGAGAGAAAAGATGAGAGAGAGAAAAAAGACGAGAGAAAAAAAGAGAGAGAGAGAAAAGACGAGAGAGCAGGAAAAAAAGGAGAGAAGATAAGAAAATGACGAAAGGGGGAGGGAGAGGAGAGAGGAAAAGAGAGGAGGAGAGAGGAAGAAGAGAAAGAGAGGAGAGAGAGAGATGAGAAGGAAAAGAAAGAGAGAGAGCAAAAGCAGAGAGAGAGAGAGAAGAAAAAGAAGAGAGAAAAAAGGAGAGAGGAGGAGGAGAGAGAAGAAAAAAAAGAGAAGAGAGAGAGAGAAAAGAGAGAGAGAGAGAGAAAAGAAGAAAGAGAGAGAGAGAAAAGAGAGAGAGAGAAAAGAGAGAGAGAGAGAAGAAAGAGGAGAGAAGAGAAGAGAGAGAGAGAAAGATAGAGAAGAGAAAAGAGAGAGAGAGAGGAGAGAGAAGAAGAAAAGAGAGGGAGAAAGAGGAGGAGAGAGAGAAGAGAGGAAAAGAGAGAGAGAGAGAAAAAAAGAGAGAGAGAAAAAAAAGAGAAGAGAGAAAAAAGAAGAGAAGAGAAAAAGAGAGAGAGAGAGAAAAAAAAAGAGAGAGAGAGAGAAAAAAAAGAGAGAGAGAGAAAAAGAGAGAGAGAGAAGAGAGAGAGAAAAAAAAAGAGAGAGAGAGAAGAAAAAAAGAGAGAGACAGAAAAAAAAAAAGAGAAACAGAAAAAAAAAAGAAGACAGAAAAAAAAAAGAGAGACAGAAAAAAAAGAGAGACAAAAAAAAAAAAGAGACAGAAAAAAAAAGAGACAAAAAAAAAAGAGACAGAAAAAAAAAAGAACAGAGAGAAAAAAAAAAAAGACAGAGAGAAAAAACAAGAGAGACAGAGAGAAAAAAAAGATGGGGGATGGGCATTCACTGTTCAAAATCACAATTAGAACGGTGATAAATCAGTAACATCACTAAAATAGACATTTTTTTTTTTAAGAGAGAGAAAAAAAATTGGCAGTAAAATAGTTAACTTAAAACATTAAATAAAAATTCAACAGTCAATTGAGTAAACATTTTTTTTTAAAGATCTAAATAAAAAAATCATAGGAAATGAAAAGCAATCAATGACTTGTATAGAAATGTGTGACTTACACACTAGAAATATTTTTTGGTACAACTACATTTTATAGGTTATGTAATGACAATCATTACTTTTTTTTGTCTTCTTATACTGATTCAGTCAATACATGAAATAAAACACCTTTTGTTATCTATTACAGACTGACATACATTTGCTTACATCTACATAGGCCAACTCTGCATCACCATAAATGCTCTAAATGTGCCTTTATATATATATATATATATATATATATATATATATATATATATATATATAAAATCCTTTTAAGTCTTAAAATAAAAAACAAACTAATCTTTGAATTCATAGTTGCCTTTATTCTACAATTTCTATGAACAAAACTATTTTTGTTGAATTATTTATAACAAAATGAATAGAGGAAATCCAGAAGCTTGTATCACCAGTTTACAAGTGTCCAGAAATCTTCATTTATAAACTTTTGTGTTAAAAAGTAGTTTTTTTTTCTTCTTATGATAACCTGTTATCAAATCTTATTGTAACGTCTTAATTGCTGTTGTGTGGCTAAGCTAAAAATAAATATGATGGAACCTTTTAACTAAATATAGAAACTGGTTTTGTTGATTTGGAAAGGGGAGGTAAATTCTACCTGCTTTTTTGACTTTCTTTTTTCTATCACTAATCTAACAGGTCATAATTTTGTTTAAGAATTAACTTCATATTCATAGATACTGTCATATTAACAGTCTCTCTCTCTCTCTCTATATATATATATATATATATATATATATATATATATATATATATATATATATATATATATATATATATATATAAATAATATTAGAGATTAATAACACCAAGTAATTATTTATTAAACCCAGTTGTGTTAAAACTAGTATGCAAATTGGCCACAACATATATTATGTAAACATTTATTTCATAGTGATATATAAGACACATTGCAGAAATTTAAACGCACTAATGACATGGGCAGTTTTGAGGCAAAACTAACGCAGATTTTCATAGAGACGTTTAATAAATAAGATTTATTCTATGCATCAATGATTTTGACTACAAAATAAATACTCATTGATAAACTTATGCAATTCGTGAAGGTATTGTGATGTAATTTCAGTTAGACAAACAGACACAGAATCTCCATTATAAGAAGATTGAAAGTTATTAGATAAAAATACTTTTATGGGCTGATAAGGCTGTGATTACCAAATTTTAATAACTAGCTGAAAACCTTCCCTAAAAGAATTATTTTGAGCTAGCCATACTGAAATCTCATATTGTGGTTGGTTTTTATACCCCCCCACCCGGATGCTAATTGCCCATACTACAAATGGATCCCATAATGGTTTTTCAGTTCCAAGATGTCAAGTCTCTTATATAGAATGCTACTTGCAGCAGCAATACTTTTTTTTCGGGGGGGGGGGGGTAATTAAATGAGCAATGAATTTGGGCCCCATTTTAACCCAATTTCATCCAGAATTTCAGTAATTGTTAAGATCTTCCTTGAGAAAGGTTTTAAATTATATTAAAAATGTCAAATCTGGCTTAAAATTGCTTGAGAATAAACACACCCATTATATCTGATAAGTGCCAAGGCTGAAAACTTTGTGATAATTTGCAAAAATTGTTTATGTTGACAAACAGTGAAAACAAGCCATTTTAGCACTTTGTAAGTGGGGTAGCCTAAAGTCAATATCAGTCTATCCTCTTTTCACTAATGCTAGACCAAGGAGATTGTTCTTGCGTCTGGGGTAGAGCGCTACACCTACCATCATCTACTCACTTTAAAGTACAGATCCCTGTGCTGCTACTCATATACTGAGTTGGTGAGGGTTGGTATCGAACCAGGAACCTTGTGGTTCCCAGATGAGCACTGTGCCGACTGAGCTAAATTGGTCCCTATTCCATCACAATAATCTCTCCATAAAATGCACAAATCTTTTTTTGTTTAGTTTAGATGCATTTTTACCTTTCTTAAAATAAAAAGAGAAAAAAAAAGAGGGAATCATAATAAACCAGAAATTATGTTATTAGTATCAGTCTGCCAGACAGCGAGGGAGTCTATCTCCTTTTCACAAGTGTTAGACCAGAGAGAGTGTTTATATATCTGAGGTGTTGTGTCACATCTACCATCAAGCCCTCACTTTACCGCACAGATCCCTGTGCTATTTATACACTGAGTTGGCGAAAGTATAGTTATTTACTAAGCTGAGATTAGATGTGGCACACGGCCAGAAGTATGGCACACCCAATGAGAATCTAGCTTGCTAACCATTACACCACGTGAGGTGCTCCTACATACTCCCAGTATAGTTATTTACTAAGCTGAGCTTAGATGTGGCACACGGCCAGAAGTATGGCGCACACGGCCAGAAGTATGGCGCACCCAATGAGAATCTAGCTTGCTAACCATTACACCACATGAGGTGCTCATACATACTCCCAGTATATGTGATAAATACCTTTGTGATAATTTGCATAAATTGTTTACATTGACAAAACAGTGACAAACTGTTTTCCCTTTGTCATTGAAGACAGTTTCCAGTTTTGTGTTTTGAAATTACAACAAACAAAACAGAGGGACAAACCCTGTCCTAGATTAATGTCGATCTAAAAGAAGAGATTTCTCACATGGCCAATTTTATGGGAGATGCATTTTAGACAGAAATAAATCAAACATTTTAAAGTACTTTATGAACATCGATAACCATCTTAAAATCCATGTTATATAGTAAGTACTAGAAGCGGCTACCCAGCATCACCTGGTTAGGGGGGGGGGTCCTGATGGATGGATTTGTTTACTTTTTTTTTTTAGAATTTCAATGCTATTTCTATGTATATTTTAATCTTTAAATATCTTTAAATATAAATCAAATCTTCATATTTTTTTAGCAAAAGACTTGATATAAGTTGAATAAAAGTTTATAAAATTACCTTTTGTTAACTGCTCATAAATAAGTACACCCTCCTACCAATTTTTTTTTTAAAACTAAAAAGTTTAAATCATTAACATCTTCATAAACAGCACAATTGGTTATTTCCTATAACCACAACATAAAAAAAGAGGAACCACTCTGATTGACTGATAAATTATTTATTGATTTATTGATTGATTTACTAGGAAAAAGAAGATGGGTTAGGGTTTACAGTTAGTTTAATGGGAAAATAATGAGTAGATTAATTAACAGATAAAATTCATTCTGAGTGGTTACCCTTTTTTTAGGTTGGAGTTATAGGAAATAACCACACAATTTGTTATATTTTTAACCTTTCTTAAAAAAAAAAAAAAAAAAAAAAAAAAAAAGCTACATGTTGAAAATGTTGGTTATTTCATCTTGAAAATTTAAATCAATAAACGAAATTAGGTCAAGTTTAAACACTTGTTTTTTTAAATGTCTACCTAATAGAACATCTGTTACATTGCAATCAAAAAGTGACCATTTCAATGAATGTTTTGTTAAAACTAAACATTTTTAATTTGATTTAATGAGAAAAACAGAACAAAGATTTTTTTTGGTAACTTAATACATACATAAAAAGTAAACATTTTAATCTGAAATTAGTCATATTCCCATTCTTAAGTGTTTGGTCTAAATTCAAAAAGCTATAACTTGTGCTTATCTGTTGGTATAAAAGAATGAAGGGACTGTATTCAAATTTACAATTATTGTAAACTCTAATAGTTTCCTTTTTTTTATCCAATTTTAGTACATAGACTACTAAAGAAAATATTATTCTAAACTTAGGTACAAGGTAAGAAAACTGGTACATTTCCTCAGGGTTACAATCATGAATAGGACAATAGAGTTATTATACAGTGATATACTAAGACTAGTGTCCTCATCATCTTGGCTGTTTTATAGTCATAATGTTTTAGCCATTATAACATCCAAAATGTTATGCTTATAATAAGCAAGAAGTGGATACTAGTCAGACTATATCAGTATATAATAAATGATTTCAGAAATTCAGATAAAAATTAGGATACAAGAATACATTGACCTATCTATATCTATCTAACATATATAAAGGGAAGTTGTGTGTATATGCATGTCCAGAGGAAACTTAGAAAATAAAACAATTAATGACAAAGTAAATATATATACACATTAAATATCACCAGGGCTTGGTTTTTCAGCAAAAATAAGAGATTTGATTTATATTCGTGAAGATAATTAAAAAATAATATTTAAATGATAACAGCATGGAGTTTTTTTTTTTTTCATTTAACATTTTAGATAGTTGACATTAACATTTTTCAGAGTAGCTGGATCAATGCAAGGTCTATCTTTTTACATAGGGATTTAAATGGGGCATCCCACGAGGATTCAACTCATGATTCAGTAATAATGGATCTGCGGGACTAACTTAAAAAAATCCCCCTCTACCCAGGCGACGCCGGGTAGCCACTGCTAGTAAAAAAAAAAATAAAAACACACAGAACAAATCCAAGTTTTCAGAGGTGTGCTTAGCATAATGGTTATCATTGTAGGAACTGAAATTGGCAATCCAAGTTCAAATCCTGGACAAATCTGTTTGCATTTCCATTTGTGCTAATGCTCTTAGAAAAAGGCATGAATTCCTCTTCTCTCTCCCTAGCTATAAGTAAATAATAGGGCAGACTGTATTCTTTGGCCTTGGTAAGGCAATTAGCCTACGAGAAGGAAAACTCTGAATTCATATCTGTTAAACTCCACTAAAGAAATTGACCTTGTGTCTCACCCTGCTTGTGTAGAGGGGTTGGTAAATATATATACGATTAACTATTAGATTTAAATCCTACACTTCATTACAAAAATGATAGGCTATGCCTATTCATAATGTAGCACAATGCGTATATTTTCTAGGTTTTATTAGGATCACTCAGTTAGCTTTATTTGGTACAGGGAAAGATAAACAAGCACCCAGTTAAGATTAAATTTAATTATAATGACTTGAGAATCTGGCCATCACTTTACAGTTAGTGCCATAGAAATGTTGATAGGTACACGTCCTGCATTCCTGATGTTCAAAAATCTAAAAGGATAGTTTTTTTCTTCCCTCACCATTTCAATCTAACTGTAAATACATTTCAATAGTTACTTAGAAATGAATTACACAGGATAGGTCACAAGGTAGGAGTTAGACTGCTTTAGTTGTTTCCCCAAATCATAAATAAAAACCCTACAATCTATTAAGAAATTTTAGTTGGGACCCATAAATTTTCCCGGGGACTCATTCAAAGCAAATATGTGCATCCCAGGACATACTAAATCAAAAAGCTATCAGCATCACTACACACACATATATATATATATATATATATATATATATATTCTTAAGACATGTGTTATTGAACAACACAGAGTATTCTTTTTCATTTTTTGTATAGATATCTTTTCCAGTCTTCTGGCTATCCATTTGAATCTGGATCGATTCATGATATTTTTCATACTAATTTCCCGAGCGCTTTCGACTGTTTCTCCAGTCGTCTTCATGTCACGTAATTTGGTTTTAGTTAATTTTTAGTTCTGTTATCTATGCTTTTATCAAATTTAAAATATATATATATATATATATATATATATATATGTATGTATGTATATGTGTGTGTGTGTGTATATATATGTATATATATATTTGAGAATCATATTGTTAAAAATGTTCCTATCTTCAACATCTTTCGTATAAACTAACTTCCTTCCTTCCTTTATGAGAAGCAAGTGACATTATCAAATATCAATAAGCTGCCCTAAATAATATAAATAATCATCTTAAAGTTTAAAAATCAGATTAGGCTGAATAAAACTAAAATACTAAGGGATTTATTCAAATCGCATTCTTTACTTGTAAACAACAGTTTCTATCGTCGGCAAATGCAGTTAAAAAAACATCTGGTAAAACAAAACCTGAGAATGCAAGTATGAAAAAAAAAAAATAAAAACAAGTTGATAGTCAGTTGAAAAGAAAAAAAGGTGTAAGACAACACCTATCTTATCGAGATCTGGCAAGGCTAAAATCAAACTGATTTGAAAGAAAGAGACTAAATGAAATGCCATCAAGAGACAAACGGACAAATCAATAGTTAGTTTATATCAGCAACTTCAAGACAGACAATCACACGACGACGATGAGCCAACCTGTTGTACACAATTAACTTAGTCCTAAAAATAAACAATTTTGTGTCTTTTATTATTGTTAATCTTTTAGCAAATGAATGAATATATATATATATATATATATATATATACACACCCACACACACACAGATGCTGATAGTAACTATCAGCATCTGTGTGCGTTCTGCGTCACTGACACACTAAAATCTAAAAGGACGCCGTAAAATCATATCCATGTGTCCCAGTGTTTTTCTTTTTTCTTCACTCACCATTTCAAGCTAACTGTAAATACATTTCAATAGTTTCTTAAAAATGAATTACATAGGATAGGTTACAAGGTAGGAGTTAGCTGGTTTTAGTTGGGACCCATAAATTTTCCCGGGGACTCATTCAAAGCAAATAAGTGCATACCAGGACACACTAAATCAAAAAGCTATCAGCATCACTAATATATATATATATATATATATATTTACAGCAAACAGCAACCATCCTGCCAGACGTTCTGCGATACTCCCTCGGGAGTTCAGCAGACGTTCTCTAGATATCATTGCACTTTCTGAAGTTCAGCTCCCAGATGAGGGTAGTTGGAATGAGATGGGTTATACCTTCTTCTGCAGGGGTAAACCTAATGAAGCAGAGTGAGAGTCGGGAGTTGGCTTTGCAATTAAATCTCAGCTAACCCAGAGGCTAAATGAATTTCCCCAAGGTGGGTCTGACCGAATTATGGTGTTGCCCCTTCCTCTCAACAATGGCCGAGACGTTTCTCTTGTCAGTGTCTATATAATAAGTCGTCGGGGGGGGGCCCTAAAGCCGGTATCAGCCAGTCAGCGAGGGAGTCTATCCCCCTTTTCTATAGCGCTAGACAAAGGAGATTCTTCTAGCATCTGAGGTGGAGCTCCACACCTACCATCAGCTCTTTACTTTACTGCACAGATCCCTGTGCTACTCATACGCTGAGTTGGCGAGGACCGGTATCGAACTAGGAACCTTGTGGTTTCTATCCGAATGCTCTACCGACTGAGCTAATCCGGCCCAAGGGATGATTCTATTAGGGATCATCGAAATCTCACTGTACAATCATACTGTATGCTCTTGTAGGTGCAAACATATATATTCATACAAGGACTTTTATAAATCCCTAAGAGAGCTCAATGTATAATAAACAAATTAATTATATAAAGAGCAATATTTAACTTTCAAAGAAAGAAAAAACTTGACAAACCGTCATCCTGTTATAATTTTATTTTGAGTCTAGCCTTTTCAGACAGATTTTAGAAATATAGGGAATCTCAATAGAAAAATATTCACCAGAATTAAGTTTTCTCATACACTCACATGAGAAAACAATTTCTCTGGGTCACCCATTCAGCTCTGGGTAGATAATTGAGATTAGGGAAACGGGAGTTAGCAAAGTAAATAAAAGTAAATAAAATTTAAAAACAAATAAATACATCTGGACAAAACCTTAAAATCATTTTGTAAGCTTTCTAAGAAAGGAAATGTTTGACCTCCTTTAAGCAACGGGTTGCTCGTTGTGAAATTTAACATAGAAATACATTTCAAATTCTCCCATGTCTATCTTCTCTCCAGAGAAACTAACATTATATAATGAGGAGGTAGTCAAGAGATACATAGACAGAAAGAAAGAGATAGACACAGTAAAGTAAGAGATTGTTCTGTTTTTGACTTAATTGCAAATTACGACTAATTAGAACCAATTAAAACAGAATTTTTTTCAAATATAATTCAATCCTAAAAGTAAGGAATAATTTAGTATAATTTTCATGTCATTAAACTAAACAGTAAAAAAAAGCCTTTAGGAAGCAAAAGTTGATTAACTCAGCTTTAGTATAATAATAGATATATATATAATATATATATATAATATATATATATATATATAAAATTATTTCATGACAACTTTATTCAATGACATGAAATACATCAAAATGTTACATAAACTAGAAATGAATTAATCTCTTAATAACTTGTAATTTCTAGGATACCTAACACATGTTGAAGATAAAAATCAAGTTGAAAATTCTGTTTATACAATTTTTTTTTTTTAAGTGTCATGATTAATTGTGTCATAAATCTTGGAGACAAACAGAAAATGAGTTTAACAAATGTTGAAATTGATATAGTGCATTTTTCAAACCTAAACTCATCTTTCACTTTTACAAATATTTCAACAAAAATATATTTATACATTGAGAATTAGAGTTTAATACTTATATAAAACTAACAGCTGCTACCCAGCGTCGCCTGAGTAGAGGGGGATTTTTTTTAAAGTTCCACAGATCTATTATTACTGAATCAGGAGTTGAATCCTCGTGGGATGCCCCATTTAAATCTCTATATAAAAAAAATAGACCTTGCATTGATCCAGCTATTCTGAAAAGAAATGTTAATGTCTACTATCTAAAATATTAAATGGAAAAAAAATCCATGCTGTTATTATCTAAATTTAATTTTTTAATTATCTTCACAAATATAAATCAAATCTATTATTTTTGCTCAAAAACCAAGCCCTGGTAATATTTAATGTATATATATATATATATAAATATTCACTTTGTCATTAATTGTTTTATTTTCTAATTTTCCTCCGGACAAACAGATTCACAAAACTGCCATTTATATATGTATAGATATACAAATTATCAATTCTGCAAATTTTATCAAATTACAAAAAAGTATAAATAAAACAAATAGTATCTGTCTGAATAATTATGATATATCGGACTGTTGTCCTCATCTTTGTGTACAAACAATGTTCAGGCCACTGTAACCTCGGCTCTGTTTTACATAATAAAGATGAGGACAACAGTCCGATATATCAATTATTAATATTAAACCTCATCTCATAAATACACATAGTAAGTAGTATCTGTCTATATTTCTGAGATGATAATTTGTTATCCTCTATACATTATAGACTGATGTAGTCATCTTTGTTGAGAGGAGGCACACATGGTGTAATGGTTACTAATAAATGCCAAGGTGTTGAATGTTATAATTCCTCTAGGCATTTACTAGTTCAGCCCCAATGGACAAACTGCAACAGATTAAGTAGTTGTTGCTATTACTGCTAGGAACAGTCCACTAAGTTGAGGAGGTGTTTGGCTTGTTCCATTAACCAATAGTTAACATTTACTATTGTAGGAAATAGACATGGCTACTAAGAAATAAAGGTTTCCATAATATATAATGCGGTTAATTTGCATACTGGTTTTAACAAAACTGGGTTTAGTAAATTACTTGGTGTTATTGATCTCTATAAGTATTGTTTTATTATCAAACGTATTAAAATCACTTTCAGATGTAGTTTAATGTCTTACCCAAGACACCTTATTTTAAATGTTATAATTGATTTCTATATAAAATTATATGTAGGATTGATTTTAATACATTTGAAAATAACATGATAGTATTAGAAATCAGTAACAGTAAATGATTATTTATTAAACCCAGTTTTGTTAAAACCCTTATGCAAATTATTCCTACCATATACTATGTAAATCTTTATTTCTTAAAGATATATAACACATATTTCAGAATTTTAAGTGCATTAATGATATTGGCAGTTTTGCAGCAAATCTAACTCAGCTAGACTTTAATAGAGACTATTTCTCTGAATTTTTGAGATGAGGCTTGATAATTTGGATTATTCGGACTTATTTTCATCTTTGTTATCTGCACAATTGATATCAGGACAAAAAATACCTGAAGAAGGCCGAGGGTCACATCGGACGAAATGTTGTACAAATAACAATAAAGATAAGGACAATAGTCCAAATAATCCAAATTTAATAAAGACATTGTTAATAAATATAAATAAGATTCTAATTAAGATTAAATAATGACTATTTCATAATCGTTGAGAATATAACATAAATAACTAAGGAAATTATGCCATCAGTGGTGACGTAATTTCAGTTACAGAGATATACATAATCTCCATTATAATGAGATAATTTAATTTTAGTATGTATATTACAGAGCAGAAATAGCACATTGTAGCAAGATTTTTGTTTGGGCAATAACAATGCTCTTAGTGAATAAAGCAATTTTGAAATCCAATTTGTGGACTCAATAGTGTAGATAGAATCAGTCTTTGCACTCAATATTATTATTTCTTAAGAGAGATAACTATCAAATACTAATTAAAAAGTACTTTTTTTTTATCTATCTACAATTATAATTGAAATTTTATTAATAGGATATTACTTAACATTGGGCTACTGATGGTGAACATTAAGTGTGTTATTGTAAAAAAAAAAAACTTAATTAAAGCTGAGATAAATACAAATTATTATGTAATAGTTGAAACCAATGAGTGTTGAAGTCAACAACAGATGTGTGACCCCAAGGTCAATTCTCTGGGGGGAAAATAACAAATCATGAGTGTATGGCAACTGAATACATAACTGTGCACTGATTAGTTGATAGGTGTCACATGATAGAGAAAAGAAAAAAAAACAGAAGAGACCAAAAAATGAATTTTGATTTTTGGACCTAAACAGCTGCATGGGCAACTCTGAAAGGAAATTGGCCTGAAGGAAAAATGTTTCTGAGTAGAAAGTTTTTAAAAGAATGGTCAACTTTTACGTTAGACTTTTAACAAGAAAAAAATGATTCTTCTTTCTATAGTCAAAGTAAAGTCGGCGGGTTGGCCTAACATCAGTATCAGCCAGACAGTAAGGAGTCTATCCCCTTTTCACTAGTGCTAGACCAAGGAGATTATTTAGCGTCTGAGGTGGAGCTACAGTATCAAACCCGGAATCTTGTGATTCCTAAGCGGACACTCTACCAACTGAGTTAAGCCATTCTCCATCTTCCTTCTATAATTAGAGGTTATATTAAGTATATGTTCCAATTTATCATTCAAACAAGCCAATTGCTCACTGTAGTTTTGCACAATAAGTTTGTTCAGCTTTCTGTTGTTAAAATAAAATCCCACACCATAAGTAGGGGGACCAATTTTATGGAATCACGAATCTGAAATGGAATCTGGTTTTGTTTATCTTTAATGTAATTTTCAATAATATTTAAATTAATCCTGATTTTTTTTATTTTTTTTATTATTTCAAAACTTTTTTAAAAAATCTGATTTTTATCAAAAAATTTGAATAAATAAACACATGAACATAATGTAGTTATTTTCTTAAAATTTGCTTTTTACAAATATTCACAATTATTTTTCCTTTTATATATTCACCAACATTCACCAATGAGCAGGATGTGACACAAGGTCAATTTCTTAAACATAGTTTAACAGGTTTGAATTCAGAGTCTTCTTTCACCTAGACTAGTTACCTAGCAAAGGTTAAAGAGCCCAGCCTGCCCTACTATTTATCCATAGCAGGAGGGAGAGTAGTTGGATGCATATATTTCCCAAGGGTTTTAGCGCTATATGAAATACAAACAGCCTCATCTAGGATTTGAACTTGGGTCGACGAGTTCATTTCCTATGACTCTAACCATCACACCACATGCCTCCATTATAATATATTTTTCCTTTTATGCCAAAAGAAAAAAAAAAGAAAAAAGAAAAAAAGTTTTTACATAAACAAAAAAGTGAGTCGTCAATTTTGAGATGAAAATGTTGGCTAGTAAAAGAATTTCTAATAAACTGTAGCCAACCATATGGAGGCAACTCACTGCATGTCCCTATTGCTAATGTAGACATGGGGAGAAGAGTTGATGTAGAAATTGGAGATGGGGAGATGCAAAGATCAAAGCAATAAGTTTAACAAAAAATAAAACAAGGTTACCACCTGTTCTAAATTTTAAAATATTTTTTCAATTTTCTAAAGAAAACTGTAACAGACCAAAAGTGGTGGTGGGGGGGGAAACGAAATTAAAGAAAATTCCCCCCTCCTACATAAGGGACGGCCCTAAAGGAAACATCAAGAAATATGGAAAGTGGAAGATTGAAATCTAATAACAAAATAGAAACTTTATCCATTATCCATATGAAATTTAAAAAATTAGAATAAATAAATAAATAAACAGCAATCAATGGCTTTTGGGTTCTGTTCAGGATCAAGTGACAACTTGATAATTCTCCTCCCCCACCTCCTCTTTCACCAACAAACACAAACATTAATTCTACATATGTAGAAATATAAAACAGGCTTTAAATAGTCAGGCAGTGAATTTAATCATCAAGAATTATGTCGTCTTCAAGAGCAAACAAATTTTAAAATTCAAAAAATTCTATATAAAAAAAATAAAAAAACTTTAAAAAAAAATTCATTCCAGATGTTTGCCGATTGTAAATAGTTACTTATGTCTTTTTAGTGCAAAACAACAACATTTCAGTTGTAAGAGTAAATACGCACAAAATAGCTTAACAGAAGAATGTTCTTAGAGCAATAGAGATTTCTTTTCCAAAATAAACAAATCATCTAAAATTACATTTAGTCATTTGTTTTTTTGATATTTTTTTTTTTTTTTTTTTAATAACCAAATCCCACCTCTGACCCTGAACAATAAATATTTTATATAGCCTCAACACTCATTAGATGATTTTCGGAAATAAAAAAAAAATAAAAAAATGTTCCTAATTAGAAAAAGCAAAAACAAGTTAGCCTATATAAGCTATCCTTGCTTTTCACTCCAAAACAGCTCAAATATATTTCCCAGATCTTAAATGCAAAAGTGGTTGAGTTAATAGCATGGCAACATATCTAGGGTTATTTGATGCTGAGAGGTTAAGGAATTGCATTCATTGTACATTTTTATTTATATTTTTGTGTAGTTATTTCTTCAAGAGGTTTTTTGCACAGTTATAGGATATCAAATATTCCTACCTAATACAAATAATTTGCAGTTACATGGTTTCAAGTATTTCTAATACTAATAATTTATAGGGTTTGAAATAATTGAAGCTAAAAAGAAATTGACCCTGTGTCGAGGGGTTAAGTATATATATATATATATATATATATATGTATATACTATATATATTCTTCATTATACATGGCATGATTGCAGTGTGCTTTTCTGCACCTGAAACGTATTAATATTACTACTCAAGCACAATTCCCTTAGTTATGTACGGTCTATTTCTCCATGATTCTATTTCTATTCACACTTTTGACATTCCTTAATTACTGTTTGCCTGTAGCACCCATAAATACTTAATAACATGCAATTGTATTTATATATACGACAAAATACCAGTTTCAGTGTAAAACGTAAAAGCTAATTTGCATATTGATATTAAAAAAAACTGATTTTATAAAAATGTGCTTGTATTATGATTTCTATTGTTTGGTTTATCTTAATGAATATGAGTAAAATCTCTTCATAAAATCCTAAAAGAAATTTCATTAACAAGTAGAAATCAATAATACCAAGCCACATTTTTATTAAAATCAGTTTTTTTATATCAATATGCAAATTAGCTTTACGTTTACACTGAAAAACTGGTTATTTTGTCGTTATATATAAATAACAATATTGCATGTTATTAGTATTAGGTAAGGCAACAGTATTAATAATGTCAAACAGTATTATTAATTGAGATTTTAAATAGAAATAGAATCATGGAGAATTGTGGACGTACATAACTAAGGAATTGTGACTTGAGTTAGTAATATAGTTTCGGTTACAGACAGAAAAACACACATCTCCATTATAAAAGATATATATATTATACATTATATATATATAATATATATATACCTTAACCCCTCGAACACAGCGGTCAATTCTTTTACTTCAATTATTTCAAACCCTATAATTATGTAGTATTAGAATACTTGAAACCATGTAACTGCCAAATTATTTGTATTAGTAGGAATATTTGATATCCTATAAACTGTGCAAAAACCTCTTGAAGAAATAAACTACACAAATAATATAAATGAAAAATGTACATATGATTGCAATTCCTTAACCTCTCAGCATTCAATAACCCTAGATTATGTTGCCATGCTATTAAACCTCAACCACTTTTTGCATTTAAATCTGCGGAAATAATTTGAGCTTGTTTTGGAGTGAAAAGCAAGGATAGCTTTATAGGCCTTAACTTGTTTTTGCTTTTTCTAATTAGGAACATTTTTTATTTTTTTTTTTTTCCGAAATCATCTTAATGGAGTGTGAGGCCTATATAAATATTTATGTTTCAGGGTCAGAAGGTGGGATTTGGTTATTAAAAAAAAAAAAAAAAAAAAATATTACAAAAAACAAAACTGACTAAATTTGTAATTGTTTAGATGATTGTTTATTTTGGAAAAGAGAATCTCTATTGCTCTTAAGAACATTCTTCTGTTAAGTATTTTGTGCGTATTTACTCTTACCAACTGAAATGTTGTTGTTTGCACTAAAAACATAAGTAACTATTTACAATTCGGCAAACATCTGGAATAATTTTTTTTAAAGTTTTATTTATATAGAATTTTTAATAAAATTGTTTGCTCTTGAAGAGACATAATTCTTTGATGATTAAATTCACTGCCTGGACTATTTAAAGCTGTTTATATTTCTACATATGTTAGAATTAATGTTTGTGTTTGTTGGGAAAGAGGAGGTGGGGAGGAGAATTATCAAGTTGTCACTTGATTCCTGAACAGAACCCAAAAAGCATGATTGCTGTTATTTATTATTATTCTAATTTTTTAAATTCATATGGATAATAGGATAAAAGTATTCTTATTTTGTTATTTAGATTTTCAATCTTCCACTCCATATTTCTTGATGTTTCCTTTAGGGCCGTCCCTTATGTAGGAGGGGGGAATTTTCTTTAATTTCGTTTCCCCCCCACCACCACTTTTGCGTCTGTTACAGTTTTCTTTAGAAAATTGAAAAAATATTTTTAAATTTAGAAACAGGTGGTAAACCTTGTTTTATTTTTGTTAAACTTATTGCTTTAGATCTTTGCATCTCCCCATCTCCAATTTTTCTACATCAACTCTATCCTTCCCATGTCTACATAGCAATAGGGACATTGCAGTGAGTTGCCTCCATATGGTTGGCTTACAGTTTATTAGAAATTCTTCTTTTACTTAGCCCAACATTTTCTCTCAAAATTGACGACTCACTTTTTTGTTTATGTAAAAAACTTTTTTTCTTTTTCTTTTTTTTTTCTTTTGGCATAAAAGGCAAAAATATATTATAATGGAGCATTGGATGTGAATGGTTAGAGTCATAGGAAAATGAACTCGTCGACCCAAGTTTCAAATCCTAGAGAGGCTGTATTGTATTTCATATAGCGCTAAAACCCTTGGGAAATATATGCAATCCAACTACTCTCCCTCCTGGCTATGGATAAATAGTAGGCAGGCCTGGGCTCTTTAACCTTTGCTAGCGTAACTACGTCTAGGTTGAAAGAAGACTCTGAATGTCAAACCTGATAAACTATGTTTTAAGAAATTGACCTTGTTCACATCCTGCTCATTGGTGAATGTTGGTGAAATATATTAAAAGCGAAAAATAATTGTGAATATTGTTAAAAAGCCAATTTTAAGAAAAATAACTACATTAGTTCATGTGTTTATTATATTCAAATTTTTGATAAAATCAGATTTTTTAAAAAAAGTTTGAAAATATAAAAAAAATAAAAAAAAAATCAGGATTATTTAAAATTATTGAAAATTACATTAAGGATAAACAAACCAGAATTCCATTTCAGGATTCGTGATTCCATAAAATTGCTTCCCCCACTTATGGCTGTGGATTATTTTAAACAACAGAAACTGAACAAAACTATTGTGGCAAACTACAGTGAGCAATTGCTTGTTTGAATGATAATTGGAACATTAACTTAATATAACCTCTAATTATAGAAGCGAGATGGGGCAGAATTGGCCTTAACTCAGTTGGAGAGTTGTCCGCTTAGGAATCACAAGATTCCGGGCTTTGATACTGTAGCTCCACCTCAGACGCTAAAATAATCTCCTTTGGTCTTTCTAAGGCACTAGTGAAAAGGGATAGGACTCCCTTACTGTCTGGGCTGATACTTGATGTTAGGCCACCCCGCCGAACTTTACTTTGGACTTATAGAAGAAGAACATTTTTTCTTGTTAAAGATTCTAACGTAAAAGTTGACCATTCTTTAAAAACTTCTACTCGAAGAAACATTTTTCCTCAGGCCAATTTCCTTTCAGAGTTGCCATGCCAGCTGTTTAGTCCAAAAAATCAAAATTCATTTTTTGTCTCTTCTGTTTTTTTTCTTTTCTCTATCATTGACACCTATTCAACTAAATCAGTGCACATTATGTATTCAGTTGCATACACTCATGATTGTTATTTCCCCCCAGAGAATTGACCTTGGGGTCAACACATCTGTTGTTGGACTTTCAACACTATGGTTTCAACTATTACATAATTAATTTGATTTATCTCAGCTTTAATTAAGTTTTTTTTTTTTACAATAACACACTTAATGTTCACCATCAGTAGCCCAATGTTAAGTAATATCCTATTAATAAAAATTTCAATTATAATTGTAGATAGATAAAAAAAAAGTAACTTTTTAATTAGTATTTGATAGTTATCTCTCTTAAGAAATAATAATATTGAGTGCAAAGACTGATTCTATCTACACATTTGATTCCACAAATTGGATTTCAAAAATTGCTTTATTCACTAAGAGCATTGTTATTGCCCAAACAAAAATCTTGCTACAATGTGCTATTTCTGCTCTGTAATATACATACTAAAAAAATTATCTCATTATAATGGAGATTATGTATATCTCTGTAACTGAAATTACGTCACCACTGATGGGCATAATTTTCCTTAGTTATTTATGTTATATTCTCAACGATTATGAAATATCAGTATTTAATCTTAATTAGAATCTTATTTATATTTATTAACAATGTCTTTATTTAAATTTGGATTATTTGGACTATTGTCCTTATCTTTATTGTTATTTTGTACAACATTTCGTCCGATGTGACCCTCGGCCCTTCACAGGTATTTTTTGTCCTGATATCAATTGTGCAGATAACAAAGATGAAAATAAGTCCGAATAATCCAAATTATCAAGCCTCATCTCAAAAATTCAGAGAAATAGTCTCTATTAAAGTCTAGCTGAGTTAGATTTGCTGCAAAAACTGCGCCAATATCATTAATTGCACTTAAAAATTCTGAAATATGTGTTATATATCTTTAAGAAATAAAGATTTACATAGTATATGGTAGGAATAATTTGGGCATTAAGGGTTTAACAAAACTGGGTTTAATAAAAATAATCATTTACTGTTTACTGATTTCTAATACTATCATGTTATTTTCAAATGTATTAAAATCAATCCTACATATAATTTTAATAGAAAATCAATTATAACATTTAAATAATAAGGTGGTCTTGGGTAAGACATTAAACTACATCTGAAAGTTGATTTTAATATACGTTTGATAATAAAACAATACTTATAGAGATCAATAACACCAAGTTAATTTACTAAACCCAGTTTTGTTAAAACCAGTATGCAAATTAACCGCATTATATATTATGGAAACTTTATTTCTTAGTAGCCATGTCTATTTCCTACAATAGTAAATGTTAACTATTGGTTAATGGAACAAGCCAAACACCTCCTCAAACTAGTGGACTGTTCCTAGCAGTAATAGCAACAACTACTTAATCTGTTGCAGTTTGTCCATTGGGCTGAACTAGTAAATGCCTAGAGGAAATTATAACATTCAACACCTTGGCATTTATTAGTAACCATTACACCATGTGTGCCTCCTCTCAACAAAGATGACTACATCAGTCTATAATGTATAAGAGGATAACAAATTATCATCTCAGAAAATATAGGACAGATACTACTTACTATGTGTATTATGAGATGAGGTTTAATATAATAATTGATATATCGGACTGTTTGTCCTCATCTTTATTATGTAAAAACAGAGCCGAGGTTACAGTGGCCTGAACATTGTTGTACACAAAGATGAGGACAACAGTCCGATATATCATAATTATTCAGACAGATACTATTTGTTTTATTTATACTTTTTTTGGTAATTTGATAAAAATTTGCAGAATTGATAATTTGTATATCTTATACATATATAAATGCAGTTTTGTGAATCTGTTTGTCCGGAGGAAAATTTAGAAAATAAAAACAATTAATGACAAAGTGAATATTTATATATATATATATATACATAAATATTACCAGGGGCTTGGTTTTGAGCAAAAATAATAGATTTGATTTATATTTGGAAGGAATAATTAAAAAATTAAATTTAGATAATAACAGCATGGATTTTTTTTCCATTTAATATTTAGATAGTAGACATTAACATTTCTTTTCAGAATAGCTGGATCAATGCAAGGTCTATTTTTTTTATATAGAGATTTAAATGGGGCATCCCACGAGGAATTCAAACTCCGATTCAGTAATAATAGATCTGTGGAAACTTTTAAAAAAAATCCCCCTCTACTCAGCGACGCTGGGTAGCAGCTGTTAGTTATATTAAGTATTAAACTCTAATTCTCAATGTATAAATATATTTTGGTTGAAATATTTGTAAAAGTGAAAGATGAGTTTAGGTTTGAAAAATGCACTATATCAATTTCAACATTTGTAAACTCATTTTCTGTTTGTCTCCAAGATTATGACACAATTAATCATGACACTTAAAAAAAAAAAATTGTATAAACAGAATTTTTCAACTTGATTTTTATCTTCAACATGTGTTAGGTTATCCTAGAAATTACAAGTTATAAGAGATTAATCATTTCTAGTTTATGTAACATTTTGATGTATTTCATGTCATTGAATAAAGTTGTCATGAAATAATTTTATATATATATATTATATTATATATATATATTATATGATATATTCTATTATTATACTTAAAGCTGAGTTAATCAACTTTTGCTTCCTAAAGGCTTTTTTACTGTTTAGTTTAATGACATGAAAATTATACTAAATTATTCCTTACTTTAGGATTGAATTATATTTGAAAAAAATTCTTGTTTTAATTGGTTCTAATTAGTCGTAATTTGCAAATTAAGTCAAAAAACAGAACAATCTCTTACTTTACTGTGTCTATCTCTTTTCTTTCTGTCTATGTATCTCTTGACTACCTCCTCATTATATAATGTTAGTTTCTCTGGAGGAGAAGATAGACATGGAGAATTTGAAATGTATTTCTATGTTAAATTTCACAACGAGCAACCCGTGCTTAAAGGAGGTCAAACATTCCTTTCTTAGAAAGCTTACAAAATGATTTTAAGGTTTTGTCCAGATGTATTTATTTGTTTTTAAATTTATTTACTTTTATTTACTTTGCTAACTCCCGTTTCCCTAATCTCAATTATCTACCCAGAGCTGAATGGGTGACCCAGAGAAATTGTTTTCTCATGTGAGTGTATGAGAAAACTTAATTTCTGGTGATATTTTTCTATGAGATTCCCTATATTTCTAAATCTGTCTGAAAAGGCTAGACTCAAAAATAAAATTTATAACAGGATGACGGTTTGTCAAGTTTTTTTTTCTTTGAAAGTTAAATATTGCTCTTTATATAATTAATTTGTTTATTTATACATTGAAGCTCTCTTAGGATTTAAAAGTCCTTGTATGAATATATATGTTTGCACCTACAAGAGCATACAGTATGATTGTACAGTGAGATTCGATGATCCCTAATAGAATCATCCCTTGGGCCGGATTAGCTCAGTCGGTAGAGCATTCGGATAGAAACCACAAGGTTCCTAGTTCGATACCGGTCCTCGCCAACTCAGGTATGAAGTAGCACAGGGATTCTGTGCAGTAAAGTAAAGAGCTGATGGTAGGTGTGGAGCTCCACCTCAGATGCTAGAAGAATCTCCTTTGTCTAGCGCTATAGAAAAAGGGGGATAGACTCCCTCGCTGACTGGCTGATACCGGCTTTAGGGCCCCCCCCCCGACGACTTATTATATAGACACTGACAAGAGAAACGTCTCGGCCATTGTTGAGAGGAAGGGGCAACACCATAATTCGGTCAGACCCACCTTGGGGAAAATTCATTTAGCCTCTGGGTAGCTGAGATTTAATTGCAAAGCCAACTCCCGACTCTCACTCTGCTTCATTAGGTTTACCCCTGCAGAAGAAGGTATAACCCATCTCATTCCAACTACCCTCATCTGGGAGCTGAACTTCAGAAAGTGCAATGATATCTAGAGAACGTCTGCTGAACTCCCGAGGGAGTATCGCAGAACGTCTGGCAGGATGGTTGCTGTTTGCTGTAATATATATATATATATATATATAATTAGTGATGCTGATAGCTTTTTGATTTAGTGTGTCCTGGTATGCACTTATTTGCTTTGAATGAGTCCCCGGGAAAATTTATGGGTCCCAACTAAAACCAGCTAACTCCTACCTTGTAACCTATCCTATGTAATTCATTTTTAAGAAACTATTGAAATGTATTTACAGTTAGCTTGAAATGGTGAGTGAAGAAAAAAGAAAAACACTGGGACACATGGATATGATTTTACGGCGTCCTTTTAGATTTAGTGTGTCAGTGACGCAGAACGCACACAGATGCTGATAGTTACTATCAGCATCTGTGTGTGTGTGGGTGTGTATATATATATATATATATATATATATATTCATTCATTTGCTAAAAGATTAACAATAATAAAAGACACAAAATTGTTTATTTTTAGGACTAAGTTAATTGTGTACAACAGGTTGGCTCATCGTCGTCGTGTGATTGTCTGTCTTGAAGTTGCTGATATAAACTAACTATTGATTTGTCCGTTGTCTCTTGATGCATTTCATTTAGTCTCTTTCTTTCAAATCAGTTTGATTTTAGCCTTGCCAGATCTCGATAAGATAGGTGTTGTCTTACACCTTTTTTTCTTTTCAACTGACTATCAACTTGTTTTTATTTTTTTTTTTTTCATACTTGCATTCTCAGGTTTTGTTTTACCAGATGTTTTTTTAACTGCATTTGCCGACGATAGAAACTGTTGTTTACAAGTAAAGAATGCGATTTGAATAAATCCCTTAGTATTTTAGTTTTATTCAGCCTAATCTGATTTTTAAACTTTAAGATGATTATTTATATTATTTAGGGCAGCTTATTGATATTTGATAATGTCACTTGCTTCTCATAAAGGAAGGAAGGAAGTTAGTTTATACGAAAGATGTTGAAGATAGGAACATTTTTAACAATATGATTCTCAAATATATATATACATATATATACACACACACACACATATACATACATACATATATATATATATATATATATATATATATATTTTAAATTTGATAAAAGCATAGATAACAGAACTAAAAATTAACTAAAACCAAATTACGTGACCCCATGAAGACGACTGGAGAAACAGTCGAAAGCGCTCGGGAAATTAGTATGAAAAATATCATGAATCGATCCAGATTCAAATGGATAGCCAGAAGACTGGAAAAGATATCTATACAAAAAATGAAAAAAGAATACTCTGTGTTGTTCAATAACACATGTCTTAAGAATATATATATATATATATATATATTATATATATTGTGTGTGTAGTGATGCTGATAGCTTTTTGATTTAGTATGTCCTGGGATGCACATATTTGCTTTGAATGAGTCCCCGGGAAAATTTATGGTCCCAACTAAATTTCTTAATAGATTGTAGGGTTTTTATTTATGATTTGGGGAAACAACTAAAGCAGTCTAACTCCTACCTTGTGACCTATCCTGTGTAATTCATTTCTAAGTAACTATTGAAATGTATTTACAGTTAGATTGAAATGGTGAGGGAAGAAAAAAACTATCCTTTTAGATTTTTGAACATCAGGAATGCAGGACGTGTACCTATCAACATTTCTATGGCACTAACTGTAAAGTGATGGCCAGATTCTCAAGTCATTATAATTAAATTTAATCTTAACTGGGTGCTTGTTTATCTTTCCCTGTACCAAATAAAGCTAACTGAGTGATCCTAATAAAACCTAGAAAAATATACGCATTGTGCTACATTATGAATAGGCATAGCCTATTCATTTTTGTAATGAAGTGTAGGATTTAAATCTAATAGTTAATCGTATATATATTTACCAACCCCTCTACACAAGCAGGGTGAGACACAAGGTCAATTTCTTTAGTGGAGTTTAACAGATATGAATTCAGAGTTTTCCTTCTCGTAGGCTAATTGCCTTACCAAGGCCAAAGAATACAGTCTGCCCTATTATTTACTTATAGCTAGGGAGAGAGAAGAGGAATTCATGCCTTTTTCTAAGAGCATTAGCACAAATGGAAATGCAAACAGATTTGTCCAGGATTTGAACTTGGATTGCCAATTTCAGTTCCTACAATGATAACCATTATGCTAAGCACACCTCTGAAAACTTGGATTTGTTCTGTGTGTTTTTATTTTATTTTTTTACTAGCAGTGGCTACCCGGCGTCGCCTGGGTAGAGGGGGATTTTTTTAAGTTAGTCCCGCAGATCCATTATTACTGAATCATGAGTTGAATCCTCGTGGGATGCCCCATTTAAATCCCTATGTAAAAAGATAGACCTTGCATTGATCCAGCTACTCTGAAAAATGTTAATGTCAACTATCTAAAATGTTAAATGAAAAAAAAAAAAAAACTCCATGCTGTTATCATTTAAATATTATTTTTTAATTATCTTCACGAATATAAATCAAATCTCTTATTTTTGCTGAAAAACCAAGCCCTGGTGATATTTAATGTGATATATATTTACTTTGTCATTAATTGTTTTATTTCTAAGTTTCCTCTGGACATGCATATACACACAACTTCCCTTATATATATGTATAGATAGATATAGATAGGTCAATGTATTCTTGTATCCTAATTTTTATCTGAATTTCTGAAATCATTTATTATATACTGATATAGTCTGACTAGTATCCACTTCTTGCTTATTATAAGCATAACATTTTGGATGTTATAATGGCTAAAACATTATGACTATAAAACAGCCAAGATGATGAGGACACTAGTCTTAGTATATCACTGTATAATAACTCTATTGTCCTATTCATGATTGTAACCCTGAGGAAATGTACCAGTTTTCTTACCTTGTACCTAAGTTTAGAATAATATTTTCTTTAGTAGTCTATGTACTAAAATTGGATAAAAAAAAGGAAACTATTAGAGTTTACAATAATTGTAAATTTGAATACAGTCCCTTCATTCTTTTATACCAACAGATAAGCACAAGTTATAGCTTTTTGAATTTAGACCAAACACTTAAGAATGGGAATATGACTAATTTCAGATTAAAATGTTTACTTTTTATGTATGTATTAGGTTACCAAAAAAAATCTTTGTTCTGTTTTTCTCATTAAATCAAATTAAAAATGTTTAGTTTTAACAAAGCATTCATTGAAATGGTCACTTTTTGATTGCAATGTAACAGATGTTCTATTAGGTAGACATTTAAAAAAACAAGTGTTTAAACTTGACCTAATTTCGTTTATTGATTTAAATTTTCAAGATGAAATAACCAACATTTTCAACATGTAGCTTTTTTTTTTTTTTTATTTTTTTTTTAAGAAAGGTTAAAAATATAACAAATTGTGTGGTTATTTCCTATAACTCCAACCTAAAAAAAGGGTAACCACTCAGAATGAATTTTATCTGTTAATTAATCTACTCATTATTTTCCCATTAAACTAACTGTAAACCCTAACTCCATCTTCTTTTTTCCTAGTAAATCAATCAATAAATCAATAAATAATTTATCAGTCAATCAGAGTGGTTCCTCTTTTTTTATGTTGTGGTTATAGGAAATAACCAATTGTGCTGTTTATGAAGATGTTAATGATTTAAACTTTTTAGTTTTAAAAAAAAAATTGGTAGGAGGGTGTACTTATTTATGAGCAGTTAACAAAAGGTAATTTTATAAACTTTTATTCAACTTATATCAAGTCTTTTGCTAAAAAAAATATGAAGATTTGATTTATATTTAAAGATATTTAAAGATTAAAATATACATAGAAATAGCATTGAAATTCTAAAAAAAAAAAGTAAACAAATCCATCCATCAGGACCCCCCCCCCCTAACCAGGTGATGCTGGGTAGCCGCTTCTAGTACTTACTATATAACATGGATTTTAAGATGGTTATCGATGTTCATAAAGTACTTTAAAATGTTTGATTTATTTCTGTCTAAAATGCATCTCCCATAAAATTGGCCATGTGAGAAATCTCTTCTTTTAGATCGACATTAATCTAGGACAGGGTTTGTCCCTCTGTTTTGTTTGTTGTAATTTCAAAAACACAAACTGGAAACTGTCTTCAATGACAAAGGGAAAACAGTTTGTCACTGTTTTGTCAATGTAAACAATTTATGCAAATTATCACAAAGGTATTTATCACATATACTGGGAGTATGTATGAGCACCTCATGTGGTGTAATGGTTAGCAAGCTAGATTCTCATTGGGTGCGCCATACTTCTGGCCGTGTGCGCCATACTTCTGGCCGTGTGCGCCATACTTCTGGCCGTGTGCCACATCTAAGCTCAGCTTAGTAAATAACTATACTGGGAGTATGTAGGAGCACCTCACGTGGTGTAATGGTTAGCAAGCTAGATTCTCATTGGGTGTGCCATACTTCTGGCCGTGTGCCACATCTAATCTCAGCTTAGTAAATAACTATACTTTCGCCAACTCAGTGTATAAATAGCACAGGGATCTGTGCGGTAAAGTGAGGGCTTGATGGTAGATGTGACACAACACCTCAGATATATAAACACTCTCTCTGGTCTAACACTTGTGAAAAGGAGATAGACTCCCTCGCTGTCTGGCAGACTGATACTAATAACATAATTTCTGGTTTATTATGATTCCCTCTTTTTTTTCTCTTTTTATTTTAAGAAAGGTAAAAATGCATCTAAACTAAACAAAAAAAGATTTGTGCATTTTATGGAGAGATTATTGTGATGGAATAGGGACCAATTTAGCTCAGTCGGCACAGTGCTCATCTGGGAACCACAAGGTTCCTGGTTCGATACCAACCCTCACCAACTCAGTATATGAGTAGCAGCACAGGGATCTGTACGGTAAAGTGAGTAGATGATGGTAGGTGTAGCGCTCTACCCCAGACGCAAGAACAATCTCCTTGGTCTAGCATTAGTGAAAAGAGGATAGACTGATATTGACTTTAGGCTACCCCACTTACAAAGTGCTAAAATGGCTTGTTTCACTGTTTGTAACATAAACAATTTTTGCAAATTATCACAAAGTTTTCAGCCTTGGCACTTATCAGATATAATGGGTGTGTTTATTCTCAAGCAATTTTAAGCCAGATTTGACATTTTTAATATAATTTAAAACCTTTCTCAAGGAAGATCTTAACAATTACTGAAATTCTGGATGAAATTGGGTTAAAATGGGGCCCAAATTCATTGCTCATTTAATTACCCCCCCCCCGAAAAAAAAGTATTGCTGCTGCAAGTAGCATTCTATATAAGAGACTTGACATCTTGGAACTGAAAAACCATTATGGGATCCATTTGTAGTATGGGCAATTAGCATCCGGGTGGGGGGGTATAAAAACCAACCACAATATGAGATTTCAGTATGGCTAGCTCAAAATAATTCTTTTAGGGAAGGTTTTCAGCTAGTTATTAAAATTAGGTAATCACAGCCTTATCAGCCCCATAAAAGTATTTTTATCTAATAACTTTCAATCTTCTTATAATGGAGATTCTGTGTCTGTTTGTCTAACTGAAATTACATCACAATACCTTCACGAATTGCATAAGTTTATCAATGAGTATTTATTTTGTAGTCAAAATCATTGATGCATAGAATAAATCTTATTTATTAAACGTCTCTATGAAAATCTGCGTTAGTTTTGCCTCAAAACTGCCCATGTCATTAGTGCGTTTAAAATTCTGCAATGTGTCTTATATATCACTATGAAATAAATGTTTACATAATATATGGTGTGGCCAATTTGCATACTAGTTTTAACACAACTGGGTTTAATAAATAATTACTTGGTGTTATTAATCTCTAATATTATTTCATATATATATATATATAGAGAGAGAGAGAGAGAGAGACTGTTAATATGACAGGATCTATGAATATGAAGTTAATTCTTAAACAAAATTATGACCTGTTAGATTAGTGATAGAAAAAAGAAAGTCAAAAAAGCAGGTAGAATTTACCTCCCCTTTCCAAATCAACAAAACCAGTTTCTATATTTAGTTAAAAGGTTCCATCATATTTATTTTTAGCTTAGCCACACAACAGCAATTAAGACGTTACAATAAGATTTGATAACAGGTTATCATAAGGAGAAAAAAAACTACTTTTTAACACAAAAGTTTATAAATGAAGATTTCTGGACACTTGTAAACTGGTGATACAAGCTTCTGGATTTCCTCTATTCATTTTGTTATAAATAATTCAACAAAAATAGTTTTGTTCATAGAAATTGTAGAATAAAGGCAACTATGAATTCAAAGATTAGTTTGTTTTTTATTTTAAGACTTAAAAGGATTTTATATATATATATATATATATATATATATATATATAAGGCACATATAGAGCATTTATGGTGATGCAGAGTTGGCCTATGTAGATGTAAGCAAATGTATGTCAGTCTGTAATAGATAACAAAAGGTGTTTTATTTCATGTATTGACTGAATCAGTATAAGAAGACAAAAAAAGTAATGATTGTCATTACATAACCTATAAAATTTAGTTGTACCAAAAAATATTTCTAGTGTGTAAGTCACACATTTCTATACAAGTCATTGATTGCTTTTCATTTCCTATGATTTTTTTTATTTAGATCTTTAAAAAAAAAAAAAATGTTTACTCAATTGACTGTTGAATTTTTATTTAATGTTTTAAGTTAACTATTTTACTGCCAATTTTTTTTTCTCTCTTAAAAAAAAATGTCTATTTTAGTGATGTTACTGATTTTATCACCGTTCTAATTGTGATTTTGAACAGTGAATGCCCATCCCCCATCTTTTTTTCTCTCTGTCTCTCTTGTTTTTTCTCTCTGTCTCTTTTTTTTCTCTCTGTCTCTTTTTTTTTCTTCTCTCTTTTCTTCTCTCTCTCTCTTTTTTTCTCTCTCTCTCTTTCTTTTTTTTTCTCTCTCTCTTCTCTCTCTCTCTTTTTTTCTCTCTCTCTTTCTCTCTCTCTCTCTCTTCTCTCTTTTTTTCTCTCTCTCTCTTTTTTCTCTCTTCTCTTCTCTCTCTCTCTCTTTTTTCTCTCTGTCTCTCTTTTTTCTCTCTCTGTCTCTCTTCTTCTCTCTCTCTCTCTCTCTCTCTTTCTCTCTCTCTCTCTCTCTCTCTCTTTTTTTTTCTCTCTCTCTCTTTTTTTCTTCTCTCTCTCTCTCTCTCTCTCTCTCTCTCTCTCTCTCTCTCTCTCTCTCTCTCTCTCTCTCTCTCTCTCTCTCTCTCTCTCTCTCTCTCTCTCTCTCTCTCTCTCTCTCTCTCTGTCTCCCCTCTTCCCCTCCCCCTCTTCCTCCCTCTCTCTTTTCACATTACAGAAGAGTGTAATATAAGAGTTGAATTTGTATGTTTACTCTCCACCAAATAATTATTGTCTAAATATAAAAATTAGAATAAATTTTAAATTAAAAAAATATTTTTTTTAAAAATCCACTCAAAAAGAACCGTAAGGATTATTAGGATTAAAAAATGGTTTCATAGTTTATTTTTGACGCACTGTTTTCATCATAACAACCTACTTTTGTAATTTTATCTTGAGGTTTAATGAAATTAAATTAAAAAATAAGAAATAAAAAAGAATTTTAAATCCAAATATTACAGTTTCTAAACTTAAAAAATTTTTTTTTCACTTATTTATTTTATTTATTTATTTATTTTTTTGTTTTTTGGACAAAAAAAAAACTAACCTTTTTTTTTCGGTTAGTTTATTTTATAAGAAAAGAATGTATAAAAATTCTAAAGTTGTTGACCTATTAAAATTGCATGTTTATATATTTTAAGAATCTTTTAAAATTTTAATATTTTGATATTTTAGTGTGATGAATTTTATTTAAATTAATTTTTGTAATGGTTGGCAAGATAAGCTAGCAGACCATTACTAAATGAGTTGGATTCTCACTTGGCGCCAAATAGTTCTGGCATGGTGCCACAAAATAAGCTTCTTAGATATATATATAATTGTCAAAATTTATGCAATTATGTACTTAGTTCAATGCATTGCTTGGGGTGGTAGTACCTGTTAGGGTCCCATCTATGGGTCAAATAGAAAAAAATGTCTTTAAAACAAATTTGAGTATCCATCAAGAATGAATCAAACAAAAAACGTCTACGGCATAAAATAGCCCAGCAAGTGTTGACATGCCGTAAAACCCAACCAACCAACTCTGTTGACTTAGTAGATAATGTTATTGTATATTAGGATATGTTGATTTTTAATTTAAAAAGAAATCAAACACAGCGAAAGTTGTATGTTGGTATAATGAATACTGATACCAAAAACTAGATCTCTTACTTGCACGATTGTTTGAGGAAATAGCATCAAATATCGTCCGTTAAAATGCACTAAAAATCTTTGTTTTCGCAACATTTGGTTCAGAAATTGGTTAGAAAATCTAGAAATTTCAATATTTAAAACAGAAATTTATTTTACTAAGATGAAACGAATAAGATATTACAACTAGAATCAAAATTGAAAATATGTCCTCATCATCACCAACACCTCCAATATGCTGCATTTTACCTCATTAATTAAGCTGTAACAGGGATAACATTTTAAAAGATTGAAATCTAATTCCTCAAATGAAGGCAAAGTTTTGAAGAAAAATATTTTGTATGGTAATTCTTTGTTAATTTGCAACTTTTGCCACATGGGAGACGTTACAGTTCCAAAATCAACCTACCCTATTGGTTAGCAAGCTATATTCTCATTGGGTGCGCCACACTTCTGGTCGTGTGCCACGTCTAAGCTCAGCTTAGTAAATAACTACCCTGCACAATATTTATAAAAAAAAAAATTGTTTTGTCCATTTGAAATGTGATCAATTTGGGACACTTGATAAGTGATAAGTATGCGTGATCAGTAAACTGAATCATTTATTGTGGTAGAGAGACGACAGAATAAAACCTGTAAATTAAATATGCCACCAGGGTAATCCCAAAAGTATGATTTCCAGAGCGCTGGGGACACAGGAAAACTGTTTGTGTGGCTATTGCCAACACTGTTGTTTATTGTGCATGCACCTACAAAAGGCATTAAATCTGCAGGGCATACAAAAATGCATCAACTGAAATGGTGATTATGTTGAAAAATATACATGTCCAAATTTTAAAATGATGTAAACATCATTGACAATAAACAATAAACGTTTCTGTGATTTCTAAATATTTTTTTGAAACTTTACATTAAATCATCTCTAAATTAATGACACTAATGATTTAATTACTAGTCTCCTTCAAAATAGTTCCATTGAGAAGTCAGAGATATTATTCTCACTCTTGGAAACTGAATTGGAAGTCTTCACTTGCCACTGCCTTTACCTGATTTGTTACAACCTATTGCATGTTCTCAAAAGTTCACAACTTAGAATCAACAGCAGGTACTCTAAGTAAACAGAATATCAAAATTACTTTATTCAGCATTAAATGATCCAAAAAGGGTTGATATGCCATAAAACAACCAACCAACCACAGATGTAAAAAAAAAAATCTTCCTGCTCTAGTGCTGGCGAAAAGGGGATAGACTTCCTTACTGTTTGGCTAATACTGACAATAGGCCACTCTGCCAACTTTACTTACTTACATAAACCACATGGTAATTGAATTATTGCAACCTATTGTGTGTTCTCAAAAGTTCCCAAATCATGGAGTTAGGTTTTGATGTTTAGGTCACAAGAACTCCAATCAAAGTATTAAGGAGGTTTTTGGTATCACAGGAATATTCTTGTTGGTCCAAATCTCTTTTGGAGAGATGAGGAGGTGGTGTTGTGATGTTTTCCATTTTTGTGACACACTTGTAATAATCACAGATTATTCAGCTAAACATGAATTCTAGATCAAAACTAATCAACTAATTTTCAATCAGGGTGGCAAACCTGAAAATTTTTCTAAGCAGACCTTGTATATAATATATACCATGATAAATATTCATTATTGTACTTCATAAATTTTATCTTTTATGTGTTGTTTGAGAACTGTTTTAAATTTGATGGACATATAGAATTGGAATGAAAGTCTTGTCCGATACAAAATAGTATTTATTTATCCAAAATTAACCAAATTGGTTAAATAAATGTTACTTTGTATCGGACAAGACTTTTGTTCCAATCCTATATTAATTTTACAGAAACTGTCCAGACAGTTGAACTCGTTCATATTCTTGATGTTCTTAAATACAATATTTTATCTCTTTTTCAAATTAAGCATTTGATAGGGGTTAATGAATAGATCGACTGAAATGTCATGTTAATATAAAAAAGATAAATATGAATAAGAATTTTAGTTGTGTGAATAATTTCTGTTTTGAGAATTATAAACAATATTGTAATGGGTTACTGTGCCTATATTAGCTTATCAAAACTAAATCTAAAGGTTTACCTAGGGTGTCAAATCATCTTGCATTGGGTAGGCTCTGCATTAATATCAAAAATATGAATAAGAATTTCAGTTGTGTGAACAATTTTTGGTATGTTAATTACTCTTCATCTCAAAGTTATTGACAATATTTATAAAATAATTTTGGATATTTTCTTATAAAGAAATATCTTAGAAGAAGGATATGGATATTAACAGGAGAAAAGTTAGAAAGAATGTTTAATTAAATTTATAATGGTCAATATTGAATGAGATTTATCTGTGAGGTTTTTTTATCAGTTAAGAGTCATAATGTGGTAATATGCATTTATCTTTTATCAGATGATTTTGTATATTTTCTTCTAAAGAAATATTTTAGAAGTGTATGAATATTAAGAGTAGAAAATCTAGAAAGAACATCTATCCATAAACATTGGCTTATAGTCAACTTTTATTTTTAAATGTTTTATTCCAAAGCAGATTATGTGCTAAACATGTAATCAAAATAACAAACAAAACCTGAAAGGATTTTAAAATTCTGCAATGATTTGACATGATATAAATTGAATTAACTAGAGATTATTTTGTCAATATGTTAAAATAATATTTTTTTCAATTTTGAAAAGAGATGTTACCAGAATTGGTTGATTTGAGTTTGAAAAATCAATTCTCAAATGTTTGGGTATGTGTCCGGTTAATTCATTGTGATATCATAATAGGGTACATTTATTGCAGTTAAATTCAGAATTTAATCATTTTTTTACATTTTCTTTTAAAGAATTTAATAAAAAGGGCTAAAGCATTTCTTTTCACAAAATACATCCTTAAAATGATGAGGGGGTGGGGGTTATCAGCGATGTTATATTCCTGGGATCATTTAAAATTTTGGGTCTTTCAACATTGTATTTTTTCCCCCAGGCGACCCAATTGGGGCTTATCAAACCCTGATTCTTCCCCCTCAGCAACAGGCTTTCACTAACCTCACCTCCATCTTGTGTACAGCTGACCGTTTAGGTAGCTTTATACTACCAGTCATGTGACCCCCAGACAATGGCATTGGAGTTCTGTATTCCTGTACTTATATATGAGTTTTTGAATATCTAGCTCGAGGTTGGTGCCAATCATACCAGGAAAATAATGGCCAGATTAAGGAAACTCTATAAGAGCTATTAATTTGATATGATGAATTTATTATACAATAAATTTACCTAGAATTTATCTGATCTGATGTAATACATTTTTTTTTTTCTTTTTGAAAACTATTTAAAAAAAAACAATTGTTGGAAATCTTGTTTTTTTTTTTTTTTTTTTTTTTTTTTCATTTATTCTGAGATGTGAGGGAATGGCAGTTTTAACTTTTTTTTTCTTCTAAAATTTCTACAAAATCAATTTTTTCAATGAACTTTTTATTAAAAATTCACTTTGTTAAGTTTTGAATAAGAATGATCTGTTGTCAGTCTAATTGATAAATGATAATCTTTTGTTTTATAATCTAAAAAGAAACTTTTCTTTTCTATAGGAATTGGAAAGATTCCCAAAGATGCTGCCAGTGTACGATCTACACATCCAATTCCAGCCTCATGTGGTATTTATTACTTTGAAGTTAAAATCATCAGTAAAGGAAGAGATGGGTAAGTTATCTGTTTATGATTATTCATAAAGTTAGAAAATGATTTATGCAAAGAGGAAGATTTTATTCAGATTATAGAATTCTATTTAAGAAATACTCCATTTTCTTTCATTGTTAATGTACTTAACATTTCATGGGTCAAAGTATGAGGGGGAGTCAAAAGTTTTGCAATATTTTGGTAGCATTCCAAATTCCAAAAAGTCAATGCGTGTTATACACGGGATGTCTTTTCCAAAATTTCTTTTCAGGAGTGAATATTATACACAAAAGCATTTTATGCACACACACACATATATAATATATATATATATATATATATATATATATATGCATGCTTATAGGACGCAGAAAATCGTATGTATGCATCCCAGTGTTTTTTTTTTCTTCTTCCCCCACCATTTCCAGCTAACCATAAATACATTTTAATATTTTTTTGAAAACGAATTACACTGTATGGGGTACAGGGTAGAGGTTAGACGGCTTTAGTTGTTCATGAATAAAAACTCTATAATTTGTTAAGAAACTTTTGTTAGGACCCATCAGATTTCCAGAGAACTCCTTCAAATCAAATACATGCATCCCAACAGGCACTAAATTAAAAAGCTATCAGCATCACTGTGTGTGTGTATATATATATATATATATGTGTGTGTGTCCCTTTTTGTATAGGATTGTTTACCTAGGAACCACAAAGTTCCTGGTTCGATACCGGCCCTTGCCAATACAGTGTATGAGTAGCACAGGGATTTATGTGGTAAAGAAAGGAGCTGATGGTATGTGTGGCGCTCCACCACAGATGCCAAAACAATCTCCTTGGTCTAGTGCTAGTGAAAAGAGGATAGACTACCTCGCTGTCTGGCTGATACCGACTTTAGACCACACCGATGACTTGCTACTATATACATATATGCAAAAAAAAAAAAAAAAAAAAAAATGATTTTATACACAACTAATTATGGTAAGTTGGATGTTATATGCTAAGCTACTCAACAGAAATTAGGAATAAAAAAAATTCCAATTTTGAACATGGACAATTTATTCTATCTTTGATAATTTAGCCCTTTTGTTCTATTTTGAGTAGAATTATTAGTTGTTAGAAAAATAATGGCCAATTTTCTTAGACACATAAATGTAAATGCTTCCATTATTTGCCAAACAATTTTATATTAATCATGGGAGAGTGATTGTATCTAAAAATGAATGTCTGTAATTTACTTCCTGCTTTTGAAATATCAACTCGTAACTTTCCTTTCTTTTTTCTTTTCTTTTCTTTCTTTTCTTTTTTAACAATTGAATCTCTTAGTATTTTTGATATTCCAACACAACATTTCAAAGTTATAAACAATACAACTTTATAATTTCATTGTTAAATTTATTACACCAAATAGATTTGACATTAAAAGTATTTCCTTAAAAGTTCATATTGATAGAAAATATAATCAGATTATAAACACTAAATTATACTAAATGTCATGCAAAATAATGTCATCTTTTAGGTTAATCATTAAAGTTATTTTATCCCTATTGCCCTTATGGCAACCACCAACCCTTTTTATCATATGGGTGCTAGAAGGCTGTGGCTGAGGGTCTTCATGTCTTGGGTATGACGTTAAACTCTATCTGATGGTGAGTTCCAGTTCTGGAGGTCTGGGAATGTAGAGTACCCTTCATCACCATTGCTCCCAGGTTCACCCTGACTCGGAGTGGTAGTACCTGGTAGGGTCCCATCTATGGGTTAAATCACCATTACTCCCAGGTACACTCTGACTCAGAGTGGTAGTACCTGGTAGGGTCCCATTTATGCGTTAAATAAAAATTTGTTGCCAAAAAAAAAAATTGTTGAAAAAATTTTCTTCCAAAATATCGCTACAAATCTTTCAAAAACTTTGCCGGCATTAAATGACCCACCAAGGTTGATATGCCGTAAAACAAAACAAAGCTTCAAAATTATTTTATAAGTAAAATTTTGAGGGGGATTTTATTTTTCTAGAGTTTCTTGATTTTATTTTCGTGGGCTGGTTTAGCTCAGTCTGTAGAGCATCCACCTAGGAATTGCAAGGTTCTGGGTTCGAGATTGGTCCTCACCAACTCAGCACATGAGTAGCACAGCTTGGATCTGTGTGAGATCTGATGGTAAGTATGGCGCTCCACCTCAGATGTAAAGCTTTCTGTCTAATCACGTTGAAAGCCCTGGTTCCTGATAGATCACCAAAATTAACCAGTGATGAGCTTGTTCAGTACTTAGATGGGTGACCATTTAAGCAACAGCAGGTACTGTAAGTAAACAGAATATCAAAATGACTTGATTCGGCATTAAATGATCCAAAAAGGGTTGATATGCCATAAAACAACCAACCAACCTCTGATGTAAAAAAAAAAACCCAAAAAAAAAACAATCTTCCTGCTCTAGTGCTAGCGAAAAGGGGATAGACTTCCTCACCGTTTGGCTAATACTGAAATCTGTTGTATCTATTAAGACAAAATTGTGAACTTGTTTGAGAATAAACATCTAATTGATACAGAATTAGCCCCCCCCCCGGTATGTGTCAGGGGTTCAGTGGGGGGTGGGAGGGATGTTGGTGGGGGGTGGGGGTGGTTATGTTGGCCTATTATCATCCAAAGATTGCTCACTACTATTTGAGAATTTTCTTGTGATGTTTAATGTAAATTAGACTATGACAGTATCCAATGATTTCCACTTTTGCATGGTAATAGTATCATTAAAAGTTTGTTGTGTGTTTGTGTGTCTCTTTTGTAGTGTCTGGTCGATAAGTAAATGTGTACAAGTGTGACTTATGATACGGTCACTTGGTGTATTTGAAAATCACTTCAAATAATGTGCTACTTTACGAGATATCTTTTGTTTAAGCCTGTTTTCAAATAACTGAAGGTCAGAGCTTAACTGTTACCATATTGTGTGAATGCTCATTAAATGGCCTTTTATTTTAGCCTTTGAAAAAGTCATAGACTCCAAAACTTGGAATCTCTTAGTTACTTGAGTTAAAAAAAAAATTTAAAAAAAAAAAAAAATAGTGGAATCTCGGTTCTCGAACATAATTCATTCCAAGAACCAATTTGTTTGAAAACTGAAAAAAAAAAATATTTCCCATAATAAATAGTGTAAAGAGGATTTATACATTCTTGGCCATCAGGTGAATGCCTATTCATGTGCCTACGGTTCTATATTAGAAGCTGATGGTAGGCGTAGTGCTCCACCTCAGATGCTAAAAACAATCTTCTTAATTTAGCGCTAATGAAAAGGGGAAAGACTCCATTGCTGTCTGGCTGATACCGACTTTAGGTCATCCGACGACAGTTTTATATAGTATGGAAAGATGTGTATTTAAACAACAGATAACACATCACCTTTTCACAAATTATACCTTCACTAATACTGTCATTAGCTCTTTCTTTTTTTTTTTTTAAATATTATCTCTATTATGATTTGTGTGGCCATTTTAAGGTTGTAGTTGAAAGCAGTTTTAAAGTGGAGATTCTTTATGGCTTAAAGTTTGATCCTTTCTTGAAGTAGAGAGATGTAGTATCAGTTTTAATCCTTGTCTGTTGATCTGACCATAAAGTAGGAATTGTATCAGGTCTTGAAGTAGAGAGTTGTATAATCCTTGTCGTTTCTGTTTAAAAAAAAAAAAAGAAAAAAAAAGCATTTGAGACCGATATTAAATAGGTTTCTACTTCCTGACTAAGGGACCAGTTTAGTTCAGTTGGTAGAGCACTTTCCTAGGAATCGCATAAGCCAGACAGTGAAGTAGTCTATCCCCTTTTCACTAGCGCTAGACCAAGGAGATTGTTTTTGCATCTAAGGTGGAGCATCACATCTACTATCAGCTCCTTACTTTACCACACAGATCCTTGTGCTACTCATATGCTGAGTTGACAAGGGCCGGGATTGAACCAGGAACCTTGTGGTTCCTAGGTGGATGCTCTATCGACTGAGCTATACAGGCCCTTAATCATAGCTAATTTTTTGTAGAAAAATTTGCTAGACACAATTAGGTAGAATATTTATCAATTTGATTTTTTTTTTTTTTTTTTTTTTTTTTTTTTTTTTAAATGTTTTGATTCCTACAATTAGAAAAAAGCTAAGACATTTCTCAAGTAATTGATTTGTAGCTTCTTAATTTTGAAACAGGTATTTTGTAATCCAAGGTTTATATAATTGATTTTTTTTTAAAAAGATTTCTAAAATTCTTCTTTGATTCTACAAGTTAAATGTTGGTGGCAGGTGTTTAAAATAAATGCTAACCACCCTCATTTACATTGTGTTTAGCATGTTAACTAAATGTTCCTTATGTGTTCAGTGGAATATGTAAATGTGTTCCATGTTTTAACCAACTTCACATCTGTCAACCTTATTTTGTGTGAAAGCCCAAAAAAAAACAAAACCATTGACAAAATTATACTAAACTAGCAAGAATTTGCAACCTCTGGGCATAAATATTTAAGTTTTTAATGTAATGATATATATTAAGTTAGAAAGACTAATGAAATTAGATAAGAACGTATATAAAAAGATTACTTATTTTAATTATTCCTTAATTGGTTTCTATATAAAATCATTCATAGGATTGATTTTAATGCATTGGAGAATAAAACAATAATATTAAAGATCAATAACACCAAGTAATTATTTATCATATCTGGTTTTGTTAAAACCAGTATGCAAATTAACCATACCATATATTATGTAAACTTTTATTTCTTGGTGATATATAAAACACATTAATAACATTGGGGCTGTTTTGAGGCAAATCTAACTCAGATTTTCATAGAGACCATGTTAATAAATAAGATTTATTCTATGTGTTAATGATTTTGATTATAGATTAAATACTCATTGATAAGCTTTGCAATTCCTGAAAGTAATGTGACATAAGCAGTGACATAGTTTCAGTTATAGACTGACACCCAATCTCCATTATAATAAGATGTTATGCAAATTAATTATTTTTAAGCCCTGTTGGCAGGGGCTGTAGAATACGCTGACTGAACCTATGCAGAATGGGTATGACTCCCCTATCCCCAAATGGGGCCACCTGTTGGCTGTGGATGGTGACCTGTGATGCTTAAGGATGGAATCCTGGTAGGTGAGCAGTCTGACATGCAGGACTCCACTTTGGCTAGACGGACAGTCGCAGAGGCCTCCTCTGATCAATCGGCTGGTCACATCAAGCCCTAGCACCTATATGATTGTCCCAACCCATATTGCTCTTATGGCAAACCTTCAACTTGTTTTATCACATATGTGCTAGAAGGCAGTGGCTGAGGGTCTTAGTGTCCTGGGTATAATGATAAACTGCATCTGTGAAGTTTCAACTCTGAGCTCTGCGAGTTGTGGATTACCCCTTCATTGCCATTATTCCCTGGTTCAATCTGATCCAGAGTGGTAGTACCTGTTAGGGTCCTATCTATAGGTTGAATAAATAAAAAATAAGTTAAAAATAACTGACTAAAATGAATAGTTATGAATAAATAGCATGAATAAAACAAAAAGTTACATTTATGAAATTATCTACCAAAATCCACTTTTAAAGCAGAATTGATTACCAACTGTTGTCTCACTCTCTAACAATTTGTTTAAAAATAAAATATTTATCTACAGATCTATTCCTTTAGAAATCATATGTACAAAAAAAATTGATATGTCGCTAAACAAAACAAACATTTCTAATGAATTTACCTTGATTATAGGGAGGATTTTAAACTGATAAAATTTGGCAGACCCAACTCTTTTCCCTAATCCCAATTATCTAGCGAGAGCTTAATGGGTGACCCAGCGGGTCACATTTTGTTTAGTGTATTCTATTTATTATTTTAAATACAAAATAAAATAGAATAATAATGATAATAGCAAAAATATATAAAAAGTTTTTTTAAGTGTATAGAAGAACGGCCGTCGTCAGGGCAAGATATTTGATATTTCATATAAATATCAAATATCTTGCCCTATTTGAAAACCTAAAAAGTAATTTACTTAGAAAATTCCCGCAAAAAAAACTTCTTTCCACTCAGTATAATATGAGTGTAATATCCAATATTTCCTTTCATCATTATAAATACATTTGCTTTGATTGAAAACCTAGAGACATATACAAATATTTAGAAGTAGATATAAAGAACTTTTTGTTTCCACACATCACTTTTTATAATTCATTCTTTCAATGCATTCTTCTATCTACTTTGTTTTCACTCCATAATAACATCACTGTTTTCAACGTAAACTTTATTTGCATTTTTTTATTTTATTTAAAAAAAATTTTATCTGCATGATCCCCCCCCATTGCTCTCTCTCTCTCTCTCTCTCTCGATAAGCTACTTTACAGCTCTCAAAGTTAAGTTCAAACCATGTGCCAAGTGAAGTAGTTTGTTATATAACTCAATGTGTGTTCTTTTTATTTCCTAAAAGATCAAAGAAAAAGTGAAAATAGTTTTGTAACATTCTATGGTGAATAAAAACACTACTTAAAAAAAAAAAAAAAAATGAAGCTTAGATTAAAAAAAACAACTTAAAAAATTTTTTTTTAATAAGTATTACCACTGTCCTATAATTGCTCTTACATTTAGTCTGCCCTGTCTGTAGAATATGCCGACTGCACCTCTGCAGAGAAGTAAGAATCTCCCTCCTCTAATAGGGCTGCCTGTTGGTCATGGGTGGTGACACATAATGCCTAAGGACAGGGGTCTGGTGGCTGAGCAGTCCATGACATGCAAAACTCCACTTTAGCCATTACTTAGGCTAAACAGGTGGTTGGGAGGCTCCTTCCGATTAATCAGCCAAGTCCTAGTACTTATGATTATCCTGATTGTATTGCTCTTATAGAAACCCCCACCCTAACCCTTTTTATCATATATGAGCTCTAGGGAGTGTGGAGTACCTCTTTATTGCCATTGCACCCATGTCCACTCTGCCCCTGAGTGGTAGGATCCCATCTAGGGGTTAAATAGATAAAATGTGAGTTTAGAAAAATGCCAGGTTAGAGCGTTCGGCTAGAAACCACAAGGTTCCTAGTTCGATACCGGTCCTCGCCAACTCAGCGTATGAGTAGCACAGGGATCTGTGCGGTAAAGTGAGGAGCTGATGGTAGGTGTGGCGCTCCACCTCAGATGCTAAAACAATCTCCTTGGTCTAGCGCTATTGAAAAGGGGATAGACTCCCTCGCTGACTGGCTGATACCGACTTTAGGCTGCCCCATTGACTTTACTTACTTTACTAGAAAAATGCATTAAAAAATGAATTGAATACTCAACAGAATGAATAGAACAAAATGTCTTAGTCATAAAATAACCCAACAAAGGTAGACATGCCGTAAAATCCAACCAACCAACCTTATATTTAGTGTATTAAGTGCATTTTCATTACAGTTATCCTAGGAAATAGAATTGGTGATTCAAATTCTGAATGAAACCACTTTACATTAATGCTCTTGGGAAAGGTATGAGTCCATCTGTTCTTATAGCATAGCATCCCCTACCCTAACCCTTTTGACTGACTTCTGATTTAGGTTGGAAAATTAAAACGGAAAGTTTTTTGGTGGTACCCAATGACAGTTTAACTACAGTCTATGAATTAACATTTTGTGAATTGGGTTACGGTTTTAGGGGATTAAGGTTGTTTTTAATTACGTATTGCTTAAAAAAATAATCAACAAAAAAAACCAAATTACTATACATTTAATTAACCATTGAAATTAATTATTGAATCTATTATTGAGACAGTTGTTTGTGTTAGTATTGCAATGTATAATTTCAATTAAAATTAGTTTAAAAAAATATTTTTCAACATTATGAATTTTTTAAATCATATATGTCCTAGAAGGTGGTGGCTGATTGTCTTAGTATCCTGGGTCTAATGTTAAACTTCATTTAGTGGTGAATAATATGCAAATATAATAATTCTTATGAAGCAGAAGTAAAATAAAGTAAGTCATCGGAGTCCTGTCTGTATCAGCCAGACAACGAGGGATTCTATCCCCTTTTCACTAGCGCTAGACCAAGGAGATTGTTTGGGCATCTGAGGCAGAGCCTACTCCTATCATCAGCTCCTCACTTGACTGCACATATTCATGTGCTACTCATATGCTGAGTTGGCGAGGACCAGAATCGAACTAAAAAAACCTCGAGGTTCCCAGCCAAATACCGTTTAATGTAAAACCATTTTACATGCTGAACAGTGTTGATTTTATAAGAGACTTGTCACCCAACTTCGTGTTTTTGTGTGATAAGTCATTTGATGTGTACATTATTTCATTTAAAAGAGAAAAGAAATACTTTAGATGAAAAAGTTGTCTAAAGTTGCTTGTCAGGCCCAGTTTAGCCTGTTTAGGCATAAACTATACAACTTAATAGAATCATTAGATCATGTGTGTGTGTGTGTGGTGACAAGGTAATGATTGTTTATGGGGGTGAAATTTTTAGGTGGACATGTTAAGAATTAAACATTTTAAACAAATAAATAACTTTTTTGTTTGTTTTAGTTTGTATCTATGCAAATGATATTTGAAAGAAGAAAAAAAAATTCTGTTTATTTTAATCTTTTGTTATTCAAATTATGTTCATTTTTAATTTCATCTTTTTTTTTTTAATGATTTGAATTTTTAAAAACTATATTTTTCATTAGTTATAAGATTACTTTTATTCATATAACTAATGAAACGTTTTAAACTTTTCATTATTTATATAAATTTTCCTAGGGACTCATTCAAAGTAAAAATGTGCATCACAGGACACACTAAATCAAAAAGCTATCAGCATCACTGTCTTTATATCCCTTAGCCTTTATAGTCCTTAGCCTTTATAGCCCTTAGCCTTTATAGCCCTTAGCCTTTGTAGTCCCTTAGCCTTTATAGCCCTTAGCCTTTGTCCCTTAGCCTTTATAGCCCTTAGCCTTTGTAGTCCCTTAGCCTTTAGTCCCTTAGCCTTTATAGCCTTAGCCTCCCTTAGCCTTTGTAGTCCCTTAGCCTTTGTAGTCCCTTAGCCTTTGTAGTCCCTTAGCCTTTATAGTCCTTAGCCTTTAGCCTTTATAGCCTTAGCCTTAGCCTTAGCCTTATTAGCCTTCCTTAGCCTTAGCCTTTATATCCTTAGCGTTTATATCCCTTAGCCTTTATAGCCCTTAGTCCTTAGCCTTTGTAATCCCTAGTATATATATATATATATATACTTAGATTGGCAGATTTTCAAATATATTGAAACATGTATATGAGGGTGTTGTTTTATAATCACAGGTACAAGTTCTAAGCCCAGCTTAACAAATATTTCAGTGTGAAAATGAGTTTTATAGCATGTAAATGTGAGGTGAGAAGCAACAGATTTCTTTTACCTGCTTAAGTAATAATGCCAGTGTGAAAATGCCACACCTGGAAAGAAAGAATAAAAAGGCTTGTAACAGGTGAAAAATGTTTTATTCATAAGTTATGGGAAGCTCCTAGTAGGATAATTACTTACATATATACATATATATATATATAATATGAATTATGTCTGATGATGGGAAATTGTTTCAGCATAGAGATAGATTTATTTTTATTAAGAAACTTGAGCATAAAATTGGATAGAAGAATAAAAAGAATAGTTTATATGAAAATCCTTATTAACATTGGCAAAGAGGAAAATCTTTCTTAAAGTAGAACATTATATATATACACACACACACACACAACACACACACTACTTCTGTCCCATAATAATTATTACATATGTGCACAAGTTTCAAAATAAGGACTCAGATCTTATATATATATATATATATATATATATATATATATATATATTATATATATACACACACACACTTTTCTTTCAGCCCCCCCCCCCCATTCCCCTTAAAAAAAAAAAAAAATCACCTAAATACAAAGATGTGAATCAGTATTTAAAAATGTAGATTCTGAACAAAAAGTTAATTTCTTTTGAAAGCAATTGCATATCATCTCAAATTATAATATTTGATATATAAAACTTTAATTTTTTGTTAAAGTTTGAACCTTTGTTGGCATTGAATGAAATAGTATTATTTGGATTATTAGGACTATTGTCCTCATCTACATTGTTATCTGTACAACATTTCGGCCGATGTACCCTCCAGCCCTTTTCAGATATTTCTTGTCAGACTTGGGAACCTTCTTGTAATTGGGAGCCATCACGGAACTTTGAACTTAACTCTTTATTCAGTTCACGAGGGTATCCTGTTCTCATTCCGCTAACCATAGCTGGGGTACAGGTGTTAAGCTGTGTTAATTATTATTCTATGTTAATACTGCCCCTGACTAAACCTACAGTCTAGAGATAACTGTCACTTAGAACTGTCTTAACCTAACTCCTTTATCCACTACGCTATGTGTCCGACAAGAAATGCCTGAAGAAGTCAGGAGAGCACATTGACTGAAATGTCGTACAGATAACAATTAAGATGAGGACAATAGTCCGAATAATACAAATAATACTAATTATCAAGCCTAATCTCAAAAATTCAGAAATTGAATGAAATAGTTTTGAAAATCAGACTTTTATTTTATTTTATTCCCTTGTTATATCAATAAATTGACCCCCCCCCCGTCAGCGGGACTTAGAATATGCTACAGAAGGGTAAGCCCCCCCCCCTCCTCAAAGGAGTGTGGCACTAAACTCCACCTGGTGCTGAGGCTACAATCCTAGAGCACTGGAGAATATGGAATACCCCTTCATTGCTATTATTCCTTGGACCCCTTCTATGGGTCAAATAGATCTGTTTTTAAAATTATTTGTATTTGATAAGTATACCTGATGCCATATAAATGTAATTTATTTGTATTAAGAATAGTTACTTGAAGGTATAATTGTTTACTAAAGGTTATTAGTTACTTAAAACCATCTTACTGCAAACTGATATTAGAATGATAAGAATATTTAAAATCATAGAATTGTGGGCAAATTATTAGATAAGAATTCTTGATATATAACCATGTGCAAAAAACTCCAACTACACAAAGAATGTAAATATAAATGTACAATGTACGCAATTCTCTAACCTCTTGGTATAAAATAATCCCAATGAGTTTACATGCCATTAAAATCAATAAATTGATCTCATGATGAATTGACCTAATACCATTTTACCTGGTGATATTTAGAAATTATTTTTTTATTTTGAAATGTCTTAATGTTAATGAGGCTGTTCTCATGTAGCAATTGGAATGGTAGCTTCAAGTATGTTGCTCTGATCTTTCTCTCTAACGAAATATTTCTGGATCTTTCAGTAGAAATTGGTTATAATCAACTTTTTAAAAATATTAACTATTAAAATTTTTATGATGAAAAATATGATAATTCATAATTTAAATATATATCTGTAATTTAAATATTTGAATATATTAAATAAATCATATAATGAAAAATATTAACTTTTATAATTGGTTATGATAAAATTGGTTATAATAAGCAGAAATTTGATAAATTGGTTAATTCAGCAGAAATTGTCATTACTTTATATGTGAAATTCTTATATGTTTATACCCATCTATAGGTTAAATAGAAAAACAAGAGTTTATAAACAATTGTAATATCCATTAAGAATTGATTTATTTCAAAACTTTATCGGCATTAAATGACTCACCGAGATTGATATGCCATAAAACAAAACCAAACCAAACCAATTATATGTTCATATTATCTTTCAAAATCTTTCTGTCTAACAAAATGTATTATAACAACAGAATGATTTGGAGGTGATGCTCCTTAAAAAAAAAAAAAAAAAAAAATGCTTGCATTTCAAAATGTCAGATAATGGAAAAAGTTGAGCAATTGGTTTGATGGTTAATCAGAATTTTAAAACTTTATTTATTTATTTATTTTTTACTAAAAGATAAATTAATAATTTTGCTAATTAATAGTTCTTCCAATAGAAGTGATGGTTTTATATCAACATGCCATTGTAAATGGGGCTGGCACATACCCACCCCTCCATTTTTTTTTCTCCTCGGGGTGGGGCTGCTTGGTTATCCCAGAAGGGCAAGTTTCATATATTATCTATTTTTCTTACTATTATGAAAACTGTCATGTAGGTGTGTGGCGGGGAATGGCATGAGAACCTTGCATCCACCCTGGTAAAAATGTATCTAGAAATTCATTCTAATAAAAAAATAAAAAAAGATTTGTTTATTTTTATTTGTAGATTGCAAAACTTTTGACTCTTGTGCATCAAAAGTTTTGCAATATTTTGATAGTATTGTGGTAGTTGCTATACTGATCCTTAGTACTAGTATGGGCCGGGTTAGCTCAGTCGGTAGAGCGTTCGGCTAGAAACCACAAGGTTCCTAGTTCGATACCGGTCCTCGCCAACTCAGCGTATGAGTAGCACAGGGATCTGTGCGGTAAAGTAAGGAGCTGATGGTAGGTGTGGCGCTCCACCTCAGATGCTAAAACAATCTCCTTGGTCTAGCGCTATTGAAAAGGGGATAGACTCCCTCGCTGACTGGCTGATACCGACTTTAGGCCGCCCCGTCGACTTTACTTTTTACTTACTAGTAGCAGGATGTAATAATTTGATTATAGACAGCTTATACAGATACTACACCCTGATCTTAATTTATCTTTTTATTCAGAGCTGCAATGTCTTGACTGTAGATTATTTCCCCTTTTCATTATATTGTTTTAAAAGTTTAGATTTCTTGTTTGCTTGTTTGTAGATA
>CM042173.1:18697998-18710498 GCA_023376005.1 Doryteuthis pealeii
TGTAAATAGTAAGACAGACTGGGTTCTTTGACCTTGCTTAGGTAACCAATCTAGAAGAAGGAAAACTCTTTATTAAAACCTCTTAAACTCCACTTTAGAAATTGACCTTGTGTCGCATCCTGCTTGTGTGGAGGGGTTTAAAAATTATTCACATTCAATAGGACTGTGCAAAAAACAAAAACAAAAAATACGTAAGAAAAGAAATGTATGCAATTCTCTAATGTCTAGGCATAAAATAATCCTAGACTGGTTGATATGCATTTAAAATTAATCAGTTGATCTAATCATTTCAAAATAATTTTTATGAAGTCATTTCAATAATTTAACACTTTGAATTTCAAATTAATTTTGCCATCATTTGTATTAAATATTTTCTTATTACCTTTTTTTAGAAGTAGGATTTGGATTTTTTTATTTGAATTTTTAAAAAATTCTTTTTATTTATTTATTTATTTTTTTTACAAAAATAGATTGAAAATTGGAGAAGTCCTACAAGTTTAATTTTGAAAAGTTTTTGTTCATATTGTAGTTAAGAAATCAAAGAGTTTTTCATGTACTCTAAATATAATGGCAATTGTTGATTTTATTTCCAAATAGGTCAATCAATAATACGTATCAATAAAGAATTTCTGACCCACAATCCCATTATTATGCACTCTTGTGACCCACCTTACAAATAAACACAAATATACTGTTTTATTTTTATTTTTCTTCAATGACTCACAAAAACACAACTTTTAGTTGAAAAATTTGTTAGAAGGAAAAAAAAAAAAAAAAATGTCAGAAAGGATATTCCCAAAAGTGAGCATATAAAGTCAAAAGAAATACAAGTCTTAGCTGCTCAAAGGAAATAATGTTTCATATTTCATGGCCCATATAGCTATCACTAAGCTAAAAGAAATATAAGTATTATTGTAAAATATATTTAAAAAGACTAACACAGTGGTCTAGGGCCAGACATTGGCTATTTTTCAAGGTTTGTTAGTGTAAAAGGAAATGCATATATTCTTAATCTTGAATTTTGAGGTAGATATGTTTTTTTTTAAATTTTATTTTGTTTAAGTTACAATGTTTTGAAGTTGCCAGTTTTATCAAAAAATTAATGTTGAAATTTGTGGTGCAATCTTTAAAATGACTTTCTAGCTCAGGTATATGTTAATTTAACCCTTTAATTCTCAATGGGACAAACACCCGTGGCAAAGTCGAATTTCATTTTAATACTGAAAAGGTTTTACTCAAATCATAATTTTACATATCCAAAATTGAAAAAATAAAATAAATAAATAAAAACTTGGTAGTAAAAGTGATAAAAGTGGACCTTTTCTATAAAAGGCTAGCAGTATAAAGGCTTTTTTTCTTTCTTTTTTAAATAAATTGATAAACAATTTTAATCTAACTTTGTAATGATAGGGTTAAGACAAAATACCCCTGTGGTTTCTAGAAATGTTCTGATATTTTGGACTAAAAGGTTTAGTAATATATTTTTATGACTATTTCAGTAAAACCAGATTTTAAAGTAATGACCCTCAAAAATGACTTTTTTTTTTTTTTTTTTTTTTTGTTAAAACACACACACACACACACACTAAAAAAGGATATACCTGTCTTTTTTAAAGTAATTTCACTCAGTTCTGTCTTTGTTATTTGGAAAACATCCTTAGTCAAAACTTTAAATTGCTAATATTTTGTCACCAAAATTGATTTCCTGTATAAACATCATGTTGTATATGACATCAATATAATTCCATTGTTAAAAACAAAAAATCCAAATCAAATTGTTTTTATTCATTTCATTTAGTTTGATTCTGCCATGTAATATTAATATTCCTTCAAAGTTTGGTTTTAGATGTAAATTCTTTTTTGTGTGCTTTTTTACATGTGTATTAAAAGTCTATTAAATATTGAATTCTTTTTAACATAGAATTATTTATTAAAAGTCATAAATGGATTCTTGATGAAATTCTGATTTATAAAAATGTGCCTGTTGTATGGTTTATCAAATATTTGTATAAATTTGTAATATTCAATCCAAAAGTTCCCAAAACAGCCAATTTAGCCCCCCCCCAGTGTTGTATGCTATGGACTATATTATGATCTGTAACTCCTCATAGTTGCTTACTTATATTCTTACTTATGTATACTTGTAATATTTCTTTCTTATATCATCTTTATCCTATTCAAAATAGATATGAATTCTTTTAGTTTTATCTATTAAGTTCTTAGAAAGAGTTCTAATCATTTATTAATATCAATTAACTTTGTTTCTTCTCTTAATTTGGGTTTATAATGATCAACATTCTTGTAGTTTCTCTCAACGCATAAATGTAATTTAAGCTCACTGAAACAAAGAATATATATTGGTAAGGAATTCTTCTAATAAGTCTGGATTTCACCAAGAATGTTAGTCCATTTCTATAATCCACCATTTTTAGACTCTTAAAAATTCTATATCAAAAGATAATTAATATTAATCCTTACTGCCCTTATTAAATTATTTACTCACTAGCATATAAATAGGGAATTTGCTAGAATTGGTGCCCGCAAGTTATGTACACAAATAAGTAAACCATGTTTTAAAAAAAAAAAATCCATATTCACTATTTATTGTATTAGGATCAGAGTGTGGTATCTGTTCATCTCGGTCATTCTTGTCTTCAGGTTGACACTGTAAAAAATTAACCGAGTTTGATCCATGAAGTTCCAATTCCACTGCAGCACCTCCCCATTACATGAAAGGGGAGTGTCGAAGATGTCTAATGCTTACAGGGCACTGGTTGCAAGGACAAGAGATTTCATTTTTGCTCGTGTGTATATGGGTAGATTAGCCCTCACTACAATGATTAAATGTTTGTCCACTGACATGCAAATACCAAATTTGTTGAAATTGGCATCTGCTAAGTTATCTATACAAATAATAACTAAAAGTTACCCTATTGCCGTTATGGCAAGCCCCAACCCCTTTTTATCATATGGGTGCTAGAAGGCGGTAGCTGCGGGTCTACATGTCCTGGGAATGACGTTAAACTCTATCTGATGGTGAGGTTCCAGTTTTGGAGGTTTGGGGAATGTGGAGCACACCTTCATCACCATTGCTCCCTGGTCAACTCTGACCTAGAGTGGTAGTACTTGTTAGGGTCCCATCTATGGGTTAAATAGAAAAATGTATTTATAAAAAAATTGTATTATCCATTAAGAATTGATTTATTTCAAAACTTTATCGGCATTAAATGACCCACTGAGGTTGATATGCCGTAAAACAAAACATTCCAAACCAAACAATAAACTAAAAGTTATTTTAATGTATATCTATTGTATTGAGACATACCTTGATTCATATACAATCAAAACTTATGGGCAAGTCTTGTTGAAAGCACCAGTTCCTGCTAGATCACCAAAGTTAAGCAGCGATGAGCCTGTTTAATATTTAGAGTAGTAATCATTTAAGCAACAGCAGGTACTGTTAGCAACCTGATATCAGAATGACTTGAGTCAGCATTAAATGACCCAAAAAGGGTTGATATACCATAAAACAAAACAATCAACATACAATCAAACCTGTTCACGTCATAGCACAAATAGTCACTAAACTCCACATTATAATGGAATTATGGGACCATATGACCTTTAAGCACCACTTCTACGATCTCGACTAGTGGGGACACTTTTCTCATTTACACCATAAAAATCCAGTTGTTTGTTAAGGGTTAGGGGTTAGGATTTGGGTTAGGGGTTAGTTTTATTCTGTGTACTTGACACGAGACTTTGCTGAGTTGTGGTGCACCTGAGCACTGTACACAATAAATTTCATTATCTTATAATAAAAAAAAAAAAAAAAACTCTAAAAATCGTCTGTAAACAATTGACCAGATTATGACGGTGTAAATGGATAAAATGTCCCCACAAATCAAAATTGCAAAAGAGACCTTAAGGTCATATGGTCCGAATTATATTTTCAGGGCCATGAAATCCTTCAAATTTGCCATCCAAATTACCAAAAGTACAAATCAAGATTACCTTCTATCTTGCTTTGTTGTTGAAATTGAGATTCAATTTGAAGTTTCTGTCTTGTCCTAAATTTAGAAATACACCCCCACCAACTGGTGATGTAACATGCTAATTATATGCAAATTAGTTCTCACAACCTGTTTCTATTGGCCAGTTAAAGTAAAATGTGCATACTATATCATAAAATGTGGAGAATTCTGGAAAGTTCCCCACTATAAAAAATGAGTTAACATTGTTCTCATGTCTTGAGTGCACATGCACAGAACTGAGTATATTCAGTTCCTGCACAATAAGGGTTAATAATTGTGTTACCATCAAAATAGTAAAGCTCATGGTAAAACAGTTGATCACTCTATTTAATTTAAACTATACCTAAAACACAACAGAGGTGCTTGTGGTGTAATGGTTATCTTCATAAGAAATGGACACTTTGACATAAATTCAAATCCTGGACGCAGGATGCATAATGCTAATACACTTTAAAAAGGTTTACATCCAACTATCCTCCCTCTAAATTGTCGGTGCGGCTTAAATTTGGTATCAGCTAGACAGGGAGTCTATCCCCTTTTCACTAGGGCTAGACCAAGGAGATTGTTTTGGTGTCAGGTGTGGTGCTCCACCTCAACCATCAGCTTCTCACTTTACCGCACAGTCCTTGTGCTACTCATTCACTAAGTTGGCGATGGCTGGCATCGAACCCAGAACCATGTGGTTCCTCGTTGGACACTCTACTGACTGAGCTTTAACTATAGGTAAATAGGACAGAATGGGTTCTTTAACCATGGTATGGCAACCAGTCTAGGAGAAGAAAAACTCTGAATTTAAAGCTGTTGAACAAGTGTGGCTGGAACCACCTTTGGACACTAATCCTCAAAGAACTCCTCATGAATACACATGTGGAGCTGGCTTAATCCTCATTGGGGTGGATGCCATCACGCATGCACACACACACACACACACACACACAAAATGGACAAATAAGCTTATGAGTCACTGTTTATCAGTTAGGTATAATATTGTAGGTAATAAACAAAAAGATTAGTGAAAATAATAATCTTTAAAAAAATGTTAAAAAAAGAAAGAAAATAATAGAATGATGAAATTTTCCTTAGAATTTGTTTATCGTTTTAAAAGACTGATTTATGTTTACTTAGCAAAAAATGATTCTTGAATACAGACTGCTACATAAAGGATTACTGTATAAAATGTATTTTTCTAGATATAAAAACTTAATATAATTATGTAAAAAAAAAAAAAAATCCTTCATTGACTTGTACATGAACCAAAATGTTTCTACTATCATCTAGCACAACGGCAACCTTTTAGAGAGAGAAGGGTCCAATTGGCTATGCAGTGTCTCGTTGGTGTTAAATATAATGCAAATAAATTTTTTCGGACTCAATCTACTCTGTCCAAAAAGCTGTCTTTTTTTGAAAGTTTAAATAAAAAAAATATTTGCCTCTGGTCTTTAATGGGTTAACCTGAATTGAACTACTGTATTTCTATTCAATACTAATTGGATAGTCAGAGTCCAGCTGTTTAGTTGGCGGGCCGGACGAAAACCACTTGAGAGCCGGATGTGACCTGTGGGCCGGGGGTTGCCTACCCCTGATCTAGCATAAATGCGTTTTATGTATTAGTGAGGAAAAGACCTGTTTCTTATATTTTTTACTTGCTTCTACTTTGTTTAGGTAAATTTTTAGGCTTTGAAAATTTTTTAAAAATGTTCAAAGGAGATTCGAAAATTAACCACACTCTTATCTTATAGAACCCAAGCTCACTGTGAATGGTTTAATTGACAGAACCATGACTAATCTGCAGAGAACAAACTACCTCATTGATGATAACTTGCTGGTTCACCATTACTATCTCTTGAACTTGCTGAATCTTCTCATCAGTGGTGGAGGTTGACATGCATCCTACTCCCTCTTTGTGTATCACGCTTGTCCGTCCACTTTTAAACTTCTCTATCCTCTCATACACACTTTTATGCGGTAGTGCACTGTCCCCATATTGTGTCTCTGATGACTTTCAGCTCCTGACACTCCTTCTGATCAGAAAAATTGTGTCAATTTTTTTATGTATACTGCTAATGGAGTGTCCACGTTTAGACTAAAGATAGTAAGCAAAATGGTGTGATAAGGCTCAAACTTTGATCACGTGACCACAACAGTGCCAACTATAAGCATGTATGCACAGAATGCAGTGTGATAATAATAAAGATATGTTAGGGCAAAAGTGCGGATAATTTTTGACTCTTCCTCGTATTTTCATTAGAGTATTTATTAAATGTTAGTTTATTTGTTTGATCTTTCTTTTTCTTTCCTCTTTCTTTCTTTCTTAGAATTAAAATAAGAAAGAAAAAAAAGATCAGTTTCTTTCTTCTCAATCAGAGACTTTTAACTTAAAGCAAATAAACTTTAATATTTTAAAGTTTTACTTATATTTTCCCCTTTATGAATTGGCTACATTTTTGCAATCTCTTAAGAAAATTAATGATAAAGAAAAGTGAGAAAATATTTTAAAATGAAATGCCAATCAAATTTGTCTCGTTTATAAAACAGTCATTTGGTATTAGTTTCCATTCTCACTTAAATGGAACTTAAACAATGAAATTCATGATAGCCTTGTACTTAAAAAGTTTAAAATTAGAAATCTAACGTGAAAAGCTATATTTTCAAAGACATTACAATTGATGGAAAGAAGAAGAAAAAAAAAATTACAATTCAGAAATTCTTTCATTAAAACCAGTCATTTAAAACTACAGCAATTGTTTTTATGAAAATGTTAATTTAAAATAATAAAAAAAAAAGAATGAAAGCTTTTGTGTATTGACAAGAAAATGGGTCAGAATTTTCCCAGTGTAAAAACAAAATATTTGTTTTTAGCCGCCAAGAATTTCATTACCTAAAAATGTCTTTTATCAGCAGAGGTCATTCATTCTGTACAGCATTCCAATTTTATTTTATTAAACAAGAATTAAACATGAATCATCAGATTTTCAACTATTTTCAAAATTGCATAAATATTTAAAATTAAAAACAGTAAACAAAGAAAAAGCAAGAAAACAGAATGTTATCAGTAGATAAAAAAAAAAAAAAATGTTTACTAAAATAAAATTCTTTTAAACAAAAATTCTCTATTATCTAAAATCATCAAAGATCTAATCTGACAATATTTATGTTATTGCTTTGTTTTTGTTATTCAACAAGTTGTTGTTTCAGCCAAGAATTTATAAAGTAAATAATACTGACAATGCTACAATGGTGTTTTAATATTGTGTTGTCATCAAATTGGGTAGATTGTTGAATTGTAGAGAGAACAAAGAAAATGGTTTAATGGAATAAAAATATTTAAAATCTGGTGCTTATTGTAATTCTGATAGTGAAAATGTTTTACAGGTTCTAGGGAAATTTGTGGTGGGTACATTTATCATATCACATTAATTGATCTTATGTTACCCTAACCCTTTAGCTCTTTTTATTAGATTCTTAAAAGAAATGATTAAATTCTGAATTTAACCACAGATAATTTATCACAATGAATTATCATAGAATGTTTAAAATAATATCTAAGATGCCATGTTTTTTTGATATGGCATTGAAGATTTAAAAACCTCTAAATCATCAAAACAATACTAATGTTATAAAAAGTTGGTTTTTGTTGTTTTTTTTTTTTTTTTACTGAATCAAAAGATAATTTAAGGCATTAAATGACCCAATAGAGGTTGATATGCCATAAAACTCACAACCACAGCATTAAAGAATTCTTCCAAGTCTAATAATCCCCCAAGATGTTATAAGTATTGTCTTTAGTTAGACCGTTCTCTTTTTAAGGACCAACTCTATTAAAAGAGTTGCACAGGAATTCTAAGTAAATTCTTCATATCGGATTAATTGCTCTTATTATATAGGTTTTCCCTAACCCTAAAACCTCAGAATTTAATAAAAAGAGTTTTTCACTCTTTTTATTAAATTCTGAATTTAACCAGAAATAATTTAGAATATTTAAAATAATATCTAAGATTCCATGTTTTTTTTTATATGACATTGAAGATTTCAAAAAACCTCTAAATTATCCAAACAATATTAATATTTTGAAAAGTTGGGTTTTTTTTGTTTACTGAATCAAAAGACAATTTCAATCCTAAATAATTTAGGATTCTATGTAAATTTATCATATCAGATTAACTGCTCTTATAGGATTTCCCTAACCTTTTAGCTCTTTTTATTAAATTCTTAAGAGCAATAATTAAATTCTGAATTTCGCCCTGAATAATTTACCTACAATAAATTTATTGCACATGTGTTTTAAGCATACTAAGAGGGAGGGATATTTTATGTAGGTTTTGTATATATGTGAATGTATTAAGTTTATTTTTTTTTTTATAAGTAGGAACTAAATAACTTTGTCTTATTAAGATCTTTTTTTTTCCTTCTTTAGTTATTTATAGTCTTTTTGTGGAAACCTGTTTTTGTATAAGTGTTTGCTTATATATGTGTATATATGTATATATATATCACTCACAAGGTGTGTCAAAAAAGTATTAAGATTTTTTGTACTTTTTGACACACCTTGTATTTTGAAAAAAAAAAAAAAAAAAAAACAACAAAAAAAAACTGTTCCATTCATTCTTCATTTCTATCTTGGTAAATGCAACTTTAAACTTGGTACTTTTTTGACACACCATGTATTCTGAAAAAAGGTAATGAATGGAACATTATTTTTGTTTCTTCAGAATACAAGATGTGTCAAAAAGTACAAAAAATCTTGATACTTTTTTTTTTTTTACCCATTTCTTTTTTAGTTTTCTCATTTCTTTTTATTCATTTTTATTTTTTAGATACATGGGAATTGGTTTATCCACACAGGGGGTTAACATGAACAGATTACCAGGTAAGATCTACTTAAAGGTTTTTAACTTTTAAAAATTAAAAAAAAAAATTGTTTGTTATTGTTTAACTTAATAATCACAGAATAAGTTTTGCAATATTTTTGTAACATGAGGCACAATTCAGCAGCTCTGGATGCTTTTCCAAGGTTGTGAAGGCCACAAAACACACTGAATTGTGAGATGCTGAGGTTCCAGTTCTGAAGGTTTGGGGAATGTGGAGCACCCCTTCATCACCATTGCTCCCTGGTCCACTATGACCCAGAGTGATAGTACCTGTTAGGGTCCCATCTATGGGTTAAATAGAAAAATGTATTTATAAAAAAAAATTGAGTATCTATTAAGAATGAATTTATTTCAAAACTTTATCGGCATTAAATGACCCACTGAGGTTGATATGCCGTAAAGCAAAACAAATCAAACTACATTGGATGTTCATCTGTGCTGCTTTCAAATCCTACACAGATTAAAGCAATGCACAATATGTCAGTGCACCAACTACCACAAGATTACCAATCAAAGCAGGTAACTAATACTTACCAAAATCTTGTGTCCTGGGTATAACATTAAACTGCATATAGTAGTGGGGTTCCCATTCTGGAACTCTGGAGAGTGTGGAGAATCCCTTCATTACTATTGCTCCCAGGTTCACTCTGACCCAGAGTGGTAATACCTGTTAGGGTCCCATCTATGAGTTAAATAGATAAAAAAAAGGATTAGTATTATCTGCGTTATTTGGACTATTGTCCTCATCTTCATTGTTATCTGTACAATGTTTCGACCGATGTGCCCTCTGGCTTTCTTCAGGTATTTCTTGTCAGACTCGAGAACCTTCTTTTTGAACAAGGGCAGCAGTAACATAGAATAATAATTAACACAGCTTAACACCTGTACCCCATCTATGGTTAATGGACTGAGAACAGGATACCCCCGTGAACTGAATAAAGGGTTAGGTTCAAAGTTCCGTGATGGCTCCTGATTACGACAAGAAGGTTCTTGATTACGACAAAAAATACCTGAAGAAGGCCAGAGGGCACATCGGCCGAAACGTTGTACAGATAACAATGAAGATGAAGACAATAGTCCGAATAACGCAGATAATATTAATCCTCAAGCCTCATCTCAAACATTCAGAGAAATAAAAAAAGGAGTTTAAAAAAAAATTGAATATCCAACAATAATGAATAAAATAAAAACGTCTCTGGCATAAGATAACCCAAGGGTTGACATGCCTTAAAATCCAACCAACCAGCCATGGGATTAAACAACCAAAATATTGCAAAACTTTTGACTCACCCTAGTATTATTTAGATTAGATTATTTGCAAAACCTTCTCTTTCAGTTTATTTTTGAAAACACATGAAAACCATTGACTAAATCCTGAATGTTACCAGTAAATAAAACTACCAAATGTTCAAATTTAAACATGTTTAGCTTACGGTCAAGTTGCACTCAAAACACTGGAGGGAGGATAGTTGGATTCATACCTTTCCTAAGGATATTAGCTCTGTGAACTATGAGGGTGAAAGAAGGTTTGAGAGGCAAACATTATTCCAGTGACGAGGAAGTGAAATCTGTATTGAAGAAGTGGCTCAAAGAACAGTCAACATAATTTTATGGGGCAGGGATACACGCTCTCATTTGAAGGTGGAACATTGCTATTGAGAGAAACAGTGACTGTGGAGAAGTAGGGATGTGATCCACAGAGGACCAGCTTCATTTTGATGTATGATACATGTTCCGGTGTTGGTAATTATACCTGTCCTAAACAAAATGGCATTACTTTTTGACAGTCCCTCGTACAAACAGCCTTGGTCAGGATTTGAACTCTGTTCACCATGTCCATTTTCTATAATGATAACTATTACAGCACAACTACATCCTCTAGATGTGTCAAAAACATTAACAGAAAGTTTTTATTTTTAATGCTCTTTTCTGTTGCCTTCTTAAAGCATAATTGAAATGTGTCAGTCTTTTCTCTCACAGCTGTCATTTTTATGCAATCGAAATGTCTTTTAGGAAAGTGTTGATGATGATGATGATGTCTGTAAAATAACAAATGAACCTGAGAAATGTTTTTAATCTGCTTTATTGATTTGCCGTTCGGCTTATTGTGATTTTTTTTTCGCATGTGAACTCTGTTTTCATTAATAAATGCAGATATGAAAATGTGTTGTCTAATATTGGAGAAAAAAAAATCCTTCATTGACTTGAATGTGAGCCAAAATGCATTTGCTCTCATCTAGCCTAAATGGGTTTAATGTATTAGTGAGGAAAAGACCTGGTTTTTTTTTTTAATGATATTTTTTACTTGCTTTTTACTTTGTTTAGGTAAATTTTTAGTCTCTGAAAAGCATATTCATACAGTGGTTTTAAGTGTTAGACTTTCTTGCCATTGCAAATATCTTGTCACATATTTCTAAAATAGACTAACTGTAAACTCATTACATTCCAAATGTAACAGTGGTCCATGATGATACTGATACTTCTATTTAGGAATTAGTGAAAGATTCTAATTAGCTTTTATAGTTAACAGTGGTCCATGATGATAATGATATTTCTATTTAGGAATTAGTGAAAGATTCTAGTGTTGCATAGCGCCTTCTTTACCGGCACTAAATAAGACGTATGTTGCATACTGAGGTCTTCACAGTACCAATTGATATAATGTTGTATACCCTTTCTTACTTCTTTACTCTGGTCGTATTTTCTTCTGGCCGGCTTTGCTATTCTGATCGTCTATCTTCTAACACCTTGATCTGGAATATCTTCTAAGGTCTGGTCTTCTATTGAGGACTTCGGTCTGGTTTTCTGTTAGGGATTTCTCTTTATCAGAAGCCCTGTGTCATTGTTAGTTTTTACGTAATAAACACAAGACTTCGATTTACGTTGATGTTACTTTATTTCCAAATCCCCAACCCAGACAATCTACGCAGATGACAGGATGCGCATAGAAATGCGACTTACACCTTCGAGCTCCTACCTGCTAACTGACTTCAACTTACTATATCCTTAAACTTACTATATCCTTAAACCGGAAGACAGGGTCTTCCATGCCTTCCGGTTCTCACGATCCATCCCCGCAAGGCAAGGTCAGAGTGAGGTCAAGCGCTGTCACTCACTCTCAAGGCCATCAGCTGCACTAATCGCCATTAAGATTTCTACAATACCTTATAAAAGCATTAGGGATCCAATAATTATGTAACAGTAGCTTTCATAATTAACAGTGATCTGTGATGATGAAATAAAAGTGAAATGCACTGTCTGGGATTTGAACTCTGATTGCTGATTTTATTTTCAACGATGATAATCATTATGCTATGCCCTTTTCTTTTTGATTACAAGAATTTGTAAGAATTGGTCATTGCCAATTTGTAGTATTGATGAGACCATTAAACTCTGTTTTTACTAAGAATTCCAAACTATAAATGTATAATTTTGTTGCCCAAAATACTCGTCAAAATCCGAAATGTTTCAATTGGAAAATTTGATATTTGCAAACTAAAATAGTTCTAACAATTTATTATCAAGAATGACACACCCTTGAGTGGTAGGGGTGGGGAGCTGAAACTGGCACAAAAATAGAACAAAAAAAATGTGACTT
>CM042173.1:18715498-18722998 GCA_023376005.1 Doryteuthis pealeii
TTTTTCTTGCCATTATTTCTGAAATCATCTAATTTAATTAATAACATTTTGTACGCTGTTGCTGTTTTTAATCTGATTAGGTAATTTTTTCCAAAAATATAATTCTCTTTTAGTAAGAAAATCCAATTTGTTAATAGACTTAGTTTTTGAAATCTGCCTTGAAATTAAATTTCCAATTCAAGAAGAAATATAAAAAAAAATGTCTTATCATGATTAGAAATTTAAATGAATTATTTAAAGTTTCAATTAGATCACTTCTCATTATTCTTTCTAGTAAAGTAATCGATTGATTTTTAATGGCATGTCAAATCTGTCAGGGTTATTTTTTAGGGGTTAAGGAATAGCATTCATTGTATGATTATTATTGAATAGAAATTTTTACTGGAAACTATATTTGTGTATTAGATAGGAATACTTGAAATCATACAACTGTGTGCAAAATATTTGTTAGATAAAAATACTTGGTGTCATGAGTGTACAAAAAAAAACTTAAACAATTACACAAAAAATGTAAATATAAGCATGCAATGTATGCAATTCCCTAACCCCTAAGCATGAAATAACCCTAGACTGGTTGACATGCTGTTAGAATCAGGTACTACCACTCCAGGTCAGTGTGGACCTGGGAGTAAGATCTCTGTATTTGGAGAACAGATTTTCTAATTTGAAGAATTTTTTATTTTTTTTATTTTATTTTTTTTAATTAATTTGAATAAGCTTCGAATTAAAGCTTGGGGGCATCATCTTTTCTTGTTAGACTTCTTTCTTTCTTAGGTTGTCCATCAATTTTGCTGTTTACTATATTTTTTTATTTTGCTTTCTGTAGGCCTGATTATGGACCCTAAGGCCAATGTCGAATCCACATTATCTTCCACATCACTTGCATTTGTGATGTGACGGTTCTTTCACTGAATGTCTGCATTTAGAGGTTGTTTCATATTTCTTTTGTCTTTTCTTGTCCTTGATAGCTGGAGATTGACTTCTAGACAATACAGTGCCAATATCTTCAGCCTAAAGCACCCCCCACGGGGGGGGGGCATTGACATTCATCTCTGTGTTCTTCATATGGCCCTTCAGGTGTAACTTCAGACCACCATCTTCCTTTCTTCGTGTAGCTTGCTATTGAAGACAGCTTTGATAAACAATAATTTTTGTTTTTATACTAGAATCAGCTACCTGGCATTGGCTAGATAGAGGGGGGGTGTGATAAAAAGTTAGTCGCACAGATCCATTGATTTGTTTTAATCACAAACACCGCCAATGACTTTCCCTTCTCTTACTATTTAAATCCTAATTTTTAGATATCTTCCCAGATATAAATTGAATCTTCATTATTTTTGTACAAAAAGCAAGCTCTTGTGATAGTGAATGTGTGTGTGTGTGTGTAATATTTACATTGTCGTTAATTGTTTTATTTTTGTAGTTTCCTCTGGATATACATACATAGATAAACACAACTGCCCTTTATATATGTATAGATAGATGACCAATACAAAACAATGGATTCTTGTTAATGAAAACTTGTATCTAGCCCTGTTGGTGGGACTTAGAATATGCTGACTGTATCACTTGCAGAGGGGTAAGACCCCCCCACCTAAAAAAAGAAATGTTAATTGAAAAATGGGTAATCTGAACATTAGCTACATAAATGAGTAACCTCCCCTTGTTTCTTTCACTTTGAGGAAGCCATGTGTTTTGTTTTGTAAAAACAGATTTTTCGACAAATTGAGTATGCTTATACTTTTCTAATATACAGGTATTTCATAGAAATATTAACATCTTTTCTTTTTTTTTAAATCACTTGTGGGATATTCTAAGCATATGTTGACTGGGATGGTGAACATGTGGAGACTGTTTGAAAATATATTAAAGGTATTCCTATAAGGGTGTTAACATTTTTAAATCGATTAAAAAAGAAAGATGTTGATATTTCTATGAGAGTACCTGTATATTAGAAAAGTATAGGTATACCCAATTTGTCAAAAAATCTGTGTTTTTACAAAACAAAACATACGGCCTCCTCTAAGTGAAAGAAACAAGGGGAGGTTACTCTCATTTATGTAGCTAATGTTCAGATTACCGAAAAATGTTTTTTATTTGAGTCCAAAAATGTCCAGTTTCTATATGAAGTACCATTTTATCTTGTATGAGTTTGTTATAAACTTGTTTTTATTTGATGTTTATAGGAACCCTATTGGTATATCCTTGTGTATTTAATAAATTTTAATTTTTTATTTTAAGGATGGGACAAAAATTCTTATGGCTACCATGGGGATGATGGTAATTCCTTTTGCTCATCGGGTACCGGCCAACCATATGGACCCACATTTACCACAGGTGATGTCATTGGATGTTGTGTAAACCTCATAGAGAACACCTGTTTTTATACAAAAAATGGAGTGAATCTAGGTAAGCAGCCTTCTTTTTTTTCATTGTTATTAATTTTTATCAAATGATACCAGAAAAAATCAGTATTTTTCTTATGATTATTATATATAATCTTTATCATATCTTTTTATGATTATTATATATATATATATATACACACACACACACACTGTATTTGATGGCATATAAGACGCACCCCCTTTTCAGCAGGTCAGATTCAGGAAAAACAGTTTTTAGTGTATTTAGGCATATATTGTTGAAAACAGTCTAGCTGTGCATTACACAAGTAGAAACATAGCTGTATAAAAGCAATTTGGCAGTACAGGCAAGCAATAAGCATACACAAGATAATCTCAATAGCAGGAAATAATAATAATAATAAATTAATAATAATAATAAAATTAATCTCAAACTTCACCTATGATGTATAAGACGCAGGGCAATTTTTCGAGCCAAAATTTTGAAGAAAGAAAGTGCGCCCTATATGCTGTTAAATATGGTAATCTTTATCATAGCTTTTTATGATTATTATATATAAAAATAAAACCAATTTGATCTCTATCAAAAGAGAAACTGTGCAGAAAGTAGTTGAGGGTTTTAAAGTGTTTTTGGGTCAAAGCATAAAAGTATCTAATCCATTTTTATATTATTAAATGGGTAATAAATTAATTGCATCTCTCAAGATTTTCAAACTGTATTTATAACAGGGTGGAGTAATGCTACAAATGGTTAAGATTTTTATATTGCCTTTCAATTTATTATTAGTAAACTCTTTATTTTCAAACTTACCATGTATATTTGTGTATCATGTGACTTTCGATTTAGCTTTGGCAGTTGAAACCGGTTCTGTCTTGGATTCCTTAGACTGCCCTCTTTTCTGCACTTTGAACAGCTGGCAAATTCTGTAACACCTTTTTCAGGAGCAGGACCCTCTTTGGCGACATCCTTTTCTTTAGCGCCTGCCTTTTGTGCTGAACGCAGAGCTGCTAAATTTATAGTTGGTTCCTCTTGTTCTGTGGCTGGTTTGGATCCAGTGACTTTCAATCCAGAAATGGGTTCAATAAGGGAAATATCAACAAGTCTCCTCTCTTTTGTAATCCACTGACACCTAAAATAAAATTAAAGAATTGATAATCAGAAAGACTTAAAAACTGATTTTAAATTTAAAAACTTTGGAGACATCCTTTTCTTTAGCGCCTGTCTTTTGTGCTGAATGCAGAGCAATGGGTTCAATAAGAGAAATATCAACAAGTCTCCTCTTCTTTTGTAATCCACTGACACCTAAAATAGAGTTGATAATCATAAAGATTTAAGATGATTTTCTTATCTTTGTTATTGAAAGATGCATATCGTATATACTTGTGTATCCTGCAAGTTTCTGAGGCCTAAATTTTATCAGGGGCCGCAGCATGCGCAAGATACAAACTCAGCCTACTCTTGGCCTGATTTAGCTCAGTTGGTAGAAAATCTGCCTAGGAACTACAAGGTTCCTGGTTTGATACTGGTCCCTGCCAACTCAGCGTATGAGTAGCAGAGATTTGGTAATCTGATATGTGTGGGAAAATTGGGGACCTGATGGTAGGTGTGGTGCTTCACTTACGCCCCCCCCATCTTCCTAATCTAGCGTTAGTGAAAAGGAGATAGACTCTCTCACTGTCTGGCTGATACTGACAATAGGCCATTTTACTTATTTATGGTACAACCCCTTATATAAGACTAAAAATTTAGGTTTGGTATGGTTTAATGGCATATCAAACTCAGTTGATTAAAAAGAAACACAGGGTTGATATGACATTAAACCAAACCTAAATTTTTAACCAAATATTAGGGGATTGCACCATATGCAAGATGTGGTGTGACCCCCACTTATTATTAGGCTAAAATTTAGATCTCAGAAAGTCACCTGATACACGGATATATACATTAATTTTTAATAAAAGTATGAATGAAATTTGAATAATTTCTGGTTGTATAGAAAACTTGTAGAGATTAATTTGTGGCATATTTTCTTTATTTTCTCACTTTTATGTAATTAATTTGTATTATAAAATCCTTAGTTTTTCTATACGTTATTATTTTAACTTTTAAGGGTTTTTTTCCCTTGATTCCCAAATGCAAAATTCCAGTCTTTATAATAGTTGGTTTTGTGAAAACATTCAAAATTAAAACCTAAAATATTCATTAATTTAACTGATACTTTTAATTGTAACTATTTAAAAATAATATTTATCAAAACTTATGTTAAATTCACTATGGATCCCAATCTTTATTGCCAATTATTTTGGTATATTCCTCTTCCAGCTATGGGTTAGATAGTACCACTTTTGTTTTTCTTCAAGTGTTTGGTATTAAATAACACATGAAGGTTGATATGCCATTAAACCAAGAAACCAAATCATTATAAACCAGGATCAATGAAGCAGCTGGAAGGATCATAGTTTTTTTAAACCAAAAATGTCAATATGTCAATCTATATAGAAGAAACTTTTTTATCGCTTTAAAACTACAAAATACATAAAGATGAAACAGAATTAATAAGAAATGATAGAATATTTCATGGGTAAGCCCCAATATTGTCCTAGCCCCTACAACCAGTACCACATGGCCCAGGCTCACCATTTTTTTTCACATCTTACCTGAAGACAAGAATGTGACAGAGAGAGAGAGAGAGAGAGATGAATAGATGCTACAATTTGATTCTGTAACCAGTCCAGGAGAAGGAAAACCTATTCAACTCTGATTAAGAAAATGACCTTGGGTCATATCCTGCTGTGGAGGGGTTGGTAAATATATATATATGAGAGAAGGTGGTGGTGGGTATGACATTAAACCCTATCTGATGGTGAGGTTCCAGTTTTTAAGGCCTGGGGAATGTGGAGCACCTCTTCATCACCATTGCTCCCAGGTCCACTCAGACCCGGAGTGGTAGTACCTGTTAAGGTCCCATCTATAGGTTAAATAGAAAAATGTGTTTATAAAAAAAAAAAAATGAGTATCCATTAAGAATGAATTTATTTCAAAACTTTGCTAGCATTAAATGACCCACTGATGTTGATATGCCGTAAAACAAACCAAACCAAAAGTAGGAAAAAAAAATGTGTGTCCAGTTTTCTTTTAGTTAATTTTGTTGTATTTATCTCCATGTATTATTGAATTCTCAAACAATCTCACAGGTGTATCAGTATATCATTACCTAAACAATGTTCTTTTCTTCTTTCTCTCTCTTGAGTAGATGTGTTAAATGTATTAAAATGAGCAGAGAAAACCTTTCGTTTTGTCTGTTCAGCTACTTCTACTGCTTACTCCTACAAAAAAAAAAAATAAAAAAAAAAGAGAAAATAAATTTTTAGTGTTAAGAATAGATGGGAAGTTCTGACCTAGTCCTCCCATTCAACTCGGTGTAGGTGGCCTTGATCATGTCACAGCTTTCTCTTTCATCATATACATTTTAGTATTTATAAATTTTATTTTTTAAACTAAGAGTTATTTTTAATCATGAACTTTGAAATCCAAAAATAAGTCTATGAATGAGGAAAGATTATTTCTTAATTGACTGGTCATGCGTCTGAAATTAGCTTCTTTTTTTTTTTTTTTCTCTTCTTCTTCTCTGCTGTTGTTGCACTAAATATTTGCTGAATATTTGTTGAATCTTTTTTTCATTAGACATTTTAAAAGGTGAATTTGAATTGGCCAATATTACGCAATCTAAAAATGAAAAAAAAAATTTTTTTTTTAAAATAAACAAATGTTAATTTGTTTCAGATCAGGTTTTCTGTCATGATTTTTTTCCTCCAAAAAATAACAAATACGCTACCCTGCCAGTTCTGGTCAAATAGACAAACCTGCTTTTGGGTTTATTATGCCGGTCCTCGTAAAATAAACAAACCTATTTTTATGCTTATTTTACTGTTGCTGTAAATATTTTTTTTATTATAAATACAAGTAATGTTAAAAATATTTTGTGAAGGATAAAAATATAAAAATTCTTCTCAATGAAAAATATCGAATAGGCTATTTTTGCTGGTTCTAGAAGCTAGCATGCTGGTATTTCATGTTTAACATCTTTCCTTATAAAAGGTAGGGTTAGGGTTGGAATTGGGATTAGGGTTACAATTTTATGTTTTAATAATTGATAGTGATAAATGCCATTGTTCCACTTTGGAAAAAATTCATGATAGTCAAATTTACTCTCATCATGTCCAATAATTTATTCACATGTTTGATCACAAAGTCATTAAAAGTATCTATATTTTTCATTTACATTACCTTGTAAAATTAAAGACGTTAAACGTGAAATGCACGGATGCTAGCTTTTAAATTTATGAGGACCAGCATAATTATCCTAAAAGCAGGTTTGTCTATATGACCAGGACCAGCAGGGTAGCCTTTTCCAAAAAAAATAAAGGAAATCTATTTTAGATATACCATTTTATTTTATTTTTAATTTTTGAATAGAATTTTATTTTAGTTAATTTCATGGATTTTACCAAATTCTTATTCTGGGAGATTTATACAGAATTTTACCCTAAAATTAACTAAAATAAAATTTTATCTAAAACTTAAATGAACAGTTAAGAAATAAATTTTTTCATTCATTGCCTTATTTTTGTATTCCAACGGGAACTGCTGCAATCAGCGTAAATTTATACAGGGTGGGGCAAAATAATCTGATACATTTGTAGGTTTAATAAAAGCAAAATAGAATATATAATAAAAAAAGGGTTTTATTTTCCAAATATGTCAGATCAAGAAATTTCAGTTATAAAAGATGCTCTGTTAAGGAGGTTAGAATATGCAGACTGTACCCCCCCCCCCAAAAAAAAAGAGGGGGTGTCCTGAGTAAGACACAAACTTCATCTGGTGGTGAGGCTCTATGTCTGGAGATCTGGGGAGAGTGGACTACCCCTTTGTTGCCATTACTCCCAGGTCCACTCTGACTTAAGTATTAGTACTTCTCAGGGTTCCATCTATGGGTCAAATAGATCTGTTTGAAAATTATTAGTGGATCAGGATATTTAAAGCCATATAACTTTCTGCAAACAAGAAATAATTACTTTAAAGCATATAATTATTAGTATTAGATAGGAATACTTGAAACCTCCAAGTATGTGC
>CM042173.1:18727998-18742998 GCA_023376005.1 Doryteuthis pealeii
CCATTTCGGACTCGGGAGCCATCACGGAACTTTGAACCTAACCCTTTATTCAGTCCATGGGGTTATCCTGTTCTGTAAAGTTTTTAAATGCCATCCTTGGCAAGTTGAAATAGGGCTTAAAGAAAGTCCTATGTTATGGAATCCTTTGGTGAGCGTATAAATCCTATCCTGCATATTGGTATAGGTCAGTGATTTAATCCTATGTCCGTCGTCCATGAATGCCGCAGTAATTATGACCAGTAGGGTCACTTAAGTATTGTATTAGCCTCAGAGTACTGCCAGTGATTGGCCAAGGAATAGTTCACATGATCTCGCCTAGTCTATAAATAGGAGTGAGGATCTAGCATACACCTTATATCACAAAAATCTCAACATGTTCTCATTCCGCTAACCATAGCTGGGGTACAGGTGTTAAGCTGTGTTAATTATTATTCTATGTTACCACTGCCCCTGACCAGGATTGAACCTGCAGTCTAGAGATAACTGTTACTTAGAACTGTCTTAACCTTTATCCACTAAGGTATGTGTCCAATTGGACAATCCAGTGTGAATTTTTTTTTCAATCGCAAATGTTACAATTTATTTTGTAAAAACGGATTTTAACTCTTAATGTCCTATACCACCTCATTCCGCCCAGCCGGAAATCACATTCGTTTTCCTAATTTGCTTCAAATGATAGCCTTTGTTTAAATGTAATATTAAACAGATTTAGAAGTCTTTATTTTTTATGGAAATAAATAACCGGTAACTTTAAATGAAAAGGCCATTTTTAGCCATTTTTGGATAAATCCTTAGAGGAAAAGGGCTCTGGACTTTTCTCAACAGGATGTTAAGAGTTAAGTAGCATCTTGGCAGGCATCTTGATTGAAATTGACCGAAAAAATTGTTTTAAATGTATCAAAAATAAGTTACATGTGTAATATTATTTTGCTTTTTTTTTTTTTTTTTTTTTTTTTTTTTTTTTTTTTTTTACTGATGCTCATTATATTACTACTTTTCGACTTAGACAAAAATTTGACCTTAAATAATCGGTTTGATAAATTTTAATTCATTTTTAAAATGAAAAGCAGACAATATTTTAGCAGACCCTTCTCTTTTCCCTAATCCCAATTATCTAGCGAGAGCTTAATGGGTGACCTAACTGGTCGCGTTTTGTCTAGTACATATATAAAGGGCAGTTGTGTGAATCTGTATGTCCAGAGGAAATTTCGAAAATAAAACAATTAACGACAAAGTAAATATATATACACATTAAATATCACCAGGGCTTGGTTTTTGAACAAAAATAAGAGATTTTATTTAAATGATAACAGCATGGATTTTTTTTTTTCATTTAATATTTTAGATAGTAGACATTAACATTTCTTTACAGAGTAGCTGGATCAATGCAAGGTGTATTTTTTTTACATAGGGATTTAAATGGGGCATCCCACGAGGTTCAACTCACGATTCAGTAATAATGGCTCTACGGGACTAACCTAAAGAAATCCCCCTTTACCCATGCGACGCTGGGTAGCCATTGCTAGTCTATATATAAAGTTGTACATAATATATGTTTTTGTTTGTTCACAAACTCCACTTAGGGTTTTGGTGATAGACCCCCATAACCATAACCTTCAGTAATTCAGAAGCCAGAGTACAGGTCAACGTCAATGCTGTCAATAACTTTACCGGCTAATAGTAACTTTCCATTTAACCTCGTTATTTGAATCTTCAATGAACTTCAATTGAAAAATCCAGCTACACTTACTTACATAATTCATAGGCTACCCATGAATTATGTAAGATGATCACTACTATTAGTAAACATTTTGACAATTACTTCCACTTGGACTTTAATGTGAAAAAGCCTGGAGAAGAAGCTAGAAGGGAACTACACAAGGATACTGCAGGCTGCTAACCCTAACCCTATTTCAGAATTTTAGAATTAAATAGATCTCTGATTCATGTAAATTATGGATAAATTCTTTTTTAATTATTCTTAATTACTATATACAGCTTATGACTGAATTGCATTTCTTGAAATTGAATATATGTGAAAAATAATTAGTTTCAATAAATTGCCTACTACTTATATCTATGAATATACTCTTACTGAGGTAGGACACGTTCAAACCGGGTAGGCCACATACTATAATGGCACCAATTATTCTTGTCAAATGCTTATTAGAGAATATATTGTATTCCTGGATCAAGAACCATTGGTGCTATTACCTTTTCAATCATGGTTGCATTTATCTTTTTCTTTTTATGATCATGTTATCCTTGTTCCATATGCAAGCCTCATCCGCCCTCCTGCAGGGTTGAAACCAGCATTTGGCCTTAGTATTGAATTTGAATTTCTTCTTCTAGATTAGTTACCCAGCAAAGCCAGAGAACCCACTCTGCTTTATCATTTTACTCTTGGCTGGGAAGAGAAGAGATGGATTCATGTTTTTCCAAAGACCAGGAACCTTGTGGTTCCTAGGCGCACGACTCCATAAAAAAAAAAGGGGACATATATATATACATAGTGATGCTGATAGCTTTTTAATTTAGTGCGTCCCGAGTCGCATGTATTTAATTTGAATGAGTCTCTGGGAAATTTGATGGGCCCCAACTAAAGTTTCTTAATAAATTATAGTTTTTATCTATGAACAACTAAAGCCGTCTAATCCCTACCTTGTACCCTATACCATGTAATTTGTTTCAAAGAAAATATTGAAATATATTTACAATTAGCTAGAAATGGTGGGGGAGAAAAAACCCCACTGGGACGCATGGATACGATTTTTCTGCATCTTTTTAGATTTTTTTGCGTCAGTGACGCAGGATGCATACCTATCAGCATCTCTGCAAGAGTATTAGTATGAAATGAATGCAAACACCCTCGGTCATAGAGCTGTATATAGCTGGGATTTGAACTCTGCACACCAATTTTGTTTTCTGTGGCAATAACCATTGTGTACCACCTAAGTCATAGTGTCAGTTTAAAATGATCAGTTTAACTCCTTTTTTTGTTTCTCTTAAGATTCTTTAAATCAAAGATTAAACACTATTATCAATTTTTTGTTTCTCCTCTTTTCAGCCAAATCTTTATCCAACGGTTGGTCTTCAGACACCTGGTGAAGTAGTAGAAGCAAATTTTGGACAGTCTCCATTTGTTTTTGATATTGATGATTATATGTGGGTAAGTAAATAAAATATTTAACGCTTATGTTGCTCTAGATTTTGTATATATTTTTTCCAATTAAGTAGTTTGGATTTTTTAAAATATGTTTATAAATTATATATATATATGGGCAGCATCTTTTCATTCAAACAAATTTGGTTAAACAAAACAGAATCCTTATTATTTTAAAGTTTTTTATTTTTATTTTTATTTCAAGCTTGCTAACAATTCTTTTGATGTTACAATCTTGAAAGGCATTAATATTTTCTCCAAAAGAGCCATTAGCAGACCAAGTACTTTCGGTTCTTATTCAAACCATTATCAAGGTGTATATCTGTATCATAATTAAAACTGTTTAATGTTTAACTGAACTATTGTTTTGTTTTTGTCACAAAGGTGACACTAAGCAACAGTGGCAGTTTAAAAGTTTCTGTATATAAAATTCAGACAACCCAATATTAATAGAATTAACTTTTAAACTCGTAACAATATTCTAAAATGTTTAAAATAGAACAATTTTTATTCTAAATTACATTTGCTGAGCTTAGTAGAAATATTTAAAAATAAACTTAGCATCACCTTGATGACAAAAAAATAGTTTAGTTAATCATTAAACAGTTTTAATAATGATAGACAGATATATACCTTGATAATGTTTCGGATAAGAACCAAAAGTACTTGGTCTGCCAATAATCGCTCTTTCAGAGAAATCATTAATGCCTTTCAAGATTATAACATCAAAAACATCAAAAGAATTGTTAGGAAGCTTGAAAGGAGAAAAAAACTTGAAAATAATAAGGATTCTGTTTTGTTTGATGAAATTTGTTTTTGTGTAATAATATATATATATATATATATATATATATATATATATATATATATATATATATAATCAGGAAAAGTGGAAATGAATTCAACTGTATGTAAATATATAAAATGTTTAAAAAAAAAAAAAAAAATTCAGAGGATGATTTTAATAGAGTTAGAAGTATTAGCTTATTAAACCATTTTGGTTTGTATATTAAACTATTTTACCAATTAAATATATATACATTTTTTTTTTTCCAATTAATTTTAAAAACAAATTAGGTCACATAGTTTTGTCCCTTTTTGTTTCCATATTTATACTGAATATTATTCAGAAGTTACAACATCACATATTAACAATGCTCTGATGATGGATTTAAAATACAAATCAAAATGTTTTAATGTTAACTAAAATAAAATCATCTTTTTAATATTTTTTTTTTGTGTTTTATATATTTACATGTATGCACATGTCCCCTCACTATCCAGAAAATAATCAAAATATGTAGACTATGCACATCCCATTGCTATTTCCAACACAACATCTTTTACAAACAAAAATTTGGTTTACCCATGGGGTCACCAAATTGTGGACTCCTCGCATGTTTATATCTAGAATTTTTAGAAGCAGGACCTTTTAAATACATAATCCCCAAAGACTCTCAGTACTTCAGATATATTGACGACACACATATATATATAATAAATCCATCAGACTATAATCAGTGATTATCAAGTCAAAGTTAGTCTTTGTATTAAATAAATTGCCTGTGTACATTAATACTAACTCAGTCTTGTGATAGTGTTGATAATCAGGAAGTGTTTTGACATTTGCACAAAATACATATTTACTAGGATTTTTGAATATAAAAAAAAAAATAATTTAATTATAGAAATTATGGGGTGGGGTATTCCTAATTTAGTTGTGGAAAGAAGTATTAAAACTATAATTCTATTTTCTTTCTTTCTTTAATCTTCTAGGAATGGCGTATGAAAACCCGATTAACAATAGAAAGATTCCCAGTTTCGGACAGAAAAGGAGAATGGCAAACTGCTCTACAAAGGTTCGTATTTCTATGTTTATTTTAAACAAAAACTCAAACCCGCCCTGTCAGCTGGGGCGTTAGAATGCACCTCTGCAGAGGGGTAAGACTCCCCCAATGGGCCCACCTGTTGGCCATGGGTGGTGACCCGTGATGCTTTAAGGATAGAACCCAGGTGGCTGAGCAGTCCATGATCTGCAACACTCCACTTAGACTAGACGGCTGATCAATCGGTTGGTCACGTCAAGCCCTAGCACCTATATGATTGCCCCAACCCTATTGCCCTTATGGCAAGCCCCAACCCCTTTTTATCATATGGGTGTTAGAAGGCGGTGACTGAGGGTCTACATGTCCTGGGAATGACGTTAAACTCTATCTGATGGTGAGGTTCCAGTTCTGGAGGTTTGGGGAATGTGGAGCACCCCTTCATCACCATTGCTCCCTGGTCCACTCTGACCTGGAGAGGTAGTACCTGTTAGGGTCCCATCTATGGGTTAAATAGAAAAACATGAGTTTATAAAAAAAATTGTATTATCCATTAAGAATTGATTTATTTCAAAACTTTATCGGCATTAAATGACCCACTGAGGTTGATATGCCGTAAAACAGAACAAACCAAACCAAAACTTGGGTTCCAGGTTTGGGGAGTGTGGAGTACTCCTTCAATACCATTACTCCCAGGTCCACTCTGAGCTGGATTGCTAGTACCTGTTAAGGTCCCATCTATGGGTTAAGTAGAAGAAAATGAGGGTTTTTTTAAAAATTGAGTTTAGAAAAAATTTTGAACAATCATCAATCACGAATAGAACAAAACATCTTCGGCATAAAATAAGCCAACAAGGGTTGACATGCCGTAAAATCCAACAAACCAAATCAAATTGAATTCTTTGATTGGCTGAAAATAAAATAAAGAACATGAATTGTGGAACTTCAATCACTGGAACTGCATTGTCAAGTATAATATTAAACTTTAGACTGGTAGATTTCTTTGCAAACCCCCAACCCATTTCATCATATATGTACTAGAAGGCGGTGGCTGAGGGTCTTATTGTCCTGTGTATGACATTAAACTTTATCTGATGGTGAAGTTCCAATTCTAAAACTCTGTGGAATGGGGAGTACCCCTTCATCACCATTACTCCCAGGTCCACTTAGACTTGGAGTGATAGTACCTGAGTAGTAGTATCTATGGGTTTAAATAGATTCAAAAACGTTTTTTAAAAATTAGTTTAAAAAAAAAAAAGAAGAATTTGAAAAAAAAAAATTGAATGCCCAACAAGAATGAATAAAACAAAACTTCAGCATAAAATAACCCAATATGGGTTGACATGCCGTAAAATCCAACAAACCAACCAACCTTTTTGCCAATTTATACTTAAAGATTGTTGAAAGTGGCCCAAAGGACTGGAAATTGCTATATTCAAATTAGATAATTTTGGTGGTATTGTACTTAGAAGAAAAAAAAGGATGTCCTATTTTGTTTTGTGTTACGGTAACAAACATACAGAAATGTAATCATTCATTAAATTGATTCAATGTTTTGTTAATTGTCATATAATTTTTGCTTAAACATAAAAAGAAATATGGGTAAATGCCAACATATGACATTGTGTGTTCTGAAATCTAAAATTGTTTAAAGTATTGGCAAAATGATAAATTTGATATCTTATTATAATAGAGATTGTGTGTCTGTCTGTAACTGAAACTATGCCACCACCAATGTCAAATTTCCCTTAGTTATTCACATTATATTCTCAATGGTTATTAATCATTATTTAATCTTAAATAGCATCTTATTTATTAACAATGTCTGGTTATTTCCTATAAGTCTAACATAAACAAAGGGGAACCACTCTTGACTGATAAATTATTTATTTTCCCATTAAACTAACCCTAAACCCTAACCCCGTCTTCTTTTTTCCTAGTAGATCAATAAATAAATAAATAATTTATCAATCAAGAGTGGTTTCCCTTTGTTTATGTTAGACTTATAGGAAATAACGCAATGTCTTTATTAAGGTGTAGCTGAGATAGATTTGCCTCAAAACAGCCCATATTATTAATGTATTTCAAATCCTGCGATGTGTGTTATATATCATTAAGAAGTAATTGTTTACATAGTATATGGTGTTTTTTGCATACCGGTTTTAATAAAACCATGTTTAATAAATGATTACTTAATGTTATTGATCTCTAATATTATTGTTTTATTCTCAAACATATTAAAAACAATCCTATGTATAATCTTATATTGAAATCAATTAGAATATAGTAAAAATAAGTATAAACTTTTTTGTGTTCGTATTTCATTTTATTAGTCTTTGTTGTTGTAACCTAACAAAGATTACAAAATGAGAAATGACCAAACGGAGGTTGGAAATGAAATGGAATCTTTATAACATTAACAAAATACAATACTCGCCAGCAGCGTGAAGAAGGTAAGCCAGTGCTAGTGGTATAAGACTACTCAGTCAGCATAATACTCCCCTTTTCATAAGGAATGGGACATACTCATTAATGTTCGTAGGTAGGGTATATAGCATTAATTAAATATAATATTCAATTTTATTGAAACTTAAATACTTCTGGCTGGAGGGCACTTTTATTTATTTATTTTTTAAAAATTTATTTTATTTTTTTCTAGTATTTCTGAAGGAAGTATCTCAAAAGATTTCCTCTTACAACTTTTATTAAAACAAAAAAGTATTGTGTGTGCACTTGTGTTTTCTTTTGATAAGTTTTCATTTTTTCAAACACTCTAATATATAAAGTAGTTGTAACCTTTTTGAAATGGAATTTCCTGTTTGGAAAGAGTGTGTGTGTGTGTGTGTGTGTATGTATGTATGTATGTATATATATATATATATATATATATATATATATATATATATCATCCACAGACACGTGTTTCGAACTTATCAAGTCTCTTCAGTGTGGCTATACATTTGTAATCTACCTACAGCAGGGATTGAAATTCGATTGATTCAGCATACGCAGGGGATTTTAACTGTTTTTAATACACACATCCCTATGTATGTAAAGGCCGCCATATAGTGCTCCATCCCTTATATAGGAGACGTTGCGTTTATTTATTTATATATATATATTAAGTCGTTTGGTGGCCTAAAGTCAGTATCAGCCAGACAGTGAGGTAGTATATCCCCATTTCACTAGCGCAAGACCAAGGAGATTTTTTTTAGCATCTGAGGTGGAGCGCCACACCTGTCATTTTTACCGCACGGATCCATGCTACTCATATGCCGAGTCGTCAAGGGACGCTATCCAACCGGGAACCTTGCTCTACCGACTAATATATTTATTTTTATTTATTTTTATGATTCCTGTTTCTCAAATCACAAAATCTTACCTATCACTTCCATTATTTGGACTAATGTCCTCATCTTCGTTGTTATATACACATTTCGGCCAATGTGCCCGCCGACCTTCTTTAGATGTTCCTTGTCCAGTTGGATACATGGCACAACAGATATAGGTGTTGGCTTAATTCAGTTCTAAGTGGCAATCATCGCTGGGTTGCAGGTTCAACCCTGGCCAAGGGTGATATCAATATAGAATATTTAACACAGCTTAATACTTGTACCTGGTCATAGTTAACAGAATGAGAACAATCTACCCCTGTGGATCGATTAAAGGGTTTGTTTCGCCAAGGCTCCTGATTACGACTGAAGGTTCCCAAGTTCAAGGACAAAGTTCTCAAGTTTGAGAAGATTCCCGGTTCAACAAGAAACACTTGAAGAAGGCCGGAGGGCGCATCGGCCAAAACGTGTATATAACAAGAGTATAATATTGTTTTTAAATTTTAGTCTAAAATCTTTTGGGGCTTTCAAATCGGTTAATTTTTTTAAAAATGCTAATTTTTTTTACCTTCTTGTGTAAAATCATCAGCTTGTATTTTATAAACTTAAGATATTGTATTTTAAAATGAATTACTGATTGTGTGTATTTGTTAATCTTTTAACTGCTTGTATTTCTTTTTCTATTTAGAATTGTATCCACGTATTTAGTCCACCATGGCTTCTGTTCAACTGCTGAGGCCTTTGCAAGATCTGCTGGTCAATCTTTTGAAGAAGAAATTACTTCTATAAAAAATAGACAAAGTAAGTTCTAAAATCACCTTGATTCTTTTTATTACTTTTTTTTCTTTCTGATCTACTTTTTATATTTAATTTCTTAAGCTGATGATATATATATATATATATATATATATATATAGTGGACCATAATGATGGGACACATATTAAATGCTATTTTCTCAGATTACAAAAGCGACACAGTCACCAATGACTTTCCCTTCTCTTACTATTCAAATCCTAATTTTTAAATATCTTCCCAGATATGAATAAAATCTTCATTTTTTTTTTTTTTTTACTCAAAAAAAGAAGCTTTGGTCATAGAGAATTTGTATATAAATTTACTTTGTCAATAATTGTTTTATTTTTGTAGTTTCCTCCAGACATACATACACACAACTGCTCTTTATATATGTATAGATAGATAGATTTCTATTACTATATTCCATGTTTAAAATTTTGTTTTGTTTTGTTTTAGGAATACAAAAATTGGTTTTAGCTGGCCGTATGGGCGAAGCAATAGACACAACACACCAATTATATCCAGGATTGCTGGAACGTCGAGCCAACTTATTATTTATGCTCAAATGTAGACAGTTTATTGAAATGGTGAATGGCACGGACAGTGAAGTACGTGGGGCAGCTATTCGAAGCCCCAAATCACATGGGGGGAGTGGTAGCAGCAGGTCCAGTCCAAGTATGAGCCCTAGCCACCACGGTAGTGGCTATAGTTATTATGCTCATAGGTCTGTGACCCAGCAGCAGCAGGGTAACTCAGCTGGTACAAGCCCAAACAGAAATATTATTACAAAAGGTCATAGTTCAGGAGGCTCACAAAACACGGAACAACAACAACAACAACAACAACAGACTTTGTCTGAATCGGACATGAACGCTGCTAATGCGGCTATGAATGGGAGCAACAATGTCACATCAAGACTGATTGAAAATGAAGATGTCGAAATGAGTGATGGGCTCTCATCCTCAGGAAATGGTACCATGAGCAATGGTACCACAGAAGTTACATATGCTAACGGAAATACTTGTGATGATGAGGATATTTCAGAAGAAATGGGTAAATATCTTCTGCCTTGTCCTCTATCTCTCTGTTTTTGTCTCTTCCCAACACCCCCTCTGTCTCCACCCCTCCCTCTCTCTGTCTCTCTTCTCTCTCTGTCTCTCTTCTCCCAGCCCCCTTTCTGTCTCTCCCCCCCTTTCTGTCTCTCCCCAGCCCCCCTTTCTGTCTCTCCCCAGCCCCCCTTTCTGTCTCTCCCCCAGCCCCCTTTCTGTCTCTCCCCCAGCCCCCTTTCTGTCTCTCCCCCCAGCCCCTTTCTGTCCTCCCCCAGCCCCTTTCTGTCTCTCCCCAGCCCCCCTTCTGTCTCTCCCCCAGCCCCCCTTTCTGTCTCTCCCCCAGCCCCCTTTCTGTCTCTCCCCAGCCCCCCTTTCTGTCTCTCCCCCAGCCCCCCTTTCTGTCTTCTCCCCCCAGCCCCCTTTCTGTCTCTCCCCCAGCCCCCTTTCTGTCTCTTCCTCCGCTCCCCCTGTCTCTTAGATATCTATAATAAAATTCATTGCAATTTACCAATAAAAAAAAAAAGGAATTTATCAAAATGAAGAATGAAAAGAGGGAATTTACCAAAAGTCAAAATAGAATTAAGCAAATTTTGAACTGGAAAATGGCATCAAGTGTCTGCACGGAACTGATGAATTTAAGTTTTTGTTGATCGGTCAACACTGGTGTGTTCGCTGGAGAACATCACTTATGAGTTCGTTCTTACTTCTCCAGCACTGCTCAGCATTTTACTTATCTTACTTAGATGAGAGTTAAGTTGGCTTACAGCTGCTGTTTTGTAGTATGCTGCTTCTAGGATTTGTTTAAAACACCATGCCAAGGGCCAGTATTGAACTCAGAACCTTGTGGTTCTGAGGCAGGTGCTCTACTGACTGGGCTAAAATACTTAATACAAATAATTTATCCAGTTATATGATATCAAGTATAGTTACTTAAAGCTATAATTGTTTACTTAGGATTATTATAATTAGTTACTTGAAATCATATAACTGTGTGCAAACAAATGATTATTATTAAATGGAAATAGTTACTTGAAACTATATAATTGTGTATAAAATATTTGTATTAGATAGGAATACTTGAAATGATACAACTGTTTGCAAACTATTTGTATTAGATATAAATATTTTATGTTAAAAATGTGCAAATAAAAATAAAAACTCTTAAGAAGCAAACCACACAAAAAAATGTAAATATAAATGTACGATTTATGTAATTCCCTAACCTCTAGGTATAAAATAACCCAAACAGGTTGATATGCCATCACTCGTGAACTTATAATACCATTTCTAATGAAATTCATAGATTAAATAATCATTGATTCATTCAGCTTTAGTATAATAATGTGTGTATATATATATATATATTATAGGCGCGTGGGCTAGTGGTTAGAGTCGTGGGAAATGGACTCGTCGGTTCGAGTTCAATTCCTAGACGTTGCTGTTGGCATTTCACATAGCGCTAATACCCTTGGGAAAGGTATGAATCCATATATTCTCCCTCCAGCTATGGGTTAAATAGTAGGGCAGACTGGGCCTTTCAACCTTGGGTAGGTAACCAGTCTAGGAGAGGGATAACTCTGAATTCAAAATTCCTGAGGTCGGTCGTTGATTGGGTTTGTGGCAACCCTTGATGCACCAATTCTTTCCTATCGACTGTGCCAAAAAGTGTGGATGATCCAACACAAGCCTTCACCACTATAAACAAATCACTGTGTGGGTGTTCATTGTGTGTGCACCCTCATACGTCGAAAATCGACGAGAGAGTCCATAATAATATATATATATATTCAACACTGAAATTTATTTTCATGATCATTTTTTTTCTTTTTTTTTTTTTTTTCTTTTTTGTCATAACGTTAATTTAACACTAAGCCCTCTTTATAAAAGTATCTACTACCCTGAGTTGGCTCTTTAACCAAATATTCCTACTTAGTCTCAAGGTTTTACATGATTATGCTAGCACTAAAAGACTAATACATAGAGACAAATTGCCTGTGGAAGTAGCTAATTTGATGGGATTGAACTTTTAGGTGATTTAGGTTGAATTAAAAGAAATAAACGCATTAAACTTTGACTCCGTGTTTAGATGGAAATTCACAATGTCACTTGATAATAAATGACACACAAACACTATATATATATATATATATATATATGTGTGTAAGTTGAAAAATGGAAATGAATCCGACAATATGTTGAAAAGATAAATAAATAAAGGAAAGAAAATGTTGAATGGATGAAACTAGTTTAATGAATTACCAACATGTGTTTCGGCAGGGTTTGTTCCTGCACACATTGTATTCTATTATTATTATTTTAAAAATGAAATAAAATATAATAGAAAATTATCAAATATTTAAGTATACAAAGAAAAACGGCCTTCTTCAGGGCAAAATGTTTGATATTTGAAGTTAAAATGGTCAAAATACAGAGAATTTTGAAGTGTTCAAAAAAATAATTTTTTTGAAAAATTTTTGAGATGCTTACGGTTGGAGAAATAGTGATGTTTGGTGACAGTTTGGTTAGAGAATAAAGAATATTCGGTGAAGAGTTTTTAAATTTTGTAAGTGATATAAAAAGTGATAAGTTGTCCACCAGTTTATATTAAACATGAGTTTTAAATTCCAGACGTCAGCATAGAATGTGAAGTTTATGCTCCTACCAGAAAAAAATTTTTCAATGCAAATAACATGATTTGTTTGAAAATGTTAACATAGATATCATTTTATCTTTCTTGAGAGAAATAAAAAATATATAAAAAATTATGAATCAGATATGAAATACAAGAACACACCTGAAATACAAAATAGATTACTAACTGTAATCTCACACTCTAACAATTTTTTTTTAGGGAAAAGAAAAAATTTTACCACAAAATAATCCCTTACAAAACATATACATATATATATATATATATATAATGTTGTGTATGTTATGTTAAATCATACATTGTTATATCATATTGTACATTAATTACATTAATGTGTGTGTGTGTGTGTGTATATATATATATATATATATATTATATATATATATAATGTGGTGTAATGGTTAGGAAGTTAGATTCATAGACCATTGTTAATGAGTTTGATTCTCATCGAACGCCCAATACTTCTAGCCTTGTGCCACATCTAAGCTTAGCTTAGTAAATAACTATATTATATATACTAGCAAAATAAAAAAAACGCCCTCTGGGCAACGTAAAATAGATATTGCCTGAGGGAGTTGAAAATTTAATATCAGAGAGTTTGTATCATAAGTAAAGTAAAATCATCAAATTTATTAAAGGAGTAAAAAATTGAAATGGAAACTTAGTTCTGATAACTTTAAATATATATTAAAATAAAACAAACTATATATAGATAGATAATACCAGGTATGTATTTATTAAAACTTGTTTAAAAAAAACAATGAGGACTGTCTAACATTGCATGTTCAAATTTTGAGTGTATTTATTTATGTTATGACGTTTTACGTAGTGTGACGTAAGCAGTGACACAGTTTTTGTTACAGACAAAAACAGAAGCGGAATCTCCATTATTAATAGACCATATTCTGTGTTTTTTGTTATAATATGTACATTATATTGTATATTTTATATATATAATTATAAAGAGTTGGCATAGGTAACTGTGGACCATAATGATATTAATGCTTCTATTTAGAAGGGAGTGAAATATTCTAATTTCAGCCGATGTGCTCTCCATCCTTCTTCAGGTGTTTCTTGTTGAACTTGGGAGCCTTCATGTTGTAATCAGGAGCCTTCAACAAACTTCAAACTAAACCCTTTATTTAATCCATTAGTGGGGGTAGATTGTTCTCTTTCCATTAACCAAGTATTAAACTAAATATTCTATGATCTTATCACCAGTAGTCAAGATTGAACCAGCAACCTATAGATGATTGTCACTTAGAATTGCTTTAACTCAACCGTTATATCTGTTGTGCCACATAAGTTTCCAATTTGTTATAAAAATGTCGGTATCCTTCCGTCTACTAAAGACAATGGCGTAGTGTCAACTTAAAATTCTTTTTTATATATATATCTGCAACTGCCTGAGTGGCTGAACAGACCAATTTTTGGATGGCAATTTCTGGTGCAGTGATTGCAAACAAACGGTGATGCTTGCTGGAGATGCTGTTGTCTCTCCTTCCTTATGGCTCTCTTTTTCTGCGGCGGCTTCTTTCTTCTCTTTTTCACTCCTTTCCGTTCTTGTTTGACGAGGAGGAGGAGGCACCAGGTCGTACGGTCTTCTGCATAAGCCTCCCATGTGTTGGTGTTGATGTAGTTTCCACTACAAAATGTTATAAAAATAGCTTTTGAAATATCTATTTCATATTGGATAATTTTCTTTGAAATTGAGCCTTTATTTTTTTAATAATATTCATGAAAATAGAATGGCTTCCAGTGAAATATTTTGTGTATAACGTTTAATATGAAATTAAAATCTATCAATACTTGGGCGGAAATTCATTCAATAATACAATGATATTTTATAATTCATAAGGGCATCAAGACAATAGCATTACCCAGCTTTTTATAATGTAAAGATGTTGTATATACTGGTGGATAATGAAATTGCAACAGCTTGAATATATGTTTCAATTTACTTAAGATTAAATGTATAGGTAATATAACTGGATTACAGTATATATATATATATATATATTATATAACATAGATAAAAAAAAATAAGGCGTGTATCAACTATATACAGATCCAATGCACATATTGTACCCAGATCAAAATCAACATTGTCTTTTCGGGTGGGGCAGTTTTATTTTGTCAGTATGTCAATTCAATTTTTTTACTTGTTACCCTAATCTCCAAGAATAG
>CM042173.1:18745498-18750498 GCA_023376005.1 Doryteuthis pealeii
TCTAAACGACAACAAAAAGCGTACAAGTCATGGGATCGTTTCTCGGTCAACGACATAATGTATATCTTAGTGTAACAGTTTTTGAAAGAAGACATATTTCAAATTCAGAAATAGACAAATTCTCTTTTTCAAACAGGAAGAGTTTTAACCCGTTCATGGTCAGCCTGCAACGGATTTTTTCAGACAAGAAATATTTTTTCAACTATTTTTTTTTTTTTTTATATATAAGTAAAAAATATGAATGGTGTAACGGTTTATTGGGATAGTGTGAAATTTAAATTTGTTAGGAAGTATATGTCAGAAATGGTTATATATATATATATATATATATGTCATATATTATATATATAATATATATATATTATATATATTATATATATATTATATATATATTATATATATATATATATTATAAAGTGAATGCTTAATTTTTTTTAATTTATGTGCATCCTGGAGGCCAGATTGTATTTGAATCTGAGTCCCTGTAAATTTGAAGTTTTTTTAATAAATTGTAGGGTTTTTATTATGTACTGGAGAAAGAGGACAGGAAAGTTTCTCTCTTGAAACAGTTAAGCCCATTTAACCCTTGTACCCCATCCTGAGTAAATGTTTTAAGAAACTATTGAAATGTATTTTACAATGTAGCTTGAAATTGGTGTGGGGAAGAAAAAAAAGAAAAACACCAATAAATAAACACAGAGGTATATACAAGAGGGTCGAGCATACCAAGTTAGGCACAAGCCAGAAATTATCTCATGATATTGGAAGTGGAAATTTAGCTCAGTTGATAGAGCATCTACCTAGGAAACACAAAGGTTCCTGGTTTTGATACCGCCTTGTCCACTCATTGTATGAGTAGCAAAGGGATCTGTGAAGTAAAGTGAGGAGCTGATTGTAGGTGTGGCGCTCCACCTCAGAACACCATAAACAATCTCCTCACGTCCTAGCGCTAGTAAAAAAGGGGATCAACTCCCTTGCTGTCTGGGCGATACTGTCTTTAGGCCACCACAATGACTTTACTTACTATTATTATAATAAAGTCGTCATTGGGGAGGCTTAATATCAGTATCAGTCAGACAGCAAGGGAGTCTATCCCCTTTTTCACACCTACCATCAGCTCCTCACTTTACTGCCAGATCTCTGTGCTACTCATCGCTGAGTTGGAGAGGGCCGGTACTCGAACTAGGAAACCTTGTGATTCCAAGCCGGACACTCTGCAACTGAGCTAAACTGACTTATACACAAAATAGAATATTACAATACACTATGGTGTGTATTAAGAGATTTTTTATTTTTTATTCGCTGATAATTTTAAAAACGACTTACTAAAATTTAAAAAGTGATAAACTATCTTTGTATTTTTATTTTAGGACTGTGATATATCAAACCAAAAAGGAGAGGGATATATTGCAACAAAAATCCAACCATTATTTAGATAATGTGGACTAAACAGACCAACTCGAGTTTCTTGCGGATTGTGAATCTTTGCGATCCGCAAAGGTCTTTTACACGTTTTTAGTGCATCTCCCTCTCCCACATATTTCGGCAACTTTAGTTTCTCTCTGACAAAAAAAAAAAATGGCATAATGATGATATACACACAACTAACCTGATTTTATTCCCCCAAAGCCAAAAAAACATTTAAATGAAAAATGATTATGTAAATTATTGAAACAAAAAATGGGGTGTGTAAGTTCTTTGATGATAACAAAAAAAGCTTAAGGCTGGCCAAAAAGTTTTTAGACCAGAAATGTGATTCAAAGATTAGAAACTTGTTTAACAGCATTATACTGTCATAAATTGTAATGGTACTCCCTACTTTATGGACAGATATAAAAGTAAAGTCAGTAGAGTGGCCTATTGTTGGAAGTGAGGAAGTCTATCCTCTTTCCACTAGCACAGATCAGAGAGATCATTTTTGCATTTAAGGTGGAGTGCATCACCTACCATCAGCTCCTCTCTTTACTGCACAGATCTAAGCAGTGCTACTCATGTGCTGAGTTGGCGAGGGCTGGTATTGAACCTGGAACCTTGTGGTCCATAGATGAATGCTCTATCAACTGAGCTAAACTGGGCCCATGGCCGGATGTAAAAATCAAAATTTTTTTTTTTTTGGGGGGGGCTTAAATCTCCCCTCTTTGCGTGTGTGTATGTGTAGGGGGTAAATTGAACCTGAATGGCTACTAAATTCATTTTAAAATTTAAAAAAAAAATTTTTTTAATAGGAAAAAGCAGACAACCCCTACCCTCACCCCACTTATAATTTTTGTTTAGGTTCAATAGTGAATAATACTTTCACTGTATTTCCCTGAAAATAAGACCTACCTTCAAAATAAGACCTAGCAAGATTTTTCAGGATAATTTTAATATAATCTCTGCTCTTAGAATAAGCAGCAAACAGACAAAAGAAATAAGAATTCTTCACAATCACATCATAAAATGCAAACACTCGTCTTCATCGATAATCAAAATGACACAAATTTTTGAATAAAAGAAAATGTTAATGGTAAATAAATGTAGATTGTTTTTCATAATTTCTCTTTATTTAGAAATTTCGTAATTTTCTACTTCGTAATGTCGTTTTCCAATATATAAAGAATAAGACATCCCTTGAAAATAAACTCTAGTGTTATATTTTTGGAGTGAAAATTAATATGTGTGAGCCCCTTCTAATTTTTAGTGGGTGGCGACCCGTGATGCTTAAGGATAGAACCCAGGTGGATGAGCAGTTCATGACATGCAATACTCCCTTTGGCCCTATCTTGGGCTAGACGGGCGGTCGGAGATCAATCGGCTGGTCACGTCAAGCCCTAGCACCTATATGATTTTCCCAACCCTATTGCCCTTATGGCAAGCCCCAACCCCTTTTTATCATATGGGTGCTAGAAGGCGGTGGCTGCGGGTCTACATGTCCTGGGAATGACGTTAAACTCTATCTCATGGTGAGGTTTTGGAGGTTTGGGGAATGTGGAGCACCCCTTCATCACCATTACTCCCTGGTCCACTCTGACCCGGAGTGGCAGTACCTGTTAGGGTCCCATCTATGGGTTAAATAGAAAAATGTATTTATAAAAAAATTGTATTATCCATTAAGAATTGATTTATTTCAAAACTTTATCGGCATTAAATGACCCACTGAGGTTGATATGCCGTAAAACAAAACAAACCAAACCTTATAATTTTTAGGGAAACAGTAAATCAGTAAAGGAGAAAATCTTGTAGAAGTGAATTTGCTTTTTGGAAGGGTGAGGGGGGGGTGCAATTGGCTAATTCTAGGTTAAGATTTTTTAAGTGTAGTCTCATGTCAAATGAATAACAAACCCCAAAATAATGGTCATTATTTGCTCTCTATTCAGTCATATATGAGGGTCATTTGTATGAAGTAAGCGCGTGGTGTAATGGTTAAAATCATGAGAAATAGACTCGTCGCCCTGAGTTCAAATTCTGGACATGGTAATTACATTTCACTTAGCGCTAATATCCTTGGGAAAGGTATGAATCTACTCTCCCTCCAGCTATGGGTAAATAGTAGGGTAGACTGGGCTCTTTAACCTTGGTTAGGCAACCGGTCTAGGAGAAGGAAAACTCTGTTGAACTCCGCTTAAGAAATTGATCTTGTATCACATCCTGCTCGTGTGGAGGGGTTCGGTAAATATATATATGATGGTCATTCAGTAAATAAAGTGAATTTTGACCTAAGAGTTGGCAATAGAAAACTTTTTTCAAGGCTCTAGTTGTGAAGATCTGGGGAGTGGAGTACCTCTTCATTGACCTGGAGTGGTAGTACCTGTTAGGGTCCTATCTAAGGCTCAAATAGATCTGTTAAGAAATTGTTCATATTTCGTTGGACCGTGAGCAAAAAAACCCCAAAAAAACTTAAACAGCTACACAAAAAATGTGAATATAAATGTACAATGAACATAATTCCCTAACTTTTGGGCATAAAATAACCCTAAATGGGTTGACATGTCATTAAAATCAATCAATCAATCAAACATCCCCATTGTTTGTTGGGTGCTATTGCGTTATGCTGTCTACTACATCCTTTTTGTGGGTACCTGGTTGTTGTAGTTGGGGTTGCCTAAAGTTGGTATCAGCCTGACAGCGTGGTAGTCTACCCCCTTTTCACTAGCAGTAGACCAAGGAGATTGTTTGGCCGTTTTAGGTGGAGCTCCACACCTACCATCAGCTCTTCACTTTACTGCACAGATGCCTGTGCTACTCATATGCTAAGTAAGCGAGGGCCCGTAACGAACCAGAAACCTTGTGGTTCCTAGTCGGCTGCTCTACTGACTGAGCTAAACCAGCTCTTATTGCTAAACTAAAAACCAGTCAAAATGTAGCATTACGATGGTCACAGTACAAGAACGGTGTTTGTTGCATAGGCCAACTCAAGTTGTAGTAGTAGTCGCTGTTAGTAGTAGTAATAGTTGTTAGTTCAGAAACAACATACACGCAAGTTGTATCATCCCAAGGGGCTGTGTATTTATTTCTAGGCTCGTGGGTTCTTTTTCAAAGAGAAGGAAAGATAGAGAGAGAGAGGGGGGGTACGGTCAAATTACTCTGTCGTAAATCATGTTTGCTACTACTATATCGAGCCCATAGGGGGAACCGCGAAAGGTCCCAACTGCTTCTCACGAGGCCTGACTGAAAAGAGACCGATTTTCTTTTTCTTCCGTTTCTCGTCCCGGGGTGGGAGAGCCACATCCGTTTCCGGTCAAAACCCGGAACTTCTGTTTTTATTTTTAAGTCTATTTCCAGGGTCATTCGTCGGTCACATTACTGGCACCCTGCTTAGTGTTTACTCTTCCCAATTTTAACCTTTGTTTGTTCTTATTTCTTCTTCCTCTCATTCTCCTGTCAGTCCCCAAATTCTCCATAGACCATAATAATTACGCTACAAAAATTCACCTTTTTGGTTACACTTGCTTTTCTTTTCCTTTTTTTTTGCAGAAACCGAACTGCATTCATAGTTTAGTTCTGTTTATTGGGCAGTATTA
>CM042173.1:18755498-18927998 GCA_023376005.1 Doryteuthis pealeii
ACACTTACCTTAAAAAAAAAATTTTTTTTTAAAATAAAAATCTGTCCAAAGTCTATTAGGTCTTAATTACTCTTTTCCTTTACAGTTATCTTTAGATGGGAAATAAACAGGGAAGGATTTTTGTCTTGTCTGCACTTTTTGTCAGTTATAATGGCATACCACTAATAATATATTAATAATCATTAAGTTTAATTCTAATTAACTTTTACCAAGAATGATGATGATAAATAGCAAGTGATTTGACAGTGATCAGAAGCCACTGAAATATATATATATATATATATATATATAAAATCTCCAATGGTCATAATTACAATATTGACTTCCACAGTTAACTGTAATTAATCAATATGTTGATTAATTCAGTGGATTTAACCCTGAAGGTCCTTATGGAGAAACTCTAGTAGGTTATTTCTATACACACTGTAATACTAAATCCGCTCTACTAACGTATTGAGCACTTTATATTTATTATAACACTGACTTATCCAATTAATACTTATATCAACCAAATATTGAGATTAACCAAATATTTTTTTACCGGTAAGTCATTCCCTTTTTATATATATATATATATATATATATATGCTGATAGCTTTTAATTTAGTGCATCTTAGGATGCATGGATTTTTTTTTTTAATGAGTCACCAGGAAATTTGATGGGTCCCAACTAAAGTTTCTTAATAAATTGTAGGGTTTTTATTTTGTAACTGGGGAAAGGGGACAAGAAAGTTTTCTTTGATGAAACAACTAAAGACATCTAACCCTTACCTTGTACACCATCCTGTATAATTCATTTCTAAGAAAATATCATAATGTATTTACAGTTAGCTTGAAATGGTAATAACAATTAAGTTCCTTTCAAATAATGCACAAGCACAATTAAGAACACATTTTATAATATTTTCGTGTTAAAACATGCAGTTGTATTGATTCGAACAAATTTGTATTTTCAGTGTAGATTTACGATGAAATGAAAATGGCCGACCAAAACATACAGCTTCTTCAAAGTGAAAACAAACTAGGGGAGGTTACTCTCATTTATGTAACTAATGTTCAGATTACCAGCCTCATCAGATTGCTTACAATAGCTGCTGTTACTAAGTGGTCACCCATCTATGCACTGAACAGATTAATTGGTGCTTAACTTTGTTGATACTTAGTCATAGGATATGGACTTGTCGACCTGAGTTCAATTCCTGGATGAAGCTGTTTGCATTTCACATGGCGCTAATACTCTTGGGAAAGGTATGAATCCAATTCTCCCTCCAGCTATGGGCAAATAGCAGGGCAGACTTAGCTCTTTAACCATGGCTAGGTAACCAGTCTAGGAGAAGGAAAACTCTGAATTCAAACCTGTTAAACTCCGCTTAAGAAATTGACCTTGTGTCACATCCTGCTTATGCAGAGGGGTTGGTAAATATATATATATATATATATATATATTAATAATGGAGATTCGCTTCCGTTTTTGTCTTTAACAAAAATTATGTCACTGCTTACATCACATTACCCAAAATCATCATAACAATAAATACACTCAATTTGAACCTGCAACATTAGAGTCATTGTTTTTTTTAAAACAAGTTTTAATAAATACATGACTGGTATTATATATCTATATATAGTTTGTTTCATTTTAATACATATTTAAAGTTTACATTTCAAATTGTTTTATTTTTTTACTCCTTTACTAAATTTGATGATTTTACTTACTTAGGGTTAAACCCTCTGACATTGAATTTTTAACCCACCCCCACCCCCAGGCAATGTTTCAAAAATTTATTTTTACATTGCCCAGAGTGCTTTTTTTAAAATTTGCTAGTATATATAATGAATGCAATTCGCTAACCTCTAGGCATAAAATGCCCCTAGATGAGTCAAACCATCTTTGCAATGAATTAATAATGATTTTTAAAAGCCTATTTTTCTTCTTTTTTTTTCTTCTTTTTTTGTACTTTTTCAGAATCCTATGGTTTACCAAGACAGCCTCCATTAGAAGTGGCCATTGCCCAAGCTACAGAATGCATGAAACTTATGTCTAAGGCAGGGATTGGCTCTTGTGCATTTGCTGGCGTTCAGGATTATTTGCACTGATAATTGTTGTTAACGGTGTGCAGTTTAGAGAGGGGGGGGAGAAACGTCCTGCTGGACACTGTGGAATATATGTGAATTTAAAAACAATAAACAATGGATAGGGAGATATACGTTGCCATGTATATATTTTAGTTTGCATGCCTCAATGAGTTTTGACATCACCAAACATTGACTGTGTAAGGTTGATTTTTGAAAGATCACCCCCCCAAAAAAAAAAGATAAATAAGAAAAAATAAAAATCTCATCATTGTACCAGTGGATTTTAGATTTACCTCTTGGCCAATGGTTATACTTCTGCCGTACACTAATTCAAATAAATCTATATTAGTAGTACTAATGTAGAGTATGACAGTGGCAAGATGGAGGTCTCAGCTAACACAGGAGTTATAACTCCTAATTACTACTTACATAAGAACGGATCCTATCCCCCCTTACACTATCCTGACCAATGATCACTGTTGTGTATGGATAGAGCTTTCTACTTCAGCCAGTGTGAAAAGGGGAAAAAAATTAATTTATATATATAATATATATATATATATGAAATAACTGATTAAAAGAAAATTTCTTTTTTCAGAAATTTTATAATGTAAGTATTTCCTTTATATCCTACTATGCCCCCCCAAATGGAAGGAACTTCACTAACCTGAGTGTCACTTCTTTTTTTTTTTTACCTTTTTTTTAAAACTTTTTTTTTCTTTTTTTTTCTTTTCATTTTCTTTGATTTTTTTTTTTTTTTTTTTTTTTTTCCTTAAAAAAAAAGAACTTCCCTCAAATGGGTTATTTTTTTAATTTATTCACTCTCATACAATTTTTTTTTTTTCCCAAGAAAAACAAACCTCCTTTTCTGTGCATGCTAAAATTGGCAATATAACTTTTATTGGAGGATTATTATAAAAAAAAAAATAAATAAATAAAAGAAAGAAAAAAAAAGAGAAAAGACACACAAATTATCTTTATTGAGTATGAGCCCCCCACCCATTCCTCTCTATTCTACTTATTTTTCCAAGACTTTTTATCTTTGACTGAAAAAAAAAAAAATCAGTCAGTTTTTAAACCCAAATGTTCTTTAAAACAAAAAAACATTCAAGAAACTAAAAACAATGCCTTCAATACTAAAAGAAAAAAAAGAAAGAAAAAAGTACAAAATTCATTGAAAGATTTTCAAATTATATTCAATCATTAAAAAAGAAAAAAAAAACAAAAACAGCAACCAACAATAATCAACTTTCTACACAATTGGATAAAATTCTAATAAAGTTAGTCTTTGAAAAAAAATTATTTTAAATGTAGGCAGTTTTTATTTTAATTATCCAAGCCCCCCCCAAAAAAGAAGAAAAAAAAATCTATTAAAAAAAAAAGAGTAAAAAAAAAGTTATAAAAAAGAAAAAAGAAAAAAAAACAAAGCAGTTTGATTTCTTATTCCCCTCTGAACCAAGTGCCAGTATTTTTTCCAACCTTTTTGTTCTGGCTGATTCATTTCATATCTAAATATATTTGATGACGTTTCCTTGAATTGATATCAAGGTAACAAAGAAAACTCTCTGCTAAGATTCATTTATTTAAAACCTGCTATCATGTTGACCAGTATATGCGCACCCTGTGGTAAAGAATAACCTGAAAAAGAGAGAAAAAAAAATGATTGATCACTGACTTTGCACTGGAAATTATGGATTCATCTCTTTAATAATAATAATAATAAAGACCCACAATGGGGGATATTTGTTGTTATAAAAGTCTTTTAATAAGAAAAGTCCTATGACTCGGAGCTTTCAATTCTATTAGCAACAATGATCACTCATAGGGTGATTTTCAGAGTTAAACTACATACATACATACATACATATATATATATATATATATATATATATATATATATATATATATGAGGGTGAGTCAAAGAGTAATGCCATTTTGTTTAGGACAGGTATGATTACTAACACAGGAACATGTATCATACATCAAAATGAAGCTGGTCCTCCATGGATCACATCACTACTTCTCCACATAGTCACCATTTCTCTCAATAGCTATGTTCCACCTTCGAATGAGAGCATGTGTCCCTGCCCCGTAAAATTGACTGTTGACTGTTCTTTGAGCCACTTCTTCACTATAGATTTCACTTCCTCGTCACTGGAATAATGTTTGCCTCTCAAACCCTCTTTCATGGGGCCAGAGAGATATCATCTTTTTGGCCCCATGAAATCTGTAGTGAGGTGAAATCTGTAGTGATACATGTTCCTGTGTTGGTAATTATACCTGTCCTAAACAAAATGGCATTACTTTTTGAGTCACTCTCGTATATATATGTGTGTGTGTATGTGAGTATTTTAAATGATTAAATTGCATGCACAATCCTGGCAGAAAGTTTAGGGATTTTTTATGCCCGCTCTTTTACACACATACACACAGTAAACTGGGATTGGGTGCTGTGATTATTTTGGTTAAAATAGAACTGGTTTGAATTTTAGCCTAAGGGTAGACATTTTGGCCTTGCGTATGTCTTTCATGTCCCAATATATTTATCTTGTAAAATCTGCAACATTACTATATATATATATATATATATATATATATATATATATATATATATACACAGCTACAGCCTTTCAGTTTCCATTTCAATGAGCTAAAATATGTAACATTCACTGTTGAAAAATCTTTTTGTGGATTGAAAGAATTATTTAAAATCGAAATTCTTTATATTATAAATTTTATTATCACTTGCAATAAGTCTTTATCATTAATGTGATATTAAATTCATTATTTTTTTTTCTATGTCCCTGTCTTTAGTATTAGACCCAGATTTTAATTAAAATGATGTAAGAGCAAATTTTTCAGCTCTGTTTGGTTTCTTTTTACCCTCATCATAATCTGACTCTATTTACCTTTATCAAAATATATCATAAGTTAAGAAAAGAGAATTATAAATATTTTTATTTCTTTCTGCCAGGATTTTTTTTTTTTTTTTTTTTTTTCATTGGGTTTGGTCCTAGATTAATTTTTTATGAAGGACTTGTTTTATATTTAAGCATTTTGTATTATTATTATTATTTTTTTTTTATTTTTTTTTTTTTTTTTTCAAATTAAAAAAAGAAATACTCTTCTTTCAGTAATATAATTTTTAAATACTTTTATTTCTTAAAAGTTGTAAAATAAAAAATATATTGTAAAGAATTAGTTTGCTTTTACTATTATTCTATATATATATGTACATATATTATTTATTATATTTTATTTATTTTTTAAAGGCTATTGCAATTCAAAATTAATTGTCCAAGGTCTTATTAATTTCGAAGTATCATCATCTTCAGAGATGTTTTCAGTATTAAAAACGTCTCTAACAATGAAGATACTTTGAAATTAATAAGACCTTGGACAATTAATTTTGCATTGCAATAGCCTTAAAAAATGAATAAATAAATAAATAAAATATAATAACATACTTTATGTAATGCTTCAAGTAAATTATAAAATACTTTTATATATTATCTATTTATCTTTTTTTTTTTTTCTTTTTTTATAGATAACTTTTTAAGATTTTTTTTAATACTGTAAAGTTTAAACTATATTTTTTATTTTTGAGCATTTGTGGGTTTTTTTTCTTTTTTTTTTTTTAATAGAACTTAAAATGATCTAATTGACTAGGAGAAGGTTAAAAAAAAAAAAAAAACCCATATGTGTGCATATTTGGCTCTAAACAAATGGAAGAATCCTGCCACTCCAAGATCTAATTGTGGTGCGATTCTTGTAGAGAGAGAGCAGCCTTTAAATGAAGTGCCTTCCAGACTGGCAACAGCAGTACCACCATCTTAGCCAACTTTTGTTGATGTCTTACTCAAAACTTCAAAGTTCTGGAAAAGAAAGAAGCTGGTGATAGTTCTTTAAACTCCCCCCACAACCCCCTATCCTCATTTTTTCGCTAATATTCTGCTAGTGTTCATTTTTCTAACCTGTGCAGCAGTAAACAACGTCCGATCACACAGGAACAAAATAATAATAAAAAATTGAAAAAAAATAAAAAATAAAAAAAATAAATGAATAAAAAATGGTAATAATGTCTTCTTTTTCTCTCTCTCTCTCTCTCTCTCAGTAGCCAAACGTACATGAATAGTTTCTATGGCCGGTATCACACGCTGGTATAATCATGCAGGAAAAATTGTGAGAAATATTAGCACTGTACATACTCCCTCTCCCCCTCCCCCTCCCCATTGCCCAATTTCTCTCTCTCTTTTTTTTTCTTCTTTATAGTTATTGGAGAAAAGAAGAAGGAAAAAAAAAAAAAAAAAAAAAAAAAGAACCTATAATATTATGGTAAAACGTTTTCTGTTCTTGCACTCTTCTGATGGTTTCAATTTTTCAATAAAAAAGTGTTTTGAAAATAAGTCTTTATTTAATTTTCTCTCTGAGGAGCAACTTTACTGCCTGTTAATATCATTGTATCACGGTTTTGTGATAGTGTGAAGGAATGTCTAGTGTACTTTGGTATTCCCGTTAATAATTGGGAATCCCTGACATCTGATTGTGGGCAGTGGAGGGCTGCGATATACAGGGGTGTAGAACTGTTTGAAGGGCAGTTGGTGTGTATGTATGTTGATTTCACTGGAGTTATCAGCAAACCAATCTTGACATCTCGAAACTCTCAGTCCAAGAATCTCAACTCCCTTTTTATATATGATGTCTTTAACTCTCTCCCAATCACAACCTGAAAAATCCACTCAATCAAAAGCAGATTTTTTAATCCGGTCGATAATTGGGAATCCCTGACATCTGATTGTGGGCAATGGAGGTTTGAAGCTGCAAGGTGGACCGGGCAAAACTCAGGAGAGCGTGCCGAAAACGTGAAACTCTGCCAGCCAATTCTGGTGATGTGTGGATCTGTGAGGGGTGTGACCGGGCTCTGTTGTCAAAGGCGGGCTTGGTCAATCACATGAAATCACATGAGAGCTACCCAACTGCAATTGTTGTCTCTACCATGCCACACTGTGATTCCCAGCATGATCCCCAACCTGAGGACTTTTTATGTTCCTGCTGCACAAAAGTGTGCTGAACATCCAGTGGCTTCAAGCTTCTTATGAAAGTTCACAGTGATGCGTATACAACACCTGTCAACTCAGTCAAGACCGATTGTTATGTGTGCCAGATATGTTCTAAGTTATGCAAGACTTTGGCAGGATTGAAAAGTCATGAACAAGCTCACAAACGGACTATGAATGAAGGAGTGGCAGTCGCCTGACAAGACGTTGCGATCAATATGATGATAGACTAATACTAGCTGATGTACCCTTCTACATTGGGTAAAAAAGAGGTTTTTTTATCGAAAATGCAGTTTGACTAAAAGAAATACTATTTCTCTGAATTTTTGAGATGAGGCTTGATAATTAGTATTATTTGTATTATTCGGACTATTGTTCTCATCTTCATTGTTATCTGTACAACGTTTTGGCCAATGTGTCCTCGGCCTTTTTCAGGTATTTCTTGTCAGACTCAGGGAACCTTCTTGAACTCGGGGAACCTTCTTGTTGTAATCAGGAGCCATCACGGAACTCTGAACCTAACCATTTATTCAATCCACGGAGGTATACTGTTCTCATTCTGCTAACCATAGCTGTACACATAACAATGAAGATGAGGACAATAGTCCAAATAATACTAGAAGAGAAATGTCTAAAATTACTTCAATTTTCAAAGTAGATGATATAAAGTAAAGAAACTTTTCCTGATTATTAATACATACACTGCCAAAGATTTTACAGTACCGATGCAGAATAGCGCGCAAGAGATAATACCATTAGATTACGTATAAAAAGCATTACATTTCATGGAAATGCTAGGGTTAGTGTCAGGCTACTCTTGGAGTTCCCGTAATCTGATGCTATTTATACGTAAAATGTGATTCTAATGATATTATCTCTTGTGCACTATTCTGCATTTGTACTGATTTTACATATAAAAATGCATTGGAGAAAAAACTTTTACTATAAAAATGCATTGGAAATGATTTTTAATTGGAAAAAAATGCAATGGAAATGATTTGATATAATGAAATGAAATGAAATTTATTGTGTACAGTGCTCAGGTGCACCACAACTCATCAAAGTCTCATGTCAAGTACACAGAATAATGTATTAGTGTCAGGGACATGAACAGTTTACAGTAATAATATACATGAATGTGTGTGCATATATGTGTGGAGAGAGGTATCAGGTATAGTGTTGGTGGACTACAGGAAGCATGGAGGCTTTGGTATGTGATTTTACTATTTTATTTTTTTAAAAAGATATGCAAAACATTCCCTTGTGACATTGACTATATGAGGTTGACATTAAAGTCACCAGAGATTGGACAACCAAAATCTCCAGTTTTCAACATTAGAAACCAATAATATATAAAGTAATCCACAGACACATGTTTCGAGGTATCACCTCTCATCAGTGTGGTTATACCGTTTAATAGCTACCTCTGGCCGGGTTTGAGACCCGAATGAACTTTCGTTCGCCAATCCTCTTACCCATACGGCCATAAGCAGCTGTCAAATATAGGAGACTATTTAATCGCTACATTTCTAAGTGGAAATGAATTCACTAGAGGCCTCAAACTTTATGTAAACAAAGCGAGGCTTAGCTGTGTGCCGAATACGGTGGATTTTGCAATTAAATCTCTTCTAATTAAAGTGCTCATCCAAATTGGGAGCATATAATAAAGTAATCCACAGACACGTGTTTCGATGTATCACCTCTCATTAGTGTGGTTATACCGTTTAACAGCTACCTCTGGCCGGGTCGAGACCCGAATGAACTTTAATTTTCCCCATTTATTTTTAGAAATCACAAAAAATATAAGAAATGTATTAAAGTGCACATTTTAAGTGTGTTGTCATATTTGAATGGTTTATTGTTTGTTCCTTCTGAACAATGCTGGATATCCCTGCTAGTTGTCTATGAATCTCATCATTCAATTATAGATTAATACTAACTGAAGTACCTCACAGCTCAAAACTTGGATTACAGGTGAATTCCTTGGATGGAGCCGTCACAAAAAAAAAAAAAAAAGAATTATACAAGAATCATTCAATAAATAATGCAAAATTCGTTTTTTACTATAAAAATTTATTGGTTTTACTCTAAAAATGTATGGCAAATTGGTAATACTCTCTGAAACCTTTTAAATTGTATATGTATGGCCACTTGCTTTTTATCCAAGTTAGACATGAAGGACATTCTGTCCTTTTTGAAGGAAATAAAATTATACCATAGAATATAGGCATGAACTTAATCAATGCCATACAACATGATCCCCAATGATGCTAACACATTGTTAAAACCAATTACTAAAAAAGTATAGATATAAATACACAACATATATTACTTCCTAACTGTTAGGTATGACATAACCCAGACAGGTTGATATGTCGTTAAGATCAACCAAACAACCAACTAAGCTAGACAAGAGACTGCTGGAGAAGTAAGGACCAACTCATAAGTGATGCTCTCCTGTGGACTCCTACACATGGACACACCAGAGTTGGCCAACCAGCAAAGGTTTACATTGATCAGTTTTGTGCAGATATTTGGATGTTGTAAGGATGAATTGCCAGGAGTGATGGCCAATAGAGACACAGGTGGTAAGAGAGTCTAAAGTAGGCAGAATGACTTATTGTCGATATAAGCCTGACAGCAAGGGAATTTATCCTCTTTTTACTATCACTAGAGCAGGGAGATTGGTTTGCATCTGATGTGGAGTGCCACACCTACCCTCAACTCCCCACTTTATTCTTTCCTACCACTGCAATCTTATTGTAAACTGCTGGCAGTGGCTCTTGCACATGTCACTTGTTTATAATGAAAAATCACTAAGTAAACACTTCTGTGTTATGTGGGGAATAGATCATGAACTTTGAAATATCCCAACATACAGGCAAAAAATACCAAGAAAATTTGGTAGGCAATGAGTTAAATTAAAATCTAGAACAGGTGTAAGTCTTTAGTTACAAGTCTTTTTCAAAAGTCAAATTAAAACTTTGCCTACTTTAAGCTGCTCACAACAGCTCTCCCACCACCCACAAAAACTGATGGTTAATTCATTATAATTGAGCAGAAGGACTCAGATTACAATAATAATATTTAGGACTTTATTTGAATAGAATAAGTTGTGATATGAATAAGTGAACTTTGAAACATCCCATCATACAGGTAAAAAATACCCAGAAAATTTGGTACAGCTGTTGGGCAAATTTGGTAGGCAAATTTGGAAAGAAAAAAAAAACCAGAATAAGGGAGATGCGGAAGTGATACATGTGAATAACTGACCTTGGATTCTGATTGGATAGAACGAGGCAAGGAGAGGGAAGGTAAAGAGAGATAGGGAGAAAATGGGGTCATGCCTAAACATTTGAAAGACATGGACAGAGAGAGTTGGCTGGTTGTTTGAAGAAGACAGATGCAAAATGCGGCCTGTCCTCAGAGGCCATTTCCCAATGGTTAACTTGGGATTGGAAAATAAAGAACTCTTAAAAAAAAAAACCCATCAAGTCTTGTGTTCATGAACTAAAAACCTAAGCAATGACACAAGACATCCCAATAAACAAGTAGTTCCAGACACGAAGAACAGAGAGAATGCCAACCCCAAAACAGACTCCGCTAAGCAGATAAGTAAAACAACAAGTAGAAGTAGATAAGAATATACTAATGAATGTCCACCCTGTCGACTGGGGCGTTAGAATGCACCTCTGCAGAGGGGTAAGACTTCCCCAATGGGGCCACCTGTTCACCGTGTGTTGTGACCCGTGATGCTTAAGGATAGAATCCAGGTGGTTGAGCAGTCCATGACTTGCAATACTCCTCTTTGGCCCTTACTTGAGCTAGACAGGCGGTCGGAGAGGCCTCCTCCGATCAATCGGCTGGTCATGTCAAGCCCTAGCACCTATATGATCGCCCCAACTCTATTGCCCTTATGGCAACCCCAGCCCTTTTTATCATATGGGTGGTAGGGGGCGGTGGCTGAGGGTCTACATGTCCTGGGAATGACGTTAAAGTCTATCTGATGGTGAGGTTCCAGTTTTGGAGGTTTGGGGAATGTGGAGCACCCCTTCATCACCATTGCTCCCTGGTCCACTCTGACCCGGAGTGGTTGTACTTGTTAGGGTCCCATCTATGGGCTAAATAGAAAAATGTATTTATAAAAAAAATTGTGTATCCATTAAGAATTGATTTATTTCAAAACTTTATCGGCATTAAATGACCCACTGAGGTTGATATGCCGTAAAACAAACCAAACCCAACTAATGTATATCTTGTTAAATTGGTATGACTATGTTACAATTTAAATAGCATCACTTTTTTTAGAAGTTATTCACCTATGAACATCTCTTAAATTTAAATTTTATAATTGTTAGGTTCAGACCTAACAAAATCTAGAGTTACTCCCCTTGATCAGTAGGGGGCCCCATGGAAACCCGGAAGTGAAGTTTCTGCCATGACACTTTTGGATTGGAGTTCGTGCAGGGCGGACGCATTCACAACACGTGTGAGTTAGTTAAGTCACTTTTAGGGTAGAAGCATTCTCTACCCTGTGCTAAATAAAACCTTGTTAATTTTCCAACAACCTGGTCTTGCATTTTCGTTCAGTGCTCTGTATTTTATTTGTAAGTAAAAACATAACAATAATAGAAGAAAAAAAATTTAAACCCCCTCAATTTTGACATGTTTTGATGAAAAACTGAAATGTGGAGGCACATTGTGTAATGGTTGTCATTGAAGTGATTGGACTTAGTGACTCGAGTTCAAATCATGGATGAGGCTGTTTGCATTTCATATAGCACTAATACCCTTGGGAAAGGTATGCATCCAACTATTCTCCCTCAAGCTATGGGTAAATAGTAGGGTGGACTGGGCTCTTTAACCTTTGTTAGGCAACTAGTCTAGGAGAAAGAAAACTCTGAATTCAAACCTGTTAAAATCCTCTTAAGAAATTGACCTTGTGTCACATCCTGCTTTTGTGGAGGGGTTTGGTAAATATATATATTTACAAAAATCCAATCATTACAATATATATATATATATATAATATATATATATACCAACCCCTCCGCATGAACAGGATGTGACACAAGGTCAATTTCTTAAGAGGATTTTAACAGGTTTGAATTCAGAGTTTTCCTAGACTGGTTACCTAGCCATGGTTAAAGAATCCAGTCCGCCCTACTATTTACCCATAGTTGGAGGGAGGGTAGTTTGATGCATGCCTTTCCCAAAGGGTATTAGCATAATGTGAAATGCAAACAGCCTCGTCCAGGATTTGAACTCGGGTTGACGAGTCCATTTCCTACAACTTTAACCATTACACCACACACCTCCATTAATGTAAATATAAACGTATAATGAATGCAAATTTTGGGATGCGCTTGGTCTAATGGTTAGAGTTGTGGGAAATGGACTTGTCAACCTGAGTTCAATTCCTGGACAAAGCTGTTTGCATTTCACATGGTGCTAATACTCTTGGGAAAGGTATAAATCCAATTGTCCCTCCAGCTATGGGCAAATAGCAGGGTAGACTGGGCTCTTTAACTATGGCTAGGTAACCAGTCTTAAATTGAAACCTGTTAAACTCCGCTTAAGAAATTGACCTTGTGTCACATCCTGCTCCGTTGGAGGGGTTGGTAAATATATATATATATATATATATATATATATATATATATATAGTTTTTTTTTTTTTTTTCCGTAGTTAGGGTCTTTCCATGTGTGGTTAACCAAGCTGATGCAGGTAGACCATAAGGAGAGCTCAATGTGCCTAATACCAGTGAGTAAAAGGACAGAGCAAGATATTTAGTAAATGAAGAAAAACTCTAAACTTGCTTCATTACGATAATTTATTTCAACCGTATTAATACGGCATCTTCAGGTAATCACGGTAAGAGTCATGTTCTTGTGATTACCTGAAGATGCCGTATTAATACGGTTGAAATAAATTATTGTAATGAAGCAAGTTTAGAGTTTTTCTTCATTTACTAAATATATATATATATATATATATATATATATATATATATTACTCTAACCATTACGCCATACACCTCTAACAATCATTACAACATAGGATAGTAAAACAAAAAAAGTATTTGCAAATAAAATTTTTATTGAGGCTCCAATATTTACAAAAATGATGACATTCGAGATTTAAAAGATAATCTTGAATGATTTATACAAAAAGTGGAAATATAAAAAAACAAAATGTGCACTTAAAAAATTAAAAAAATCTTTTGTAAATTTATTTCCTGGTGTTTTAACCCTTTCACTGTTCAAGGCAAATTAGGTGTCTGCTCACACGTTTTTACAAGATTTCATCCTTTATTTTAAATGCAGTTTGAGAGCCACATATGGTCCTCAAACGTGTCACAGGAATCTCTTAATCCTTTCACTGTTCAAGGCAAATAAGAGGTGTCTGCTCACACGTTTTTTACAAGATTTCATCCTTTATTTTAAATGCAGTTTGAGAGCCACATATGGTCCTCAAACGTGTCACAGGAATCTCTTAATCCTTTCACTGTTCAAGGCAAATAAGAGATGTCTGCTCACACGTTTTTACAAGATTTCATCCTTTATTTTAAATGCAGTTTGAGAGCCACATATGGTCCTCAAACGTGTCACAGGAATCTCTTAATCCTTTCACTGTTCAAGGCAAATAAGAGATGTCTGCTCACACGTTTTTACAAGATTTCATCCTTTATTTTAAATGCAGTTTGAGAGCCACATATTGTCCTCAAACGTGTCACAGGAATCTCTTAATCCTTTCACTGTTCAAGGCAAATAAGAGGTGTCTGCTCACACGTTTTTACAAGATTTCATCCTTTATTTTAAATGCAGTTTGAGAGCCACATATGGTCCTCAAACGTGTCACAGGAATCTCTCAATTCTTTCACTGTTCAAGGCAAATAAGAGGTGTCTGCTCACACGTTTTTACAAGATTTCATCCTTTATTCAAATTAGAATTGGTTACCCAACATTGCCTGGGTAGAGGGGTTATAATAAAAAGTTAGTCTCTCAGACCCATTGATTGTTTTGGTCTTCCATAATTTATGTTTTAATCACAAATGCAACCAATTTCCCTTCTCTTCCTATTCAAATCCTAATTTTTAAACGTCTTCCCAGATATAAATAAAACCTTCATTATTTTTGCACAAAAAGCAAGCTCTGGTGATAGTGAATATGTATATTTATTTACTTTGTCTTTAATTGTTTTATTTTCATAATTTCCTCAGAACATACAAACACACATACATACACACAACTGCCCTTTATATATGTATAGATGTAGTTTGAAAGCCATATATGACAGATTTTTTAAAGGAAACCCTGAGAGACACATATGGCTCTCAAAACAGTGAAGGGGTTAATAAAATCAAAATCAGATACCATTCTCTACTTGGTAGATCATACTAATTCAAATCCTTTTTTTGGTTATTTCCTATAACTCCACCCTAAAAAAGGGGGAACTACTCTGAATGAATTTTATCTGCTAATTAATCTACCCATTATGTTCCCATTTAAACTAACCTAACCCTAAAACCTAACCCTAAACCCGTCTTCTTTTTTGTAGTAGATCAATAATAATAAATAAATAATTTATAAAATTCATTCAGAGTGGTTCCCTTTTTTTTAGGTTGGAAGTTATAGGAAATACGCCATTTCTTTTCCTTTTTTTTAATAAGTGATATAGCAGTCCTTTAGTGCAAGTCACTTGCAGTATAATTCGTGTTTTTAGATATCAACATTTGTTTACCATTGAAACAGAAATGCTATAATTTAAAAAACAAAAACAAAAATAGGACATCATTCCACAAAACCAAAATGGGAATTTTTTTCCCAAGAATATTTACAGATTTGTTTAACGGCATATCAACCCCTGCGGGTTATTTAATGCCAAATCTTTTTTTTCTTTTGGATACATGATTTGTAAGGAAATAATCTGAAGTTCAATATTTTGTTTTTAAACAACATTTGACAATACAATAACAGGTAATCTTGAACTTTAAGTGACTAAATTCCTACCATAAAATTGTACTTGCGCATTATTTGAAACTAGAAGCGGCTACCCAGCCTTGCCTGAGTAGAGGGGGGGGTAGCAAAAAAGTTAGTCTCACAGATCCATTATTACTGAATCACAAGTTGGATCCTCGCAGGATGCCCCATTAAAATAAACAAAAAAAAAAAAAAAAAAAAAAAAGACCTTGCGTTGGATTCAGCCACTCTGAAAAGAAAAATTATTGTCAACTATTTAAAATTTTAAATGCAAAAGAAATTCTATTCTGTTATCATTTAAATTTTATTTTTTGATTATCTTCACAAGTATAAATCAAACCTTCATTATTTTTGCCCAAAAAACAACCCCTGATGATATTTAATGTGTATGTATATTTACTTTGTCATTAATTGTTTTATTTCATAGTTCCATCTGGACATACATATACACACAACTGCCCTTTATATATGTATAGATAGATGAACTTCATTGTTATTAAAAGACATTTTATGATATTTTGGAGTTAAAAACGTATTAAAATTGATTTGAAAAGTGTTGTTTTCTCTGTGAAAATTACGTTGAATCAAAGATGGCTGCCATAGTTTACAAGCTTCTTCTCAGAAAAAGAACCAAGGGAGTTAACTCTCATTGCTTTGAGAGTTAAGTCCTTTTAATACTTAAATGAGAGTTAACTCCCTTTGTTCTTTTTCTGAGAAGAAGCTTGTAAACAATGGCAGCCATCTTTTTTTTTAAACTCCAAAATATCATAAAATGTCTTTTTAATAACAATTAAGTTCATTTCAAATAATGAACAAGTACAATTTTATGGTAGGAATTTAGTCACTTAAAGTTCAAGATTACCACAATAACAGTTGTAACATTCACTGAATTCCACTATGTTCTTCCTATAATTTTCCATATCAAGAAATTATGGACCATATGACCTTTAGGCACCCTTTTGCGATCTTGTTCATAAGGACATTTTTTCATTTATACCATCAAAATCCGGTTGTTAGGGTTAGGGGTTAGGGTTAGGGGTTAGTTTTATAATTAAAAAAAAACAAACTAAAAATCATCTGTTAGCAAACAACCAGATTTTGACGGTGTAAATGAAAAAAATATCCTCATGAAACAAGATCGCAAAGGGGTGCTAAAGGTCATATGGTCCAAAATTATTATGATACATCATTTTAAATAGTCACTGATTGGAAACATAAAAAGATTGGTGAAAAAGTTGTTGAAATTCTCTTGGCAGTAAGAAAATGATAAATTAGTAGAAGTAAAAAATGTCAGAAAGCTTAAATAACGCTTGATGGTTAAACCCATCTTGGCAAAAGGGAGACAAATCTGTTGCTCCTGTTTGGGACACATTATGGTTGGGGGAGGGAGGATAACAAAAATTAATCTGGAGTAAAGACACATCTCCAGTCTCTCATCGCTGAACACTTTTTTTACCCATTCTTATTTACAATCTGTTAAGAAATTTGAACTTTTTCCTTTGTATTATTTTGTAAACTTGTTCATTTGTGTTCATCAATACATATATTTATCGTTCTAATTAATTCCATCGTCTTCATTTTTTTCCTTTATTGTTTACTGTTTTCGTAGACCGTCTTGGTTAAACTATCTGTCAGTTACCCAGTCTAACAGCACAGAATAAATGCTTATTTGTTAAATCTACCTTGGCAAGAGGGGAGACAAGCCTGCAGCTCCTGCTTGGAATACATCCATTAAATTTTTTTTGCGGGGGAGAAATAACAAAATTAATAGGTAGTATACCACATATAAAGTTTGACTATAACATCCGACAATACAATAAACTGATTCCATTGTGTTCTTCCTATAATTTGTCTTGTATTAAGAAATTATTATCATAGATTTATAGAGATGGAATGTGACACAATGTTTAACTCTTAACATCCTATACCACCTATTCCACCCGCCGGAAATCATTTATTTTCCTAATCTACCCCAAATAATATCCTTTGTTTTAAATGTAATATTAAACATATTTAGAAGTTTTCAATTTAAGGGAAATAATGGGTAACTTTTAATGAAATGGCCATTTTTACCTATTTTTTGATAAATGGCTAATGGAATTGGGCTCTGGACTTAGAAAATCCTCAACAGGATGTTAAGAGTTAATGTGGGGACTCCATAGGAAGCAATCTTCTGGAAAGGTGACAAAAATAGCTCAGGATTCTCCTTTAGGAATACCTTATTACTAAGCAATTGTCATAATATTTTTTTAATAGTCACTGAAGCATAAAAATCTGGATGAAAAGTCGTAGCAGTCTTTTTAGCAGTAGAAAGTGATGTGTTTTAGAGAAATTTTCAGCAATCTTAAATAATACTTATTGGTTAAACCCATCTTAGCAAGGGTGGGGGACAAGTCTGATACTGCTGCTTGGAACACATTAAATATCTCTTCAAAGTGATAAAAGGTATTATACTTTTTATATATTGAAATATTTTGCAAGTGCTCTTAAGTAAACATATAAACATTGTAATATTAAATTATCATACTGTGGTATATCGACAGGTCATGCTAGTGCTTACAATATTTAATGGTTAAACCCATGTTGGCAAGAGGGGTGACAAGTCTGCTGCTGCTTGGAACACATTAAGTTTAGGGGGGGGGGATAACAAAATTAATAAGAGGGTGAAACAAAAGTAATGCCATTTTGTTTAGGACAGGTATAATTACCAACACAGGAACTGTATCATACATCAAAATAAAGCTGGTCCTCTGTGGATAACACCCTACTTCACCACATAGTCACCGTTTCTCTTAATAGTAATGTTCCACCTTCGAATGAAAGCATTTTATCCCTGCCCTGTAAAATTCTGTGACTGTTCTTTGAGTCACTTCAGATTTCACTTCCTTGTCATTGGAATAATGTTTACTTCTCTCTGGCCCCATGAAAGAGGGTTTGAGAGGCAAACATTATTCCTGTGACGAGAAGTGAAATCTGTAGTGAAGAAGTGGCTCAAAGAACAGTCAATAGAATTTTAACGGAGCAGGAATACATGTTTCATTCGAAGGTGGAACATTGCTATTGAGAGAAACAGTGACTATGTGGAGAAGTAGGGATGTGATCCACAAAAGGACCAGCTTTATTTTGATGTATGATACATGTTCCTGTGTTGGTAATTATACCTGTCCTAAAGAAAATGTCATCACTTTTTGAGTCACCTATGTGGAGAGAGTAGGGATGTGATCCACAAAGGACCAGCTTTATTTTGATGTATGATACATATTCCTGTGATGGTAATTATACCTGTCCTAAAGAAAATGTCATCACTTTTGAGTCACCTATGTGGAGAAGTAGGGATGTGATCCACAAAGGACCAGCTTTATTTGATGTATGATACATATTCCTGTGTTGGTAATATACCTGTCCTAAAGAAAATGTCATCACTTTTTGAGTCACCTATGTGGAGAAGTAGGGATGTGATCCACAAAAGAACCAGCTTTATTTTGATGTATGATACATGTTCCTGTGATGGTAATTATACCTGTCCTAAAGAAAATGTCATCACTTTTTGAGTCACCTATGTGGAGAAGTAGGGATGTGATCCACAAAGAACCAGCTTTATTTGATGTATGAATCATGTTCCTGTGATGGTAATTATACTGTCCTAAAGAAAATGTCATCACTTTTTGAGTCACCTATGTGGAGAAGTAGGGATGTGATCCACAAAGAACCAAGCTTTATTTTGATGTATGATACATGTTCCTGTGATGGTAATTATACCTGTCCTAAAGAAAATGTCATCACTTTTTGAGTACACTATGTGGAGAAGTAGGGATGTGATCCACAAAGGGACCAGCTTTATTTTGATGTATGATACATATTCCTGTGTTGGTAATTATACCTGTCACTAAGAAAATGTCATCACTTTTTGAGTCACCTATGTGGAGAAGTAGGGATGTGATCCACAAAAGAACCAGCTTTATTTTGATGTATGATACATGTTCCTGTGATGGTAATTATACCTGTCCTAAAGAAAAGTCATCACTTTTTGAGTCACCTATGTGAGAAGAAGTAGGATGTGATCCACAAAGAACCAGCTTTATTTATGTATGATACATATTCCTGTGTTGGTAATTATACCTAGTCCTAAACAAAATGGCATTACTTTTTGAGTCACCTATGTGGAGAAGTAGGGATGTGATCCACAAAGAACCAGCTTTATTTTGATGTATGATACATGTTCCTGTGATGGTAATTATCCTGTCCTAAGAAAATGTCATCACTTTTTGAGTCACCTATGTGGAGAAGTAGGGATGTGATCCACAAAGAACCAGCTTTATTTTGATGTATGATACATGTTCCTGTGATGGTAAATTATACCTGTCCTAAAGAAAATGTCATCACTTTTGAGTCACCTATGTGGAGAAGTAGGGATGTGATCCACAGAGGACCAGCTTTTATTTGATGTATGATACATGTTCCTGTGTTGGTAATTATACCTGTCCTAAAGAAAATGTCATCACTTTTTGAGTCACCTATGTGGAGAAGTAGGGATGTGATCCACAAAGAACCAGCTTTATTTTGATGTATGATACATATTCCTGTGTTGGTAATTATACCTGTCCTAAACAAAATGGCATTACTTTTGAGTCACCTATTGTGGAGAAGTAGGGATGTGATCCACAAAGAACCAGCTTTATTTTGATGTATGATACATGTTCCTGTGATGTAATTATACCTGTCCTAAAGAAAATGTCATCACTTTTTGAGTCACCTATGTGGAGAAGTAGGGATGTGATCCACAAAGGACCAGCTTTATTTTTGATGTATGATACATATTCCTGTGTTGGTAATTATCCTGTCTAAAGAAAATGTCATCACTTTTTGAGTCACCTATGTGGAGAAGTAGGGATGTGATCCACAAAGAACCAGCTTTATTTTGAGTTATGATACATGTTCTGTGATGGTAATTATACTGTCCTAAGAAAAATGTCATCACTTTTTGAGTCACCTATGTGGAGAAGTAGGGATGTGATCCACAAGAACCAGCTTTATTTTGATGTATGATACATATTCCTGTGTTGGTAATTATACCTGTCCTAAAGAAAATGTCATCACTTTTTGAGTCACCTATGTGGAGAAGTAGGGATGTGATCCACAAAGAACCAGCTTTATTTTGATGTATGATACATGTTCCTGTGATGGTAATTATACCTGTCCTAGAAAATGTCATCATTTTTGAGTCACCTATGTGGAGAAGTAGGGATGTGATCCACAAAAGACCAGCTTTATTTTGATGTATGATACATGTTCCTGTGATGGTAATTATACCTGTCCTAAAGAAAATGTCATGAACTTTTTGAGTCACCTATGTGGAGAAGTAGGGATGTGATCCACAGAGGACCAGCTTTATTTTGATGTATGATACATGTTCCTGTTTGGTAATTATACCTGTCTAAAGAAAATGCATCACTTTTTGAGTCACCTATGTGGAGAAGTAGGGATGTGATCCACAAAGGACCAGCTTTTATTTTGATGTATGATACATATTCCTGTGTTGGTAATTACCTGTCCTAACAAAAATGGCATTACTTTTGACACACCCTCATACATTAAAGTTTACAAATACTTCGACAATACAATAACAGTTGTAACATTCACTGAATCCAACTATGTTCCACTTGTAATTTATCCATATTAAGAGAATTATTCAGGACACATATTTTTAAATAGTCACTGATGTGAAATATAAAAATCTGAGTGAAATGTTGTAGACATCCTCTTGGCAGTAAAAAGTGATAAATTTCAGCAAAGTTAAATAATGCTTAATCAGAGATGCTGATAGTTACACGTCCTGTGTCACTGACACATAAAAATCTAAAAAGACGCAGAAAAATTGTATCCATGCATCCCAGTGTTGTTTTTTTTTTCTTCCAACCCACATTTCTAAACTAACTGTACATTTCAATATTTTCTTGGAAACGAATTAACACTGTATGGAGTACAAGGAGGAGTTAGATGGCTTTTAGTTGTTCATAGATAAAAACTCTACAATTTATTAAGAAACTTTATTTGGGACCCATCAAATTTCCCAGGGACTCATTTCAAATCAAATCCGTGCGTCCCAGGGCGCACTAAATTAAAAAGATCTCCAGCATCACTGCTTAATGGTTAAACCCATCTTGGCAAAAGGGTGACAAGTCTGTTGCTTGCTTTGAACACATTAAGGTTGGGAGAGTGGAGGAATAACAAAATTAATATGAGGTTGAGTCAAAAAGTAATGCCATTTTGTTTAGGGACAGGTATAATTACCAACCAGGAACATGTATCATACATCAAAATGAAGCTGGTCCTCTGTGGATCACATCCCTACTTCTCCACATAGGTGCGTCAAAAAGTAATGACATTTGTTTGGGACAGATATAATTACCACAACAGGAAATGTATCATACATCAAAATGAAGCTGGTCCTCTGTGGATCACATCCCTACTTCTCCACATAGTCACCGTTTCTCTTAATAGTAATGTTCACCTCAAATGAGAGTAATGTATCCCTGCCCCGTAAAATTCTGTTGACTGTTCTTTGAGGCCACTTCTTCACTACAGATTTCACTTCCTAATCACTGGAATAATGTTTGCCTCTCAAACCCTCTTTCATGAGACCAAAGAGACGATATCATCTTTTGGCCCCAGAAATTTTAGTGATACATGTTCCTGTTGTTAGTAATTATACCTGTCCTAAACAAATGGCATTACTTTTTGACACACCTATGTGAAGAAGTAGGGATGTTATCCACAGAGGACCAGCTTTATTTGACGTTTGATACATGTTCCTGTGTGGTAATTATACCTGTCCTAAACACAGTGGCATTACTTTTTGACTCACCCTTGTACATATATGTGTGTATATACTTTTGCCTTAAATTTTTTAGGCATTTTACAGAATGTTCAGACATTACACTTTGTTGGTAACGTTAAATTATTCCCCTTGATTGTGATTTTCAAATTTCATATCAAGATTTTGTCTTTGCGTCAGTTACAAAGTTTGGTTTAAATTTGTTTTGTTCTTCAAGAAAGATTCAACTGTTCAACGAGCATTCCATTATTGGATTTCTGCAACATTTCTTCCAAGCGTTTCATCTCTTCTTGACTTAAACTGGAATCGTTTATTTTTGCATGATGAACCTGTTTTCAAATATCGATACACTTGTTCAAAGACTTCCTCTCCAAGAACGCTGATACATTCTCTGATTATTTGGCGTTAAGGAAAAAACATTTTAATAAATTGAAATCAAATTCATAAATACATCAATAACACACACACACACACACATACACTCAGACACACACACCACCACGCACACACACACACACACGCACACACACACACACACACAGACACTCACACACACGCACACACACACACACTCACCACACGCACACATACACACTCACACACATTACACTCACAACACACACACACACACTCACACACACACACATACATCACACACACACTCACACACACACACACTCACAACACACTCACACACATACACACACAACACACTCACACCACACATACACTCACACACACACACACACACACTCACGCACACATACACACTCACACCACACTCACACACACACACACATACACTCACACACACACACACATAACTCACACACACACACACACACACAAACTCACACACACACACTACACTCACACACACACACACACACTCACACACACACACACACACACACACTCACACACACACACACACACACACACACACTCACACACACACGCACACATATATTTTCTACAATTTCTACACATGAATATTCATATTAATAATGTAATTTTTTTAGTGTGTACAGTGGCATCAGTTGTCAGTTCCACAACCTCATCAAAAGTCTCATGTCAAGTGTACACAGAATAATGTATTAGTGTCAGGAACATGAACAGTTTACAGTAGTAATATGCATGTATGTGTACAGTGCTCAGGTGCACCAAAATCATCAAAGTCTCATCTCAAGTACAGACAGAATAAGTATTAGTGTCAGGAACATGAACAGTTTTACAGTTAGTAATATGCATGTATGTGACAGTGCTCAGGTGCACCACACTCATCAAAGTCTCATGTCAAGTACACAAATAATGTATTAGTGTCAGGAACATGAACAGTTTACAGTAGTAATATGCATGTATGTGTACAGTGCTCAGGTGCACCACAACTCATCAAAAGTCTCATGTCAAGTACACACAATAATGTATTAGTGTCAGGAACATGAACAGTTTACAGTAGTAATATGCAATGTATGTGTACAGTGCTCAGGTGCACCACAACTCATCAAAGTCTCATGTCAAGTACACAGAATAATGTATTAGTGTCAGGAACATGAACAGTTTCAGTAGTATATGCATGTTGTGTACAGTGCTCAGGTGCACCACAACTCATCAAAGTCTTCATGTCAAGTACACAGAATAATGTATTAGTGCAGGAACATGCAACAGTTTACAGTTAGTAATATGCATGTATGTGTACAGTGCTCAGGTGCCACACAACTCATCAAAGTCTCATGTCAAGTACACAGAATAATGTATTAGTGTCAGGAACATGAACAGTTTACAGTAGTAATATGCATGTATGTGTACAGTGCTCAGGTGCACCACAACTCATCAAAGTCTCATGTCAAGTACACAGAATAATGTATTAGTGTCAGGAACATGAACAGTTTACAGTAGTAATATGCATGTATGTGTACAGTGCTCAGGTGCACCACACAACTCATCAAAGTCTCATGTCAGTAACACGAATATGTATTAGTGTTTCAGGACATGAACAGTTTACAGTAGTAATATGCATGTATGTGTGACAGTGCTCATGGTGCNGAGAGATTCCCATCGTCACATATTAAAAATGGAACTCCTGACGTGGGAGAGTTCCTCAAACCTTTATGACAAACTTATTGCCTGAGGGTTGGAGTTAAACTCATACCAGAGATTTGTTCCATAAGCCAAGTAAAACTCAATAAATTATTAAGGATGAATAAAATAAATAAAACAATTGAAATATAGATAATACCTATCATTTACGGCGGCAGAGCTGATGACGCCACTACGCAAAATCCTTCATACGGAGACTTAAGTTTCCTATTTTATTATTTATTTACATTTATTTAGAAATAAAAACAATCTAATTCTGTAATTTCTAAATACATTTTTGCGAATGGGGGCTATGTATAGCCGGTTTCAGTAAAATTAGACTTACTTTTAGGCCTTATTTTCAACCAGTCCCAATAAAATAAACCCCCCACCTGGGCCTTTTTTAATTTGCCACAAACATATTTGAAATATATTCAAATTATATTTCAAACTATTCTAAAAGCTAAAAGATTAAAATAGTCGTTGACAAGCAATCTGGGATTATCTACAAGGTAATCTGCTTAAAATTTAGTCCCCCTACACCAGTAAAGTGCACTCCAATGTGGAAAGGGGAAGAAAATGAAATTATATCTTATCATTAAATTCTGGGAGTCTTTTTTCTTTGATACTTTGGCAACTGATTCTTCCCTTAAATTTTTGATTCTGTTAATTTTTAACAGTTAATTCTTTGTTCTTTTAATTCCTTCAGGATTCCTGCTTCGAAGGAGGAGTGGAGAAGGGAGAAGCTCTTCAAAAGGGTCGCTCACAGTATACAGTAGAAAACAGAACAACTAGAAAAAACACAGGTACCTATATAGATATGTTACGTGAGCTTAGCTAAATAGATGGTGGCAGCACAGGTCCAGAAGTAATGGTGTGCTAAAGGAGCATCAAACTTTAACTGGAATCATGGTGTTACGAATCTAGCTTGCTATGGTTAAATACATTAAAAAATTAGTTTCAAAAAATATATTCAAATATCTATCTATCTATCTAAGTCTGTTTTATATCTATCTATCTATCTATCTATCTAGGTCGTTTGTTTCAACAAGAATGAATAAAACAAAAGCATCTTCAATTTTAACGTGTTTTCATTAGATTTGACATCCACAAAGTTTTTTCAAATTTAACCAAATTTTTCAATGTTTGACAACTTATCAGTTATTATTTCACTTGTAATTGATGGTTTAAGGTCAGTTGAAACATCGGCTTTGATTGGACATTTGAAAATATTCTCCCTGTTATATTTATAAGATGAGAATGTTCTTATTATATGTTGGAAGGCTCAAAGTAACCTTCCAACTTGGGTGCAATATGTGTACATAAATTAATTCCGACAAAGAAGTTATATATAAACAAACATAGACTTTATTCTGTGAGCACGTGAGAAAATACATACATGAAAGGTATAACACATACTCATGGCAAGGTACAGTAAGATATTGGGAACAGATATATAAACATACATAAATAATGTAGGACCTAAGTCCTAAAGTAGTGATACAAAGTTACATGTAGGAATAAGTCACTTACTGATAGTTTGCTAGGGGGACAAAGCCCCCACTTAAGGAGCAGAGCACCAAGCGCTTAACCCATGTGCAGTGATTGCCGGACCCAGATTTAAGCAGCCACCTATTGGTGGAAACCTGCAGCAAGGAAAGATAACCCAATTGGACTCATGTCCATCCCAACATATCCATTACAGTCAATTCCTTTGTTTATCAAAAATGACTTGATTTGGCATTAAATGACCTGAAAGGGTTGATATACTGGTCACGTTATTTGCCGAATTAAAAATAATAATATAGATAAATAAATATATATATGTTAAGGATTATCCCTTTATTTACATTTGGCGATGAAAGGGAAATAATTCACAAACAAAAGGGTTATAGAATTTTGAACGTTTAAAAAAATTTTGAGCGTCTCAAAATTAAACGGATCAGCATTCCGGCAGTTGGAAAAGAAGTAAAGTGCCGGGGTGAGGACCGTCTGCACGAATCTCGCATCTTCGAAATTAATGAAGAGGAATGAAACATAATATTCCGAAATGAGAAAAAGGAAACAAAAAAAGATTATACTATACTAGCATATATGCCACCTCCAGGTGCAAGTATTTAAATTTAAATGTAATAAAATATTAGATTAAATCAGAAAGGCTAATGAAACTAAATTAAGAATTCAGATAAAAGATTTGAAAACAGAGGGGGTATAATTGGAAAATAGAAAACTGAGAACTTGCTATTTCGTCACTTCCGTTTTTCAATGCTAAATTTTCCTAATTTAACTATTTAGTTAAAATAGGAAGTTAAAGAATAAAATTACAGAATATTTCTTCTTGTTAATGGATTTCTTTTAGGATTTATCCCGAGATTTTTGCACATATTCATTAAGATAAAACCAACAATTAGAAATCAATAATACCAAGCACATTTTTATTAAAATCAGTTTTTTTAATATCAATATGCAAATTAGCTTTACGTTTACACTGAAAACTGGTATTTTGTTGTATATATAAATAAAATTGCATGTTCAATAGTATTTAGGTAAGGCCAACAGTATTAATAATGTCAAACAGTTTTATTATTAATTGGTTTAAATAGAAATAGAATCATGGAGAATGTGACGTAAATAACTAAGGGAAATTGTGGACTTGAGTAGTAAATATAGTTTCGGTTACAGACAGAAAAACACACAATCTCCATTATAATATAGAAGATATATATTTGAAGAATTGAAAAACAAACAAAAAAACAAGAGACTGAAACAGATTAGTAAAAATTGAACTGTTTTCTAAAAAAATCTCTATTTCTCGCTATCCACACATAATATTGGATCATTCTTATTTTTTGATTGAACAAAAAGGGAAAGATTATCTATGATGAATAAATTAAATTATGAATTATAAAATAATAATTTTTGTTTACATTATTCTTTCTGTCCAAATTTTGATATATGTTTTTCTCTCAATTATTGTTTGATTTTCTCAGAAGAATTAAAATCCGGCGTATCACAACGCTTAAGTAGACGAACGTAACAATACGATAAAAAAACAAACCACCCAATCAACTAAGCAGCCTCTGACACATCTGAATTTCAATAATCATTCTCTTGCTTTTAATGATGATTATGTAAACCGTTTATAAGGGGAGACAAACTGCGTATTACTGTTCAGTCCTCTATATCTTACAACCCTTTTTTTTCGTTTCCAGAAATGAAAAAATACTTTGGTTTCTTCCATTTTCTTTGGGGAAATTTAATGACGGCAATCTTCAATTCCACCTCCAAGATTTAAATCGACTTTTAAACCTGGACGATCGGCCGATAACTCATTGAATAAATACATTTTCCTCTGGACAAAATCCTTAATAAAGATTTCGAAGATGGTAAGTTCCGAAAATGTTTTTCTACTCACCTACATTATAATGCCATAATCCTGTCTGACTGATTGTCTATATAATTTACTCGAAGCTTCTACCCGGCATTGCCTGGGTAGAGGAGGGGGGTAATAAAAGGTTAGTCTTGCAGATCCATTGAATTTGTTTTTGGTCTTCCATAATTGGATTTGTTTTAGTTTTAATATCACAAACGCAACCATGACTTTCCCTTCTCTTTACTATTTAAATCCTAATTTTAAATACATTTCCCAGATAGGAAACAAATATTTATTATTTTTGCATGAAAAACAAACTCTGGTGATAGTGATGTGTATAGATATCTACTTTGTTGTTAGTTTTATTTTCATAGTTTCCTCCAGACATACATACAACACAACTGCCCTTTATATACTGTATAGATTAAGTTGTTCTTTTTTATTTGTAACATAATTATTATGGTCTACGGAGAATTTGGGATTTGAAAAGAAAAACAATAATCGAATTTCTGGAGAAAAAGAGAAGAAAAAAAAATAAGGATCAAAAGAGGTTAAGTTTAGAAGGGTAAACACTTAACTGGGTGGGCCAGTCTTGACCAACCAATGACCTGAACTAGATTTTTTAAAATGAAAAAAAAAAACGTAAGTTCCAGGTTTTTCTGTGGAGGTTGGAACTGGATATGTCTCCTTCCCCCACCCCAGGACCACAAATGGAAGAAGAGAAAAATCGGGCCTTTTTTTTTTCATCGGGTCTTGGTCAGAGGCAGACGTGGGTTTTTCTTGGAGTCCCACGGTGAAGTGTCTAGGCTAGCAACAGTTCCTGTTATCTCACTTTTGTCTTTGAATATAACAGTTCCTAGGCAGACCAGAGAGATTTTGTTTGTGGTGAGGTGGAGGCACCACACCTACGCAACTAAGCTAAATCGTCCCCTTACACAGCAAATGTCAAGTAGATATTTCTTTTTGATTTCAGGAATCCCCAACGACTCCGCAATTAGCAGAAAAAGTATTACATTGACGATTTTGAACCTGACAAGGAAGACGATGGCGAAGAAACTTTGATGCTTTCAAACGGTTAACGGAGAAGATACGAACCAGGACATGGAAATGTTTTCTTGGATGTTTGCAATCGGCACTCTACGATCAAGGTATATATTCACAATTTAATTTAAATGGTGGCATGTGGTGTAATGGTTAGTGTTCTGCCACTACCATTCCATCCATACATTAACACATGTTCATACCATATACATACAACACAATACCTACAAAATTTACACATTGTATTTATCAGATAATTTAATTTAAATGGTGGCACGTGGTTGTAATGGTTAGAGTCATTAGGAAATTGGACTCAGTGACACAAGTTCAAATCCTGGACGAGGTGTTTGCATTTCACATAGCACTAATACTCTTGGGAAAGGTATGAATCCAACTACTCTTCCCTTCAGCTATGGGTAAATAGTAGGTTAATTCGAGAGATAACGAGCCAAGACATAGAAATGTTTCTTGGATGTTTGCAGTCGGACTCTATGGATCAAGGTATATATCACACATTTAATCTAATGGGAGGCACGGATTGTAATGGTTAGTGGTTTTGCCACTACCATTCACATCCATACATTAACACATGTTCATACCATATACATACACCATACCTACAAAATTTACACATGTATTTTATCACAATTTAATTTTAATGGAGTCACGTGGTCTAATGGTTAGTGTTCTGCTACTACCATTCACATCATACATTAACACATATCCTACACATTATACACATTGTAAACCCTTTTTCTGTTGATGTTTGTTGGGTAACTGACTTGTTTCTGCGACCCATCTAATTGGGTCGGACATGTGATTGTACACGCGCACAAGTCGCGTGAACACGCCGCGTCCATTTGGATCAATTGAAAAATATCTTCAACAACGATCACACAGAAAAGGCAGCTCCAAGATGCATCTCCGATCTTTCCATAGCTGAACACTTTTTTTACCCACTCTTATTTTTTTTGTTCAGAAATTGTTGGAATATTTTTGGTATATAAGGTGTGCTACAATTCCCCACCTAAATTTATAGTCTGGACGAGTTCACATGGTTTATTCCTCCAGCCAATCAACAGCCATAATGCGTGGCTGATTCACTACTTAAACGCTGATCCTTTCATGGTCCACTTGCAAACCATTGACGAAGGAACTTACAATACTGAGGATTCTTTACCAGAGGATTACCAAGGATTTCCGCTGGACAAGCGCTCTTACATTATCGGCTCTGTATAGACACTGGATGCCGTCTAGAGGACTAGACTAGTGTTCACTATCTTTTTTTAGGTATTCAGTTTTGAGTTGTTTATAGACTGTTAGAAAAGAAATTATATCATTTTATATGGCTGATTCACTACTTAAACACTGATCCTTTCATGGTCCACTTGCAAACCATTGACGAAGGAACTAACAATACTGAGGATTCTTTACCAGAGGATTACCAAGGATTTCCGCTGGACAAGCGCTCTTACATTATCGGCTCTGTATAGACACTGGATGCCGTCTAGAGGACTAGACTAGTGTTCACTATCTTTTTTTAGGTATTCAGTTTGAGTTGTTTATAGACTGTTAGAAAAGAGATTATATCATTTTATAATGGCTGATTCACTACTTAAACGCTGATCCTTTCATGGTCCACTTGCAAACCATTGACGAAGGAACTAACAATACTGAGGATTCTTTACCAGAGGATTACCAAGGATTTCCGCTGGACAAGCGCTCTTACATTATCGGCTCTGTATAGACACTGGATGCCGTCTAGAGGACTAGACTAGTGTTCACTATCTTTTTTTAGGTATTCAGTTTGAGTTGTTTATAGACTGTTAGAAAAGAGATTATATCATTTTATATGGCTGATTCACTACTTAAACGCTGATCCTTTCATGGTCCACTTGCAAACCATTGACGAAGGAACTAACAATACTGAGGATTCTTTACCAGAGGATTACCAAGGATTTCATCTGGACAAGCGCTCTTACATTATCGGCTCTGTATAGACACTGGATGCCGTCTAGAGGACTAGACTAGTGTTCACTATCTTTTTTTTTAGGTATTCAGTTTGAGTTGTTTATAGACTGTTAGAAAAGAAATTATAATCATTTTATATGGCTGATTCACTACTTAAACGCTGATCCTTTCATGGTCCACTTGCAAACCATTGACGAAGGAACTAACAATACTGAGGATTCTTTTACCAGAGGATTACCAAGGATTTCATCTGGACAAGTGCTCTTACATTATCGGCTCTGTATAGACACTGGATGCCGTCTAGAGGACTAGACTAGTGTTCACTATCTTTTTTTTTAGGTATTCAGTTTGAGTTGTTTATAGACTGTTAGAAAAGAAATTATATCATTTTATATGGCTGATTCACTACTTAAACGCTGATCCTTTCATGGTCCACTTGCAAACCATTGACGAAGGAACTAACAATACTGAGGATTCTTTTACCAGAGGATTACCAAGGATTTCATCTGGACAAGTGCTCTTACATTATCGGCTCTGTATAGACACTGGATGCCGTCTAGAGGACTAGACTAGTGTTCACTATCTTTTTTTAGGTATTCAGTTTGAGTTGTTTATAGACTGTTTAAAAAGAAATTATATCATTTTATATGGCTGATTCACTACTTAAACGCTGATCCTTTCATGGTCCACTTGCCAAACCATTGACGAAGGAACTAACAATACTGAGGATTCTTTACCAGAGGATTACCAAGGATTTCATCTGGACAAGTGCTCTTACATTATCGGCTCTGTATAGACACTGGATGCCGTCTAGAGGACTAGACTAGTGTTCACTATCTTTTTTTAGGTATTCAGTTTTGAGTTGTTTATAGACTGTTAGAAAAGAGATCATTCATTTTATATGGCTGATTCACTACTTAAACGCTGATCCTTTCATGGTCCACTTGCAAACCATTGACGAAGGAACTAACAATACTGAGGATTCTTTACCAGAGGATTACCAAGGATTTCCACTGGACAAGCGCTCTTACATTATCGGCTCTGTATAGACACTGGAATGCCGTCTAGAGGACTAGACTAGTGTTCACTATTTTTTTTAGGTTATTCAGTTTGAGTTGTTTATAGACTGTTTAGAAAAGAAATTATATCATTTTATATGGCTGATTCACTACTTAAACGCTGATCCTTTCATGGTCCACTTGGCAAACCATTGACGAAGGAACTAACAATACTGAGGATTCTTTACCAGAGGATTACCAAGGATTTCATCTGGACAAGTGCTCTTACATTATCGGCTCTGTATAGACACTGGATGCCGTCTAGAGGACTAGACTAGTGTTCACTATCTTTTTTTAGGTATTCAGTTTGAGTTGTTTTATAGACTGTTAGAAAAGAAATTATATCATTTTATATGGCTGATTCACTACTTAAACGCTGATCCTTTATGGTCCACTTGCAAACGCATTGACGAAGGAACTAACAATACTGAGGTTCTTACCAGAGGATTACCAAGGATTTCATCTGGACAAGCGCTCTTACATTATCGGCTCTGTATAGACACTGGATGCCGTCTAGAGGACTAGACTAGTGTTCACTATCTTTTTTTAGGTATTCAGTTTGAGTTGTTTATAGACTGTTAGAAAAGAAATTATATCATTTTATATGGCTGATTCACTACTTAAACGCTGATCCTTTCATGTCCACTTGCAAAACCATTGACGAAGGAACTAACAATACTGAGGATTCTTTACCAGAGGATTACAAGGATTTCATCTGGACAAGTGCTCTTACATTATCGGCTCTGTATAGACACTGGATGCCGTCTAGAGGACTAGACTAGTGTTCACTATCTTTTTTTAGGTATTCAGTTTGAGTTGTTTATAGACTGTTAGAAAAGAGATCATATCATTTTATATGGCTGATTCACTACTTAAACGCTGATCCTTTCATGGTCCACTTGCAAACCATTGACGAAGGAACTAACATACTGAGGATTCTTTACCAGAGGATTACCAAGGATTTCCACTGGACAAGCGCTCTTACATTATCGGCTCTGTATAGACACTGGATGCCGTCTAGGGACTAGACTAGTGTTCACTATCTTTTTTTAGGTATTCAGTTTGAGTTGTTTATAGACTGTTAGAAAAAGAAATTATATCATTTTATATGTGATTCACTACTTAAACGCTGATCCTTTCATGGTCCACTTGCAAACCATTGACGAAGGAACTAACAATACTGAGGTTCTTTACCAGAGGATTACCCAGGATTTCATCTGGACAAGTGCTCTTTACATTATCGGCTTCTGTATAGACACTGGATGCCGTCTAGAGGAGACTAGACTAAGTGTTCACTATCTTTTTTAGGTATTTCAGTTTGAGTTGTTTATAGACTGTTAGAAAAGAAATTTATATCATTTTAAATATGGCTGATTCACTACTTAAACGCGATCCTTTCATGGTCCACTTGCAAACCATTGACGAAGGAACTAACAATAACTGAGGATTCTTTACGCAAGAGGATTTACCAAGGATTTCATCTGGACAAGCGTCTTACATTATCGGCTCTGTATAGACACTGGATGCCGTCTAGAGGACTAGACTAGTGTTGCACTACTTTTTTAGGTATTCAAGTTTGAGTTGTTTATAGACTGTTAGAAAAGAAAATTATATCATTTTATATGGCTGAATTCACTACTTAAACGCTGATCCTTTCATGGTCCACATTGCAAACCATTGACGAAGGAACTAAAACAATACTGAGGATTCTTTACCAGAGGGATACCAAGGATTCATCTGGACAAGTGCTCTACATTAATCGGCTCTGTTAGACATCTGGAATCCGTCTAGAGGACTAGACTATGTTCACTATTCTTTTTTTAGGTATTCAGTTTGAGTTGTTTATAGACTGTTAGAAAAGAGATTCATATCATTTTTATATGGCTGAATTCACTACTTAAACGCTGATCCTTCATGTCCAAACTTGCAAAACGCATTGACGAAGGAAAAAAATTTACAATACTGAGGATTCTTTACCAGAGATTATCCAAGGATTTTGCTGACAAGTACTCTTGGCTTAAAGATTGAAGGATGGCCAATAAGATTGTAACAGGAAATTTGAAACTTTTCCTTTGTATTATTTTGTAAACCTTTTCGTTTGGTGTTCATCTATATATATATATATTTATTATTAATTCATATCTATGTCTTCAGTTTTTTCCTTTATTGTTTACTGTTTTCGTAGACCGTCTTGGATAAACTATCTGTCAAGGTTACCCAGGCTAACAGCACAGAAAATAGAGTCATAGAATGGACTCAGTGACACGAGTTCTAATCTGGACGACGCTGTTTGCATTTCACATAACGCTATACCCTTTGGGGAAGGGTAAATGAAGTCCACTACACTTCCTCCAAACTATGGGTAAATAGTAGGCAGACTGGGCCTCTTTAAACTTTGGTTAGGTTACCGTCTAAGAGAAGGAAAACTCTGAATTCAAACCTGTAAAACTCTGCACAAGCAGATGTGACACAAGGTCAATTTCTTAAGCAGAGTTTTACAGGTTTGAATTCAGAGTTTTCCTTCTCTTAGACTGGTAACCTAACCAAAGTTAAAGAGCCCAGTCTGCCCTACTATTTACCCATAGTTGGAGGAAGTGTAGTTGGATTCATACCCTTCCCAAGGGTATTAGCGTTATGTGAAATGCAAACAGCGTCGTCCAGGATTAGAACTCGTGTCACTGAGTCCATTTCCTATGACTCTATTCTGTGCTGTTAGCCTGGGTAACTTGACAGATAGTTTATCCAAGACGGTCTACGAAAACAGTAAACAATAAAGGAAAAAACTGAAGACAATAGAATGAATTAGAATAATAAATATATATATATATAGATGAACACAAACGAATAAGTTTACAAAATAATACAAAGGAAAAAGTTCAAATTTCTGTTACAATCTTATTGGCCATCCTTCAATCTTTAAGCAAGAGTACTTGTCCAGCAAAATCCTTGGTAATCCTCTGGTAAAGAATCCTCAGTATTGTTAGTTCCTTCGTCAATGGTTTGCAAGTGGACCATGAAAGGATCAGCGTTTAAGTAGTGAATCAGCCATATAAAATGATATGATCTCTTTTCTAACAGTCTATAAACAACTCAAACTGAATACCTAAAAAAAGATAGTGAACACTAGTCTAGTCCTCTAGACGGCATCCAGTGTCTATACAGAGCCGATAATGTAAGAGCACTTGTCCAGATGAAATCCTTGGTAATCCTCTGGTAAAGAATCCTCAGTATTGTTAGTTCCTTCGTCAATGGTTTGCAAGTGGACCATGAAAGGATCAGCGTTTAAGTAGTGAATCAGCCATATAAAATGATATAATTTCTTTTCTAACAGTCTATAAACAACTCAAACTGAATACCTAAAAAAAAGATAGTGAACACTAGTCTAGTCCTCTAGACGGCATCCAGTGTCTATACAGAGCCGATAATGTAAGAGCGCTTGTCCAGATGAAATCCTTGGTAATCCTCTGGTAAAGAATCCTCAGTATTGTTAGTTCCTTCGTCAATGGTTTGCAAGTGGACCATGAAAGGATCAGCGTTTAAGTAGTGAATCAGCCATATAAAATGATATAATTTCTTTTCTAACAGTCTATAAACAACTCAAACTGAATACCTAAAAAAAGATAGTGAACACTAGTCTAGTCCTCTAGACGGCATCCAGTGTCTATACAGAGCCGATAATGTAAGAGCACTTGTCCAGATGAAATCCTTGGTAATCCTCTGGTAAAGAATCCTCAGTATTGTTAGTTCCTTCGTCAATGGTTTGCAAGTGGACCATGAAAGGATCAGCGTTTAAGTAGTGAATCAGCCATATAAAATGATATAATTTCTTTTCTAACAGTCTATAAACAACTCAAACTGAATACCTAAAAAAAGATAGTGAACACTAGTCTAGTCCTCTAGACGGCATCCAGTGTCTATACAGAGCCGATAATGTAAGAGCGCTTGTCCAGTGGAAATCCTTGGTAATCCTCTGGTAAAGAATCCTCAGTATTGTTAGTTCCTTCGTCAATGGTTTGCAAGTGGACCATGAAAGGATCAGCGTTTAAGTAGTGAATCAGCCATATAAAATGATATGATCTCTTTTCTAACAGTCTATAAACAACTCAAACTGAATACCTAAAAAAAGATAGTGAACACTAGTCTAGTCCTCTAGACGGCATCCAGTGTCTATACAGAGCCGATAATGTAAGAGCACTTGTCCAGATGAAATCCTTGGTAATCCTCTGGTAAAGAATCCTCAGTATTGTTAGTTCCTTCGTCAATGGTTTGCAAGTGGACCATGAAAGGATCAGCGTTTAAGTAGTGAATCAGCCATATAAAATGATATAATTTCTTTTCTAACAGTCTATAAACAACTCAAACTGAATACCTAAAAAAAGATAGTGAACACTAGTCTAGTCCTCTAGACGGCATCCAGTGTCTATACAGAGCCGATAATGTAAGAGCGCTTGTCCAGATGAAATCCTTGGTAATCCTCTGGTAAAGAATCCTCAGTATTGTTAGTTCCTTCGTCAATGGTTTGCAAGTGGACCATGAAAGGATCAGCGTTTAAGTAGTGAATCAGCCATATAAAATGATATAATTTCTTTTCTAACAGTCTATAAACAACTCAAACTGAATACCTAAAAAAGATAGTGAACACTAGTCTAGTCCTCTAGACGGCATCCAGTGTCTATACAGAGCCGATAATGTAAGAGCACTTGTCCAGATGAAATCCTTGGTAATCCTCTGGTAAAGAATCCTCAGTATTGTTAGTTCCTTCGTCAATGGTTTGCAAGTGGACCATGAAAGGATCAGCGTTTAAGTAGTGAATCAGCCATATAAAATGATATAATTTCTTTTCTAACAGTCTATAAACAACTCAAACTGAATACCTAAAAAAAGATAGTGAACACTAGTCTAGTCCTCTAGACGGCATCCAGTGTCTATACAGAGCCGATAATGTAAGAGCGCTTGTCCAGTGGAAATCCTTGGTAATCCTCTGGTAAAGAATCCTCAGTATTGTTAGTTCCTTCGTCAATGGTTTGCAAGTGGACCATGAAAGGATCAGCGTTTAAGTAGTGAATCAGCCATATAAAATGATATGATCTCTTTTCTAACAGTCTATAAACAACTCAAACTGAATACCTAAAAAAAGATAGTGAACACTAGTCTAGTCCTCTAGACGGCATCCAGTGTCTATACAGAGCCGATAATGTAAGAGCACTTGTCCAGATGAAATCCTTGGTAATCCTCTGGTAAAGAATCCTCAGTATTGTTAGTTCCTTCGTCAATGGTTTGCAAGTGGACCATGAAAGGATCAGCGTTTAAGTAGTGAATCAGCCATATAAAATGATATAATTTCTTTTCTAACAGTCTATAAACAACTCAAACTGAATACCTAAAAAAAGATAGTGAACACTAGTCTAGTCCTCTAGACGGCATCCAGTGTCTATACAGAGCCGATAATGTAAGAGCACTTGTCCAGATGAAATCCTTGGTAATCCTCTGGTAAAGAATCCTCAGTATTGTTAGTTCCTTCGTCAATGGTTTGCAAGTGGACCATGAAAGGATCAGCGTTTAAGTAGTGAATCAGCCATATAAAATGATATAATTTCTTTTCTAACAGTCTATAAACAACTCAAACTGAATACCTAAAAAAAGATAGTGAACACTAGTCTAGTCCTCTAGACGGCATCCAGTGTCTATACAGAGCCGATAATGTAAGAGCACTTGTCCAGATGAAATCCTTGGTAATCCTCTGGTAAAGAATCCTCAGTATTGTTAGTTCCTTCGTCAATGGTTTGCAAGTGGACCATGAAAGGATCAGCGTTTAAGTAGTGAATCAGCCATATAAAATGATATAATTTCTTTTCTAACAGTCTATAAACAACTCAAACTGAATACCTAAAAAAAGATAGTGAACACTAGTCTAGTCCTCTAGACGGCATCCAGTGTCTATACAGAGCCGATAATGTAAGAGCGCTTGTCCAGATGAAATCCTTGGTAATCCTCTGGTAAAGAATCCTCAGTATTGTTAGTTCCTTCGTCAATGGTTTGCAAGTGGACCATGAAAGGATCAGCGTTTAAGTAGTGAATCAGCCATATAAAATGATATAATCTCTTTTCTAACAGTCTATAAACAACTCAAACTGAATACCTAAAAAAAGATAGTGAACACTAGTCTAGTCCTCTAGACGGCATCCAGTGTCTATACAGAGCCGATAATGTAAGAGCGCTTGTCCAGCGGAAATCCTTGGTAATCCTCTGGTAAAGAATCCTCAGTATTGTTAGTTCCTTCGTCAATGGTTTGCAAGTGGACCATGAAAGGATCAGCGTTTAAGTAGTGAATCAGCCATATAAAATGATATAATCTCTTTTCTAACAGTCTATAAACAACTCAAACTGAATACCTAAAAAAAGATAGTGAACACTAGTCTAGTCCTCTAGACGGCATCCAGTGTCTATACAGAGCCGATAATGTAAGAGCGCTTGTCCAGCGGAAATCCTTGGTAATCCTCTGGTAAAGAATCCTCAGTATTGTTAGTTCCTTCGTCAATGGTTTGCAAGTGGACCATGAAAGGATCAGTGTTTAAGTAGTGAATCAGCCATATAAAATGATATAATTTCTTTTCTAACAGTCTATAAACAACTCAAACTGAATACCTAAAAAAAGATAGTGAACACTAGTCTAGTCCTCTAGACGGCATCCAGTGTCTATACAGAGCCGATAATGTAAGAGCGCTTGTCCAGCGGAAATCCTTGGTAATCCTCTGGTAAAGAATCCTCAGTATTGTAAGTTCCTTCGTCAATGGTTTGCAAGTGGACCATGAAAGGATCAGCGTTTAAGTAGTGAATCAGCCACGCATTATGGCTGTTGATTGGCTGGAGGAATAAACCATGTGAACTCGTCCAGACTATAAATTTAGGTGGGGAATTGTAGCACACCTTATATACCAAAAATATTCCAACAATTTCTGAACAAAAAATAAGAGTGGGTAAAAAAAGTGTTCAGCTATGGAAAGATCGGAGATGCATCTTGGAGCTGCGCCTTTTCTGTGTGATCGTTGTTGAAGATATTTTCAATTGATCCAAATGGACGCGGTGTTCACGCGACTTGTGCGCGTGTACAATCACATGTCCGACCCAATTAGATGGGTCGCAGAAACAAGTCAGTTACCAACAACATCAACAGAAAAAGGGTTTACAATGTGTAAATGTGTAGGATATGTGTTAATGTATGGATGTGAATGGTAGTAGCAGAACACTAACCATTAGACCACGTGACTCCATTAAATTAAATTGTGATAAATACAATGTGTAAATTTGTAGGTATGTGTGTATGTATATGGTATGAACATGTGTTAATGTATGGATGTGAATGGTAGTGGCAAAACACTAACCATTACAATCCGTGCCTCCATTAGATTAAATTGTGATATATACCTTGATCATAGAGTCCGACTGCAAACATCCAAGAAACATTTCTATGTCTTGGCTCGTATCTTCTCGATTAACCTACTATTTACCCATAGCTGAAGGAAGAGTAGTTGGATTCATACCTTTCCCAAGAGTATTAGTGCTATGTGAAATGCAAACAACCTCGTCCAGGATTTGAACTTGTGTCACTGAGTCCATTTCCTATGACTCTAACCATTACACCACGTGCCACCATTAAATTAAATTGTGATAAATACAATGTGTAAATTTGTAGGTATGTGTGTATGTATATGGTATGAACATGTGTTAATGTATGGATGTGAATGGTAGTGGCAGAACACTAACCATTACACCACATGCCACCATTAAATTAAATTGTGATATATACCTTGATCGTAGAGTGCCGATTGCAAACATCCAAGAAACATTTCCATGTCCTGGTTCGTATCTTCTCCGTTAACCGTTTGTAAAGGCATCAAAGTTTCTTCCGCATCGTCTTCCTTGTCAGGTTCAAAATCGTCAATGTAATACTTTTCTGCTAATTGCGGAGTCGTTGGGATTCCTGAAATCAAAAGAAATATCTACTTGACATTTGCTGTGTAATGGGACGATTTAGCTTAGTTGGTAGGTGTGGTGCTCCACCTCACCACAAACAATCTCTCTGGTCTGCCTAGGAACTGTTATATTCAAAGACAAAAGTGAGATAACAGGAACTGTTGCTAGCCTAGACACTTCACCGTGGGACTCCAAGAAAACCCACGTCTGCCTCTGACCAAGACCCCGATGAAAAAAAAAGGCCGATTTTTCTCTTCTTCCATTTGTGGTCCTGGGGTGGGGGAAGGGACATATCCGCTTCCAACCTCCACAGAAAACCTGGAACTTCCGTTTTTATTTTTAAATCTAGTTCAGGGGTCATTGGTTGGTCAATGACTGGCACCCGTTGAGTGTTTACCCTTCTAAACTTTAACCTCTTTTGATCCTTATTTTTTTTTCTTCTCTTTCTCCAGAAATTCGATTATTGTTTTCTTTTCAATCCCCAAATTCTCCGTAGACCATAATAATTATGTTACAATAAAAAGAACACTTATCTATACATATATAAAGGGCAGTTGTGTGTATGTATGTCTGGAGGAAACTATGAAAATAAAACAACAACAAAGTAGATATCTATACATATTCACTATCACCAGAGTTTGTTTTTCGTGCAAAAATAATAAATATTTTATTCCTATCTGGGAATGTATTTAAAATTAGGATTTAAATAGTAAGAAAAGGCAAGTCATTGGTTGCGTTTCGTGATTAAAACATAAATCAATTATGTAAGACCAAAACAATCAATGGATCTGCAAGACTAACGTTTTATTATCCCCCCCTCCTCTACCCAGGCAATGCCTGGTAGAAGCTTCGAGTAAATATATATAAGACAATCAGTCAGACAGGATTATGGCATTATAATGTAGGTGAGTAGAAAAACATTTTCGGAACTTACCATCTTCGAAATCTTTATACGGATTTTGTCCAGAGGAAAATGTTTTATTCAATGGAGTTATCGGCCGATCGTCAGGATTAAAGTCGATAAATCTTGGAGGTGGAATTGAAGATTGGTCATTCAAATTTTCCCAAGAAATGGAAGAAACCAAAGTATTTTCAATTTCTGGAAACGAAAAAAAAGGGTTGTAAGATATAGAGGACTGAACAGTAATACGCAGTTGTCTCCCCTTATAAACGGTTTTACATAATCATCATTAAAAGCAAGAGAATGATTATTGAAATTCAGATGTGTCAGAGGCTGCTTAGTTGATTGGTGGTTGTGTTTTTTATCGTATTGTTACGTTCGTCTACTTAAGCGTGTGATACGCCGGATTTTAATTCTTCTGAGAAAATCAACAATAAGTGAGAGAAAACATATATCAAAATTAGGACAGAAAGAATAATGTAAAACAAAAATATATTTTATAATTCATAATTTAATTTATTCATTCATAGATAATCTTTCCCTTTTTTGTTCAATCAAAAATAAGAATGTCCAATATATGTGGATAGCGAGAAATAGAGATTTTTCTTAGAAAAACAGTTCAACTTTTACTTATCTGTTTCAATCTCTTGTTTTTTTGTTTGTTTTCAATTCTTCATATATATATCTTCTTATTATAATGGAGATTGTGTGTTTTTCTGTCTGTAACCGAAACTATATTACTACTCCCTTAGTTATTTACGTCACATTCTCCATGATTCTATTTCTATTTAAACCTCAATTAATAATAAAACTGTTTGACATTATTAATACTGTTGGCCTTACCTAAATACTATTAACATGCAATTTTATTTATATATACAACAAAATACCAGTTTTCAGTGTAAACGTAAAGCTAATTTGCATATTGATATTTAAAAAACTGATTTTAATAAAAATGTGCTTGGTATTATTGATTTCTAATTGTTTGGTTTTATCTTAATGAATATGTGCAAAAATCTCAGGGATAAATCCTAAAAGAAATCCATTAATGAGAAGAAATAACTGTAATTTTATTCTTTACTTCCTATTTTAACTAAATAGTTAAATTAGAAAATCTAGCATTGAAAAACAGAAGTGATGGAAGAGTAAGTTTCGGTTGTTCTATTTTTCAATTATACCCCCTCTGTTTCAAATCTTTTTATCTGAATTCTTAATTAGTTTCATTAGCCTTTCTGATTTAATCTAACATTTTATTACATTTAAATTTAAATACTTGCACCCGGAGGGTGCATATATTTGCTAGTATATATAATCTTTTTTTGTTTCTTTTTCTCATTTCGGAATATTATGTTTCATTCCTCTTCATTAATTTTGAAGATGCGAGATTCGTGCAGACGGTCCTCACCCGGCACTTTTTCTTTTCCAACTGCCGGAACGCTGATCCGTTAAATTTTGAGACGCTCAAAATTTTTTTAAACGTTCAAAATTCTATAACCCTTTTTTTGTGAATTATTCCCTTTCATCGCCAAATGTAAATAAAGGGATAATTCCTTTACATATATATATATATTTTTTATTTATTATTATTAATTCGGCAAATAACGTGACAGTATATCAACCCTTTTCAAGTCATTTAATGCCAAATCAAGTCATTTTGATAAACAAAGGAATTGACTGTAATGGATATGTTGGGATGGACATGAGTCCAATTGGGTTATCTTTCCTTGCTGCAGGTTTCCACCAATAGGTGGCTGCTGTATTGAAATCTGGGTCCGGTAATCACTGCACATGGGTTAAGCGCTTGGTGCCTCTGCTCCTTAAGTAGGGGGCTTTGTCCCCCTAGCAAACTATCAGTAAGTGACTTATTCCTACATGTAACTTTGTATCACTACTTTAGGACTTAGTCCTACATTATTTATGTATGTTTATGTATCTGTTCCCAGTATCTTACTGTACCTTGCCATGAGTATGTGTATACCTTTCATGTATGTATTTTCTCCACGTGCTCACAGAATAAAGTCTATCGTTGTTATATATAACTTCTTTGTCGGATTAATTCATGTACACATATGTACCCAAGTTGGAAGGTTACTTTGAACCTTCCAACATATAAGAACATTCTCATCTTATAAATATAACAGGGAGAATATTTTCAAATGTCCAATCAAAGCCAAGGTTTCAACTGACCTTAAACCATCAATTACAAGTGAATAATAACTGATAAGTGTCAACATTGAAAAATTTGGTTAAATTTGAAAAAACTTTGTGGATGTCAAAATCTAATGAAAACATGTAAAATTGAAGATGCTTTTGTTTTATTCATTCTTGTTGAAACAAACAGACCTAGATAGATAGATAGATAGATAGATATAAACAGACTTAGATAGATAGATAGATAGATAGATAGACTTAGATAGATAGATAGATAGATATTTGAATATATTTTTGAAACTAATTTTTTAATGTATTTAACCCATAGCAAGCTAGATTCGTACACCATTGTTAGTAAGTTTGATGCTCCTTTAGCACACCATACTTCTGGCCTTGTACCACATCTAAGCTAAGCTTAGTAAATAACTATATGGTACCTGTGTTTTTCTGTTGTTCTGTTTCTACTGTAACTGTGAGCGCTTTTTGAAGAGCTTCTCCTTCTCCACCTCCTCCTTGGATAAGGAGGAAAGAAAGAATTAAGTCATTAGAGACAAAGATAATTAACTTGCATAAAAAATAGATATTACAGAATCAAATTAAGGGAAGAATCAGTTGCCAAAGTGAATCAAAGAAAAAAAGACTCCCAGAAATTTATGATAAGATACAGTTTTATTTTCTTCCCCTTTCCACAATTGGAGTGCAACTTTACTGGTTTAGGGGGACTAAATTTTAAACAATTACCTTGTAGATAATCCCAGATTGCTTGTCAACGACTATTTTAATCTTTTAGCTTTTAGATAGTTTGAAATATATTTGAATATATTTCAAATATGTTTGCTGGCAAAATAGCCAGTGGTCTATTTTATTGGGACTGGTGAAATAAGCCTAAAAGTAAGTCTATTTTACTGAAACCGGCTAACTAGCCCATTCCAAAAATGTATTTAGAATTACAGAATTAGATTGTTTTATTTCTAAATAAATGTAAATAAAATAAAATAAATAGGAAACTTAATCTTCGTAAATGAAGAGATTTTCAGCCGTACAGTACGGCAGTCAAATCTAAGCATCTGCACATGCGTAAAACTGACGTAGGTAAATTATCTATATTTCAAATTGTTTTATTTTTATACTCCTTTAATAAATTTGATGATTTTACTTGCTTATGGTACAAAATCTCTGGTATTGAAGTTTTAACTCCCAACCCTTCAGGCAATAAGGTTTGTCATAAGGTTTGAGGAACTCTCCCACGTCAGGAGTCCATTTTTAATCATGTGACATGGGAACCCTAAAGTTCAGCCTCTGACTTGAGGAGGGACAGATGTTGCTGCCACTTCTCCTCAATGCGTACCTTTGCTTCTAGACCAAGAAAACAGTAAGTGGTATTTGTCTCATACCCACTTGTATGGACTGGGCACAAGGCCTCGTTTTAACGTGGGCCCACCCACAAGCCGAAGCTCATGGGTGGGAAAGAACAAAAATTGCGTTGTTGCCTGGGGGGATAGCCCCCTGGGATCGATGCTATTATTAAACTCTCGACAAGTTCAGCGGCCGAAGCTCGCTGGACCCCCGGTGCAATGAGTTTATAAACAATTTTTTTAAAAATTTAAAAAAAGATTCAAGAAAACAGTAAGTGGTTTCCACCTTTTGTTATCCAGACATTTCTACATGTCCTCGAACACATTGTGACTCTTTTAGCCTTTGACCTCCATAAGTGTTGAATTAAATGTTATATATTAATAATTGACTTGTCTGTTATTTTCCTACCAGATATTCTGTGTTGTGTTACTCTCCTTTAGGTAACCCAATACATTATAAGAATGGGAGCTGATATCTCCTCAAATTCTTATATTGGCTTTGGAAGCGCATGGTGTAATGGTTAAAATCATGGGAAATGGACTCATCGCCTTGAGTTCAAATCCTGGATGTGGTAATTACATTTCACTTAGCACTAATATCCTTGGGAAAGGTATGAATTCTACTCTCCCTCCAGCTATGGATAAATAGTAGGGCAGACAGGGCTCTTTAATCTTGGTTAGGCAACTGGTCTAGGAGAAGGAAAACTCTGAGTTCATCCTGTTGAACTCCGCTTAAGAAATTGACCTTGTGTCACATCCTGCTCGTGCGGAGGGGTTGGTAAATATATATACTGGCTTTGAGGCCCAGTTTAAAACAATGTCTCAAAATTGTCAAAATCTCAGTAGCTAATATTCTGGACTGTGATATCGTAGTAAACAATTTTTAACACCAGTATTGCTATTATGTTACTTTTCGGACTAATACCTTGGGAAAGGTATGAACCACCCCTTAACCTCCACTTTCCATACGTTTAAAATTCACAATAAAATTTTTAAGTGAATAAAAATCAGAGAAAATACTTTTCTTTGCATGAATTCAAAGGAAAAAGATTTTTTAAATTACAAAAAAAAAAAAAAAATAATGCTACTCAAATTATATTTTGAATTTTATGAAAATAACTTTTAGATTTTCAAATAACTTTTATCTTTTTTATATGGTCTTCAGGATTTGATTTTTCTAGAAATGTAAAAATTAGGGACTGGGCATTTTTTAAAAATTAAATGACCCCCAACAATCTGAATTGATCAAAAACATATTTTTCAATTTTTTTTTCAAATAGAATAAGCTATTCATTATAAAATTAAGTCAATAATGTATAAAAAGCTGAAAATTTTATTAAAATTGTGCAATTCCCTGATTTTTGGTAATTGTTTTAAAATTTAAAAAAAAATTTTTCTTACCTCCCTTGACCAAAATTGCGCACGAACAAAATATAAAAGATACCACGAGGTACCACCAAAATAGGTCATGTGATCAGTTTAGGCCAAATTGAAGGAAGAAACGTAATTATTTTGAACTTTTTAAAAAATCTCGCAAAAAAGAATAACGAACGTAAAGAGTTGTTACAAAGAAAATTAGTTAATTCAAAGATCAAATTATCGATTGGGGAAAAATTGCTCACCATTATCTTGAAAAATAAGTAAAACAGTCCGTTTTTTTTAACAACAGGTTCAATTTCTTTATTGATATTTTTTTTAGCAGAATTCTGTATTCATGGTTCTTTTACTAAAAAAACTTATAAAAGTCTTCTGATATAATCATTCAAACTCTTATCTTTATAGAAAAAAAGTAAAAATCTTTTTTTGTCGGTCATTTTTTCATATTTCATAAAATAAAATGGGGGGGGGTAGACCTCATAAATAAAATATTTCCCTTAATATATTTTAGGAAAAAAACTATTTCAGACATATTTTCATTAAAAGGTAAGCAATTCTGGAAATTTTCGTGGAAATCGGACCATTGATTTATTTTTCATAGAATTTTTTTAAAAAGCCTCGAGTCATAACTGGTTTTTGGCTACGTTAAATTTCAATTGATTTAACGGTGCAAAAATGTAAACATTGTTTTTCGTTCATAATCTTCATTATTTCCGTATGCTTAATTAAAAAAAAAATCATCAGGTGTTTATTTAATGTTTCTTCTTTCGAATGAACAAAAAATTTTCAAGATAATATTAACCTTTACGCAAGTTTCATTGTGTTAAATATAGGGGGTAATTTTCACAGGGAAAATCGGTGGTACCTATTTCAAATAAAACTATCGACTACTTAAAATCGAAAATCGTCCCCGAGTAGACAGATCGTGTAATAGTTATTATCGTAAATGTTATCAGATACAATTCTGATTTTAATATACCTCTTTAGCATTCCACTCTTTTTTTTTTTCATTTATTTTAACTTTTCCATTTCAATATTGTTTTCGTTTTATAAAACGTTTCAGTAAATATTATTAGTAAACTAAAAAGTTTTGCAGAATTAACTCCCTTGATTCAAATATTTTAACGCAGTTGCTTCCCTTGAAGAAACCTTTTTCTACACAAATAAACCAGGTGTCCATAATTTCATTGGTTATTTTTGGTTATTTATGCGAACTATGCTGTTTTCTGACTTTGTAGGAATGTTCGCATTGTCTTAGAAACATGGAAATCAAAAAGATGCTCAAGGTTGCTGTTGGTAAGATGGTTAATGACCTTATGAGTGTTTACCAAGTCTGGAGTATCAACGAATATATATATAAAAGTGCTTTGTAATTTGCTTGAAGCAATGTGTTTATATTGGTTTTGTGGTTGGTTTTGAAGGCTATCACAATGCAAGTGTAAATAAAAATAAAAATAAGGTAAGTATGGTGTTGTTTGTTAACCTTTAATTTATTCTTAATATTTCCAGAAACAACACAATAGTTACCTTATTTTTATTTTTATTTACACTTGCATTGTGATAGCCTTCAAAACCAACCACCAAACCAATATATATATATATATATATATATATATATATATATATATATATATGAGAAAGATGAATAAAGAAAAGAAAGAACAGAATGGATAATAAAAAAGAATTTAATCAATATCACTTATTAAATTCATCTTTTATTATCCATTCTATTTCTTTCTTTTCTTTATTCATTCTTCCTCATATTGTCAGATTCATTTCCAATTTCCATTTTTTTACACACACACACACACACACATATATATATATAAACATTGAAACCATTATATATTTTATTTACTGTTCATGGTTTAACATTTTTTTAAATTTGATGAAAAGAAAAACTTACATAAATTTTGCTCTTTACTTCTTTGATTGTTTCATTTCTTTTTTGATTTTTCAATTGTTGAAGTCGAATTTCTTCTCTGGGAAAAGAAAAAATACTTTTAGTTTCATTTCAATTCTCCATAAAATATTCAAATTTACACTTAGAGTCAGATCTACACAGACAATCATCCAGGATGGCAAAAGAGTAGGACTTTAAAAAAATACAAATAGAAAACTAAGAGATAATAATAATGAAATTTATTGTGTACAGTGCTTAGGTGCACCACAACTCATCAAAGTCTTATATTTAACTTACACAGAATAATGTATTAGTGTCAGGAACATGAACAGCGTACAGAATAATATACATGTATGTGTGCGCGTGTGCGTGCATATGTTGTTTGGATGGGGGTATCAGGTATAGTGTTGGCAGACTACAGGAAGCATGGAGGCTTTGAAAGATGCAGTGTTTCAGCAGCCCACAATGGATGCAGGCAGCTTATTCATGCCTCTGCAACTCTGAGCGCGAAAAAATGTTTCCGTAAGTCATGTGAGCTATGCTGTTTTCTGACTTTGTTGCCCATGTGTGTTATAAACATGGAGATCAAAAAGGTGCTCAAGGTTGCTGTTGTAAAGATGATTAATGACCTTATCAGAGTTTACCAGGTCAGTTGCCAGACGCCGGAGTTTCAACGAATCCATTCCCAAGGCAGCAAGACGTTCAGAATATGACAGATGCCTGATAGAGGGTATTCGTTTGGTTGCACGTCTCTGTACAGTTTCTAAGAGGTTAATGTTCTGAGCAAGATAGGAGTTCCAGACTGGTGATGCAAATTCCAAGTGTGGCCGCACCATAACTTATGTAACATAAACATTAGTACTTACTTTACCCTTTCAGCTTTTCGGTCAGCATCTTCCTGTTTTTGTAGATGTAACCTTTGACGTGGCGTCAGGTGTTTCATTTGAGTAAGTTTTTCTCTTTTACATAAATTCTTCAAAGAACATTTCTCAGATCTGAAATATTTGGGAGAAAATGAAATTAAAAGTCAATAACATTTAATAAAAGAATAAAATAAAAACTTTTCTTTGATGTTAATATTTGTATTGGGTAATCTGAATGTTAGTTACATAAATGAGAGTAACCACCCCTTGTTTATTTTACTTTGAGGAAGCCATATATTTTGGTCGTCATTTTCATTTCATTGTAATTTGAAATGAACTTAATTGTTATTAAGAACACATTTTATGATTAGTATTATCTGCGTTATTTGGACTATTGTCCTCATCTTCATTGTCGACATTAAAACGTTTTGATTGTTTTACATATATATATATATATATATATATAATGAATAGTGAATGAAAAAATGAGAAAAGTATTTGCATGGAAAGGTGCTCAATGCTAATAAACATTGATATTCCAAAAAGCGTGCGATCGTTTCGTCATTAGCCGGATTAAAAACAAGCTCTGAGGATGATTTTTATGAATCGAAATGTTGTTCAATATTAGCTATGAATATGATATAAAATATATTTTCATTTTAACAGCATTGTGTGTTTTGATATCCTTTTATCTATCTATCTATCTATCTATATATATATATATATATATATATATATGTAAACAATCAAAACGTTTTAATGTCGACATTTTATTTTACAAATATCAATAAATTATCCACACATTTCTGATTTTTCATTTCATGTTGTGCGATTTATTTCTACTTCTTCCCCAGACACACACGTGCACACACATAAAAGCCTCTCTCTCACTTACCCCCCCCCCCCCAGACTCAACAAAAGAAATTTTACTTACAATTTCTTGTGAATTTCCTTGACTTCCTTTTCACCACATTGACTATTGAACGTGTAATTATTCTTACATTCTTCCCTCATTTTCTAAGGAGAAAAAAAAACAAACAATAAATAATACCAACTCTATCCAATTTACGGTTATTTCCTATAAGTCTAACATAAGCAAAAATGAACCACTCTTGACTGATAACTTATTTATCTATTTTCCCATTAAACTAACCCTAATTCCTAACCCTAAACCTAACCCTAATACCGTCTTCTTTTTTCCTAGTAGATCAATAAATAAATAAATAATTTATCAGTCAAGAGTGGTTCCCCTTTGTTTATGTTAGAATTATAGGGGTTAGCTCAGTCGGTAGAGCGTTCGGCTAGAAACCACAAGGTTCCTAGTTCGATACCGGTCCTCGACAACTCAGCGTATGAGTAGCACAGGGATCTGTGCGGTAAAGTAAGGAGCTGGTGGTAGGTGTGGCGCTCCACCTCAGATGCTAAAAATAATCTCCTTGGTCTAGCGCTATTGAAAAGGGGATAGACTCCCTCGCTGACTGGCTGATACCGACTTTAGGCCGCCCCGTCGCCTTTTTTTTTACAGTTAAGTAATTGTGAATTATATTATTGATGAACTAAATAATATTTTCTTATGTATAATTAGGATTTTTATAAATTTATATTTAACCAAAGAATTATATATTATAAATTTGTATATATGTAAAAAATAAATATATATTATATTACTGGGCAATGCTAGGTAACCCTGCTTATAAATAATGATGTAGTGATTATCTTCTCTTGTCTGGTTGCAGTTGACATTGGTAAGGGATTATTTTCCCTGGCTGCGAGGGTTTGCCACTAGGGGGCATTGCAACCTAGCTATTTAAACGCAGCTCTTCGAAAGTGAATCTCTTTCTTTGATCTGAGATCTCCAGGTATGTACAAGACCTTTGTGTCTCCATCCTTTTGGATTTGGGGGGCCGTGCACCCCCCCAGCTACAGGCTTATACGTGTGTCTTTACAACTTTACTCTGACACACCCTATGTCTTCATAGAGATTCGCAACGCACCTGACTCCAGTTACAAAGTAAGTGACAACCTTTTCATTTAGGATTTTCATCCATTCTGTTTTCTATTCACTCTTTTAGGACAGTACTTAGAAAATAAAGTCTATTTGTTATAACTCTTTGTTGAAATTTGTTTTATATAAGTATGTAAATTTCCTGTGTTCAGTGACCTTCTGGGACCACCTAGCGCATTATAAGAATTTGGTGTTAGCTACAGTATATAACAATAGAATATTTCAATAATTTGTTCAGACAATAGAGTCTGTTTCATTATAACTATTTGTTGGAAAGTGTTTTATATAGATATGTAAATGTACTGCGTTTGGTGACCTTCTGTGATCATCTAGTGCATTATAAAAATTGGTGTTAGCTACAGAAGTTAAAACTACCTTAATTCTTATAACAGCAACCAGTACACAACACGCCTCCATTAAGAATACATGTAAACAGAAATTATTTCTATTGATATAACTCAACTATCCTCAAGGACTCTTTTCCTTTAGGAATTTCATCTATCTTGTCTTGTGTTGTTTCATTTGGGCTTGATTCAGAAATGAAGTCTGTTTTGTTATAACTCTTTGTTGAAATTTGTTTTATATAAATATGTAAATGTCCTGCATTTGGTAACCTTTTGGGACCACCTAGTGCATTGTAAGAAATTGGTGTTAGCTACAGAGTTAACATCACCTTAATTCTTATAATGAAGTTAACTGAATGATGGTTAAATACTTACTGTGATGTGTTCGGCAATGAACGGCATTTTAAGGACATCAGCTGCTGATGGTCTGTCTATCTGTGCTTTCTGTAGCGTTCTGCCATAAAAGATGAACATTGAATATTTGAGAAATCATTTTGAATCTTAAATTGACATGGCCTGACTTTCAAAGGCAATGAATAGTAATTGAAAAATCCTGTAATGTGTCTTATATATCATTAAGAAATAAAGGTTTACATAATATATGGTGTGGTTAATTTGCATACTGGTTTTAACAAAACCATGTTTAATAAATAATTACTTGATGTTATTGATGTCTAAGTTTTATTCTTCACCGTATTGAAATCATTTCTATGAATGATTTTATATAGAAACCAATTAGAATTGTAATCTTTTTATATGTGTTCTTATTCAATTTTGGGTTATTTCCTATTACTCCAACCTAAGAAAAGGGAAACCACTCTGAATGAATTTTATCTGTTAATTAATCTACCCATTATTTTCCCATTAAAATAACTCTAAATCCTAAACCCTAACCCTAACCCCTTTTTTTCTCTTCTTTTTTCCTAGTAGATCAATAAATAAATAAATAATTTATCAGTCAATCAGAGTGGTTCCCCTTTTTAGGTTGGAGTTATAGGAAATAACCCAATTTTGTTAGTCTTTCTAATTTAATATATTTCATCACATTAAAACATAAATACTTATGCCCGGAGGGCGCATATTCACTTTTTAAACAAACACATATTGTCTGGAAAGTGTTAATTGGATTTTACAAGCATGAAAGTGGTTTTCTATTTTCTGTGATTTTCCTTCTCCTAGATCAGTTGACATACACAGGTTAAAAAGCCCACATTCAAAAGGGAATAGATTTCTCCGAAAAAAAAAAAAAAAAAACACAAAAAAGAGGGGGAAACACAATTTCATTATATTAAAATTTACTAGTACAAAATAAAAAACACCCTCTGGGCGATGTAAAAATAGATTTTTGAAACATATTGCCTAAGGGGTGGGAGTAAAAAATTCAATGTCAGCGAGTTTGTACCCTAAGTAAGTAAAATCATCAAATTCATTAAAGGATTAAAAAATAAAACAATTTGAAATGTAAACTTTAAATATGTATTAAAATAGAACAAACTATATATAGATATATAATACCAGTCATGTATTTATTAAAACTTGTTTTAAAAAACAATAAGGACTGTCTAATGTTGCATGTTCAAATTTTGAGTGTATTTATTCAATGTTATGACAATTTTGGGTAATGTGACGTAAGCAGTAACGTAATTTTTGTTACAGACAAAAACCAGAAGCGAATCTCCATTATTAATAGACATTATTATGCCTGGAGGGTGCATATTCTTGCTAGTATTATTAAATTCACATTTTAACTCTTAACATCCTATACCACCTCATTCCACCTGTCCAGAAGTCGCATTTGTTTTCCAAATCTGTCCGAAATGATAGCCTTTGTTTAAATTTAATATTAAACATATTTAGAAGTCTAATTTACAGGAAATATCAGTAACTTTAAATGAAAAGGTCACTTTTATCCATTTATTAATAAATCCTTATAGGAATGGGGCTCTGGACTTAGAAAATTCTCAACAGGATGTTAAGAGTTAAACAAACACATGAAATTATGAAAATGGTTTTGTATTTTCTGTGCAAAAGGGATTTTTCTACAAAAAAAAAAAAACACACAAAAAAAGTGTGAAGAAAAAACTCACAATTTGAAGATGTGTCCAACTGTTTTGGATATTGTGAAGGCAGAGAAGGAGGTTCATTATCGATGATTTTGTAAAGGACGGATAAAAAAGAATTACTTTCAAATGCATGCTTTAATGCACACATATCAAAAAGAATACATCCAAGAGACCTGTGCAAGAAAAAACAAAAAAAAACAACCATAAAAAATAAGTCTATACATATGTAAAGGGCAGTTGTGTGTATATGTATGTCCTGGGGAACTTTGAAAATAAAACAATTAATGACAAAGTAAATATATATACACATTAAATATAACCAGGGCTTGGTTTTTGAGCATAAATACTGAAAATTTAATTTATATCTGGGAAGATATTTTAAAATTAAAATTTGTATAGTAACAGAAGTAATTGAAATATGATGTTCATTGATTGAATTAATCGCCTCATTTATATTGTATTTTATTTTAAATTGTAAATTATTGAATTAAAATTTCTTACCATATTGTTATATATTTACGTGGGGATTTTATGGGGCATCCAGTGATGATCTAACTTGTGATAAGTAATAATGGATCTGCGAGACTAACTTTTTAAAAATCCCCCCTCTACCCAGGCGATGTCCAGTGGAAACTTTGAAAATAAAACAATAACGACAAGATAAATATATATACACATTAAATATCCCAAGGGCTTGGTTTTTGAGCAAAAATAATAGAGATTTGATTTATATTCATCAAGATAATTAAAAAATAAAATTTAAATGATAACAGCATGGATTTTTTTTTTCATTTAATATTTTAGATAGTAGACATTAACATTTCTTTTCAGAGTAGCTGGATCAATGCAAGGTTTATTTTTTTTTACATAGGGATTTAAATGGGGCATCCCACGAGGAGATCAACTCACGATTCAGTAATAATGGATCTGCAGGACTAACTTAAAAAAATTCCCTCTACCCAGGCAACACCAGGTAGCCACTGCTAGTAATTTAATAAAAGTGTTTTATAATTTCGAATTTTATAATTGAAGCATTGTGTTTAAATTGGTTTGGTGGTTGGTTTTGAAGGCTATCACATGGTCTAAAAATTTAGGATAATATTAATCTTTTGCAAGTTTCTCTAGCAAACGAAATGTAAATTCCTTTCGCCGTCAGCACAGTCTCTACCAACTGAGCACGTTACTCTCACTTCCTGACACCCCAAACACAGCAGTCGTCGAATTTCACGTCTCATCCAAACACATGCTTTCTTCCTCTTTCCCAGTATCAGCCACTGTTCATTTTATTTATCCTTGCTCGGCTACCCTTTATGCAAATTCCGACTCGTCTCATCCGGGTCTCTGCCAACTGCATTTCAACGACAAGGAGGTAGCGAGTTCAAATATCTGTGGCCACTCACCACACTCCTCCCCCTTGCACAGGCCAAACATGTCCGGACGCGCTTTGTTTGTGGGGGATCAATTTCGCTACATACCCTTACAAAACTTGGGCTTTAAACAGTCTTTAAAAATAGATTATAAAATGTCGTCATTTTTCTCCCCCCCCTAAAATTTTTCAAGTTTAAAATCGACATAACTTGGCGAATATTTTGAATTGGAAGCTAAATTTTGGGGGATGTCTAATTTTAACCTAGTCTACACCTGTAGTGACTTCTTCTACATGACAGTATGAGAAGTAAATCCACAAGCGATGTGTTTATGATATGGCTTTTTTTATTATTAATTAATTAACTTTCCAAATTAGGTACAACTTCAATTAAGCACATATTCTCCCAAAAATTGTTGGCTAAAAAAAAGCCATATCATAAACACATTGCTTGTGTATTTACTTCTCATACTGTTGTGTAGAAGAAGTCACTATAAGAGGAATAGAAACCTGCTTCTAAACAAAACAAAAAATCTAAGAAAGTCCGGTTGGTGTAGGGGTTACGGTCCTCGCCTGTCAGCTTGACAGTCGGGTTTCGAATCACGCCCAAGGCGGTTTTCCTATCTATAGCTCTGCTGATGAGGCCTAATAGGCCGAAATGTACATACAGAGATTGATTTTTCTCGATTTGTTTAGCCTTACATTTAAATAGGCATGCCCGCCTAATTGATTAATTATTAATTAATCAACTTTCAAAATTAGGTACGACTTCAATTAAGCACATATCCTCCAAAACATTGTTGGCTAAAAAAAGCCATATCATAAACACATCGCTTGTGTATTTACTTCCCATATATATATATATATATTTTTGTAATGAACAAATTTTTAAGACCAATTTTTTTCTTTTGAGGATAAAATTCCCCATATACATGCAGATGTTTGCTAGACGTTCTCTAAAGGCTGAAGAAAATTCTTTCCTACTTACCAGATATCCGACTTTGAATTGTATCCTTCATGTTTCAAAACTTCTGGACTCATGTAATAAGGAGTTCCAATAAAAGTTGAGGCATAATCCGAAGGACCCATCAGGATTCTTGAAATTCCAAAATCTCCAATTTTGATCATTTCATTTTGTAAGAAAATGTTCCTTACATCAAAGAAAAATAAGATTTTGTTAAAAAGAAATTAATGAAAAAACAAAACAAAAAACAAAATATGAATCATTTATATATATATATATATATATATATGTATGTATATAGTATGGAAAAGGTGACTTACCGGTGAATATGGTCACAATGGTTAGTTGATGCAAAATTCAGAAAGGTAAGACAGCGATATAAAAAATAAAAACTGCTCAATACGCTAGTAGAGCAAATTTATTGTAATAAGGTACAAGTGATAACCTACTCGAGTTTCACCATAAGGATCTTCAGGGTTAAATCCACTGAATTAATCAACATATTGATTAATTGCAGTCGATTACACGCGAAAGACATACACGTGTAATCGACTGCAATTAATCAATATTTGATTAATTCAGTGGATTTAACCCTGAAGATCCTTATGGTGAAACTCGAGTAGGTTATCACTTTACCTATATTATATATATATATATATATATATATATATATATATACTCTCAAACTAATTTTGTCAGTCAACCTAGAGAATTAATCACCTAACTAACATATACCCTATCCCTCGCCTAGCCCCCCCCCACTTCATTCAGATTTCCTAGCCCCGCCCCTACTACCCTACTATCAAAATAAGACACCTGCCCCCCAGATTGATAGATTTAAACCATTGTTTCTTGGGAAGTTTTTCAGTAATATCCATGACTTTGCTCATACCTGAAGATGCTGCAGTAATGCGGTTGAAATAAATTATTGTAATGAAGCAAATTTACAGTTTTTTCCTTCATTTATTGAATATCTTGCTCTGTCCGTCCACTCACGGGCACTAGGCACATTGAGCTCTCACTACGGTTTACCTGCATCATTTTGGTTAAACCACACATGGAAAGATCCTAACTACCAGGAAAAAAAAAAAAATCAATAAAGGCCCTGAAGAAGATCTACTAAACAGATTGAAACACTGCAGCGTTGGCTGAATAAACACCACTCATTTTATTTGAACTTGTGTCTTTTGAAATTTTTCACTATATTACATATATATATATATGCAAACCCACCACTCAGGTGGGGATTGCTATAATTAACAGTGTCGATCCCAGGGGGCCATCCCCCCAGGTAACACCTGCCCCCTCGATTTAAAGGGGCAGGGTTGGGTTTATTGCCCAGCGCCTGAGGCGCCCTCCTTGAGGGGGAATGTTGACAGGATCGACACAATTTTTTCCACCTGCCACCCATGAGTCTCGGCTTGTGGGTGGTCCCACATAAAAACGAGACCTTGTGTCCAACCCATACAAGTGGGGTATGAGGTAAATAAATGTGTGTGCGTAAGTATGTATGTGCATTATTCATTATGAAATACTATACCATTAAAAAGTGTTTGTTACCATTTGTTTTAAAGCAGTGTATTAGCCACTTATCTCATGACAATTCACTTTGATATTTAAAGGGATTTGTCTTGAGGATAGGCAGCTAATATGTTTCTTTGAAACCAGTGATAATAAACACTTTTTAATAGTATACTATTCATAATAAATAAATATAGCTCTTACACCTGTAATCGGGCACTTTATTTTTCTTTTCCCAAAATACATATATATATATATAAATATTCATATTTGACAAATACAAAAAAAAAAAAAAAGAGAAGATAAATAAAATCGATAAAATGTGACGAGACTTACCGAGATTTGAGGTCTCTGTGGAGAATACGACGTGCATGAATATAATCAACACCAAGCAACAACTGGACAAACCAATCCAAAACTCTTTTCTCACTCATTGGCTGATTTGACCTTTGACATCCTTCAATATATTTATCAAGGTCACCTCCCTAAATAGAATATAAAAAAAGGTTAATTTAACGTTATAAGAATTGAATGTAATAAATGTCAAGGTGTTGAATGTTATAATTCCTCCAGGCATTTACTAGTTCAGCCCCAATGGACAAAATGCAACAGATTAAGTGTTGAAATTCACTTTAGTCAGTACAAATTAACACTAACAGACTCTAATAATAATAAGGGTCAGACGTTATCTGCCCTAAATCCATTTATTGTATGAGTGAGTTACTTGCCCTTTGACCTATTGATTTCAATCATTGTTTTTAAATAAATAAAACACCTCGTGTTATGAAAAGCAGTCGTAATGTGTTGCCTTGTTAATACAATGGAAGGTATCTCAATTGGAATATGTCTCAATGAATAACTGCGCTTGTTAAAGACAAAAAGGTATGTCTCTTTTTTCTGTGGGATTAAGTTATTAAATTCCCAACATTAAGTAGTTGTTGCTATTACTGCTAGGAATAGTCTACTAAGTTGAGGAGGTGTTTGGCTTGTTCCATTAACCAATAGTTAACAGAAGGTGTGATTCTTATAATATGTCAGAAGGCTCAGAGTAACCTTCCAACGTAGGTGAATATATACATAAATAAAACTGAACAAAAGAGTACAACATAACAACAATACAGACTCTATTGTCTGAGCACATAGAACATGACATAGATACAAAAGAGATAGGACGAAAGTCCATTGGAAGTATGAAAGAGTTCATAAAGAATATGAGAGTTACTTACTGATAGTTGGGAGGCAAAGCCCCCCACTTAATGGACAGAGACACCAGGCGTCTAGTCCATCTTTTGAGGATGCTAGACCAAGAGAGAGAGAGAGGCAGAAGGCTTTCTGGGTTGAGTTTAAATACCCAGCTAGTAGTATCACCTAGTCGCAAAACCCTGGTGGCAAGGAAAGATAACCCTTTTGGATACAAGTCCATTGACAATCACTACAAGGTTTCCAATGGTTCAACTCTGTTACATAATCAATAGGTAACCTATAAATTATGTACAGTAGTGTAGAAATTAAAAACAACAGTAATTATGTATTATTCAGATTATTTGTCCTCATTTATACACAACGTTTCGGCCGATGTGCCCTCTGGCCTTCTTCAGGTGTTTGTTGTCGAACTCAGTTACCTTCTTGGACTTTGGAACCTTCTCTTTGAACTCAGGAACCTACTTGTTGAACTTGGGAGCCTTCATGTCGTAATTGGAACCTTTATGGAACTTCAAACTGAACCCTTTATTCAATCCATGGAGGTAGGCTCTTCTCATTCCGTTAACCATGACCGGGTACAAATGTTAAGCTATGTTATCATCGCCCTTGGCCAGAATTGAACCTGCAGCCTTGAGATGATTGTCGCTTAGAACTGTATTAACTCAACCCTTATATTTGTTGAACCATGTGTTTGCATTTCATCTTGTATGATTGGAACGGTCTCATTTTTAACCAGAGTGTGTTGCAAGATGATAACGGTTGTGCTTTTAAGGAACATGAGTATTAATATATAGTCTGTAGAATAATCACACTAAGTTCCAATTACCGTCGAATTGGTAAGACAAGGCAACAAGTAGTCATAACTGAATACGAATCTACTCTTGTCACAATACTACTGCAAAATGACAGGGTATTTATGAAGCCTCATAACATCTTAGAAACCAAGCAGCCAATCAGGACTCGAGGAATGGAATCACCCAAATACATGAGTGGACTATTCTTGACTTCCATAAATACCAGCTATCTTGGGGCACTGGTAGTTGTGCTTAACCAGTTGCTGTTCAAACCAACAGTATACTGAGTGACTTCAATATAGTCGATGTTGAAAAACTTACCTCGCAATATTCTGTTATGATACAAAAAAATTCCCTATCTAAAATTTGTCGATGAATTTGACGATATTCGGATGAGATAGTTGAGATAGCAGAACTGCTTCATGTTCAGCTGCCACCGTTTCATCTGGCTGGAGTTCTCCAATTGGAATCTCTTTGAGAACTTTCAGGCAACTGGAATGGTAAAAAGAAAAAATATTTGTCATTTGTGTGGCGAGAGAAATCACGCACATGGTAGCTTAAAGTGTGCACGAATGTCTGGCATACAAAATAAGATCGGGGGGAGTGTAGCGGGTGATTAGGGAGATTGAACTCACATCCTCCTGATCGTGAGTTATGGGTTGATGCTGGACTACCTCATTGGCGCGCATGTAAATTACTACACTGCGCGATTAACCCGGATATGGGATTTTAGTATGATTATTTAAGGCCTGCCTTAACACACCGGGGGAGTTGCGTTCCAGTCTTGCTGACGAGGGCACCGATGTATGACAAGGAACAAGAGGCGAGTGAGCTTTGGTGAAGAATTCTAGAAAAGATTGTTGCAGGTGACAAGGGCTTGGTCAGGAGAAGCTGGGAGAACGTCTTTTTTCGGTGGAGAGATCCGGCTGTTCAATCCGACGGATTTTCTATTCACTTATTATAATTTGTTAACAGAAAAAAATGGACCAAGTTACTTTTAAGCACCCCAGGGGCGACCTGGATTCAGAAGGACATGTTTCACTTTGCACCGTCAACATCTAGTTGTTTGCTAGGGTTAGGGTTAGGGGCTAGGGTTAGCAGTTAGTTTTATAATTAAAAAAAAAACTGCGTCTAAAAATCGTCTGGTAACAAACAACTGGATATTGACGGCACAAAGTGAAACATGTCCCTCTGAATCTAGGTCGCCCCTGGGGTGCTTAAAGGTAACTTGGTCCAAAAAAATATGTATTATTTTGGATTTTTCAACTGTTTCCTCAACTATGATTATATACACATACACAATGCTTTGTGTCCTGCATCTAAGTACAATATATACAGTGCCTCCTTAGTGAGTTTGATTCTCACTGGGTGCCCCATACTTCTGGCCTTGTGCCACATCTAAGCTAAGCTTAATAAATAACTAGGACCTCTCATGTGGTGTAGTGGTTAGCAAGCTAGATTCGCAGACCATTGTTAGTGAGTTTGATTCTCATTGGGTGCCCTATACTTTGGCCTTGTGCCACATCTAAGCTAAGCTTAGTAAATAATTATATATAGTGTCTCCAATACATAAGAGGAAAGGTTCTATTTTTTTATAAATTGTTAGTTTGTTCAAATACTTATGAGAAGTGCCTTCACATAGGCCACACCTACATCACCCATCATCATTTACTAGAGGGCATAGAATCCCCAATATGCACTACATTCCAAGAGAGGTTTACAGTGAAGCATATATTGCTCGATGTGTAGACTTTTATCTAGTGTGAACAAAATACTACGAAGCAAATAATTTGAAAAAACTTTTCACAAAAATAAGATCATTTAGGATTTTACATTTCCTAAAAGAAGTGCAATTGTCCTAAAAAATATGAATAATTAAAATAGTTAAAATCTATATATATATACATTTGTTTTCTACTAAACTACTGCTATGAACCCAAAACTTAGTTGGCATTAAATGACCCACCAAGGTTGATATGCCGTAAAACAAACCAAACCCAGGTCTACTCTGACCTGGAGTGGTAGTACCTGTTAGGGTCCCATTTATGGGTTAAATAGAAAGATGTGTTTATGAAAAAAAATTGAGTATCCATTAAGAATAAATTTATTTCAAAACTTTGTTGGCATTAAATGACCCACTGAGGTTGATATACCGTAAAACAAAACAAACAAACAAACAAAAACAAAACCGTATATTACTATTATCTGCGTTATTCGGACTATTGTCCTCGTCTTCATTGTTATCTGTATAACGTTTTGGCCAATATGCTGATATAACAATGAAGACGAGGACAATAGTCCGAATAATGCAGATAATAGTAATCTTCAAGCCTCATCTCAAACATTCAGAGAAATAAAACCGTATATATAGTGTCTTTAATACGCAAGAGGAAAGGTCTTATTTTTTAACGTATTACGTGTCTTATCTCTTTTGTCTCGATTAGTTTTATGAAAAAGTCAGACAAAGAGACTCGGTAATGAGGTAAACATAATAGGGAAAAGATAGCAGTCATTTTCCTGGTAAGAATAATGTTTCTTTTTATTCAAGTGCATTGGATTTATTTTGATTCGGTCAATATATATATATATGTATATATATATTAGACAAAACGTGACCCATTGAGTCACCCATTCAGCTCTGGGTAGTTAATTTAGATTAGGGAAAAGGGAGTTAACAAAGCGAATGAAATTAAAAAATAAAAAATAAATACGGCTGGACGAAACCTTAAAATCATTTTTTAAGCTTTCTAAGAAAAGTAATGTTTGACCTCATTTAAGCTATGGGTTGCTGGTTGTGAAATTTAACATAGAAATACATTTCAAATTCTCCCGTCTCTCTCTCTCTCTCTCTCTACTCTCAAGAGAAACTAACATTATATAACAAGGAGGTAGTCAAGAGATAGATAGAGAGTAAAGTAAGAGATTGGTCGGTTTTTTAATTAATTACAAATTACGACTAATTAGAACCAATTAAAACAGAATTTTTTCAAACATAATTCAATCCTAAAAGTAAGGAATAATTTAGTATAATTTTTATGTCATTAAACTAAACAGTAAAAAGGCCTTTAGGAAGCAAAGTTTGAGTAAAAAATTCAATGTCAGCGAGTTTGTACCCTAAGTAAGTAAAATCATCAAATTCATTAAAGGATTAAAAAATAAAACAATTTGAAATGTAAACTTTAAATATGTATTAAAATATAACAAACTATATATAGATATATAATACCAGTCATGTATTTATTAAAACTTGTTTCAAAAAACAATGAGGACTGTCTAATGTTGCATGTTCAAATTTTGAGTGTATTTATTCTATGTTATGACGATTTTGGGTAATGTAACGTAAGCAGTGACGTAATTTTTGTTACAGACAAAAACTGGAAGCGAATTTCAATTATTTATATATATATATATATATATATATATATAATGATGATGATGATGATGTATATTTAGGCTGCAGATTCTCTTGTAGGCATGTTCTATTGAAAATACCAAGCAATGATTTTGTGCATATTGAACTCAGAACATTGTGGTTCCTAAGTGGATGCTCTACCGATTGAGCTAAATTGGCCCTAATTAGTTATAAAAGTCCCAGGTAACGCCAAGTAGTCTTTCAAGTACTTAGGTAAGAGTGTCATAATATCCAGACTGACAATAGACGTCTTGTTTCATGTGTCTTGTTCACAACCCTTGTCCCCCCCCCCCCCCAAAGGAAGTTTGACTAAAAAGACTTAATTAAAATATTGTTGACTTTTCCCTTGTTGAACATGACTAATCACTAAAGAGTGGGGTTTTTTTTTTGTTTTTTTTTTTATTTTTTTTTTTTTTATTGAAAACAGCTTAGATACAACTTTAAGTTTTGCTCATGTGCTGAACGAGTCTTGGGAAACACTGTTGGATAAGACTAGGTTAGAATAATGGGTTATTTCCTATAACTCCAACATAAACAAAGGGGAACCACACTTGACTGATAAATTATTTATTTATTTATTGATCTACTAGGAAAAAAAGAAGATGGGGTTAGGGTTGAGGTTAGGGTTTAGGGTTAGGGTAAGAGTTTAGGGTTGGGGTTAGGGTTTAGGGTTAGGGTTTAGGGTTAGTTTAATGGGAAAATAGATAAATAATTTATCAGTCAAGAGTAGTTCCCCTTTGTTTATGTTGGAGTTATAGGAAATAACCGAATAATGAATAAAGACACAGGTTGGCTGGTTGATTGTTTTCTTTTATGGCATATCAACCCTTTTGGATAATTTAATGCTGAATAAAGTTATTTTGATAAACAAAAGGCTCAGGTTGCTTACAGTACCTACTATTGCTTAAATGGTCACCCAATTAAATATTGAACTGGCTTATGGTTGCTTAACTTGGGAAATGTTGTTGGCTAAGACTAGGTTAGAATAATGAGTAAAGTTACAGGTCAGTTGGGTGTTTATTTTGATTTATGGCATATCAACCCGTTTTGGGTTATTTAATGCCAAATCAAATTATTTTGATAAACAAAGGACTCAGATTGCTTACAGTAAATGCTATTGCTTTAGTGGTCACCCAATTAAGTATTGAACAGGCCCATCACTGCTTAACCTCAATGATTTAGCAGGAAGTGGTGCTTTCAACATGCTGACTGAGATGGATAGATAGATATGAGATGACTTAGATAGATAGATGTGATCCTGACTGATATAGATAAATATATATATATATCAACCCATTTTGTGTTATTTAATGCTGAATCAAGTAATTTTTTATAAACAAAGGACTCAGATTACTTACAGTACCTGTTGTTGTTCAACTGGTCACCCAATTAAAAATGGAACAGGCTCATCGTTGCTTAACTTTGGTTGGTTGTTTTATTTTACAGTATATCAACCCTTTTCAGGTCATTTAATGCTGAATTAACTCATTTTGATAAGCCAAGGTCTTGGGTTGCTTACAGTACCTGCTGTTGTTTAACTGGTCACCCAATTAAGTATTGAACAGGCTCATCACTGCTTAACTTTTGTTTCAGAATTTCTTTTCATAAATGTAAACTCTGCATTGTCTGGAATTAGTTTATAGCAAACATTATTTTAATCTCACAAAAATATTTGTTTTAAGGCTATTCAAAATGGCAGCTTGAGTTTTGAACAGAGGTTTGTCATCAAATTTTGGGTGGCTGAGAAATGGAAAATTCGCAAAAGAATGGGACCATATTACCTTTAGGAACCCCTTTTTGATCTCGATTAAGAAAGGACATGTTTTTCATTTACACCGTCAATATCCGGTTGTTTGTTAGGGATTAGAGTTAGGGGTTAGTGTTAGGGGTTAGGGTTAGGGGTTAGTTTTATAATTTTAAAAAAAATCTAAAAATCGTTTGTTAAAACAACCGGATATTGACGGTGTAAATGAAAAACATGTCCTTTCTTAATCGAGATCAAAAAGGGGTGCCTAAAGGTCATATCGTCCAAAGAATGTATGAGGTGTACGGAGAAGCATGTTTTAGTAAAAAAAAAAGAAATGTTTACAAATGGGCTAGACATGGGTTTAAAAATGGTTGGAGAAAAGTTATTAATCTTAGATCTGTCCAGCAGGAGGCCAAATGGTGGTGGTGGGGGGGAGAGGAATGATCGGGGAGAGGAATGAAAGAAGAAAGATCGTATAGCTCTAATCTTCCCACCTTAGGGGTGTGGGTAGGTTGCTTGCCTACCTTCAAAATAAGCTTGGGAGATTATGGAATTAAGAACGTTCTTATCTATTTATCTATTTATCTTGCTTGCCCCCCTGTCAGATGGGGTTGTAGAATACATTGACTGCACCTTGTAGAATAATCAAACTAAGTTCCAATTACCGTCGAATTGGTAAGACAATGCAACAAGTAATCGTAATTGAATACAAATCTATCTTACTGCAATCCTACTCCATAATGTCAGGGTATTTATGAAGCCCCACAACATCATAGAAACCAATCAGCCAATCAGAACTCAAGGAATAGAATCACCCAAATACATGAATGGACTATTCTTGATTTCCATAAATACCAACTGTCTTGGGCACTGCTTCAGTTGTGCTTAGCCAGTTGCTGTTGTTCAAACCAACAATATACTGACTGACTTCAATACACCTCTGCAGAGGAGTAAGACCCCCCACCCCAAAGCGACCTCCTGTTGGCCATGGCTGGTGACCCATGATGCTTAAAGATGGAATCCTGATCTTATTCTTCGTAGATCGAAAAATGACATTATGAACTATAAAATTACGAAATAAACAGAAATTACAAAAAATGATCTACATTTATTTACCATTTATTTTTATTTTATTCAAAAACTCATCAAAGTTGTGCACTTTATGAAGTGACCTTATTGACCTCGACCAGGAAAACTGTAGTTTGGAATTTATGTGTGGTGGGGCTACAACTTTTCCTGAGCATCTGGATAAATAGCACAAGCAAATGCACATTGTCTTGATCATTGACAAAGACAGGTGTTTGCATTGAATGATTTGAGTGTGAAGAATGCTTATTTCTTTCATCTATCTACTGCTCTCAATTAGGGCTTATTTTAAGGGGGTGGCTTATTTTAAGGGATAGGCTTATTTTAAGGGGTGGGCTTATTTAAGGGATAGGCTTATTTTAAAGGGATAGGCTTATTTTAAGGGTGGGCTTATTTTAAGGGATGGGCTTATTTTAAGGGATAGGCTTATTTTAAAGGGTGGCTTATTTTAAGGGGTGGGCTTATTTTAAGGGTGGGCTTATTTTTAAGGGATAGGCTTATTTTAAAGGGTGTGCTTATTTTAAGGGGTGGGCTATTTTGGGTGCTTTTATTAAGGGTGTTCTTATTTCAAGGGGGGCTTATATTAAAATTATCCTTAAAAATCCCGCTAGGTCTTATTTTTCAGGTAGTTCTTATTTTCAGAGGAACACAATAGATTAAAATGCATCTAATATGTTCCTCTTAACCTTGAAGCAGAATTTCGTGCAATTATGCACGTATTGTGTGGAGTTTCCGTGGGTCCAGCTAATCAATAATAAATGGGAAAAGAAATGACTGTTGTTATTGTTGTTGTTGTTGTTGTTTAACTGTCTGTAAATAAAAATGAGTCATTCTCCCTCTCTCCTTCCCTCCCTCTTTCTTCCTTGCTCTTTCTCTCTCTCTCTCTCTCTCTCTCTCTCTCTCTTCTTTCTCTTACTCTTTCTCTCTCTCTCTCTCTCTCTCTCTCACTTTCTCTTTCTCTCTCTCTCTTCTCTCTTTTTCTCTCTTTCTCTCTCTCTCTTCTCTCTTCTCTCTCTCTCTCTCTCTCTCTTCTCTCTCTCTCTCTCTTTTCTTTCTCTCTCTTACTCTTTCTCTCTCTCACTCTTTCTCTTTCTCACTCTCTCTCTTGTTCTCTCTCTCTTGCCCTTTTGGTCTCTCTTTTCTCTCTCTCTTTCTCTTTCTCTCTCTTTTCTTTCTTTTTTCTCTCTCTCTCTCTCTTGTTCTTTCTCTCTCTTTCTCTCTCTTGCCCTTTCTCTCTTGCTCTTTTCTCTCTCTCTCTCTTCTCTCTCTCTCTCTCTCTCTCTCTCTCTTGCTCTTTCTCTCTCTTGCACTCTCTCTCACTCCCACTCTCTATCTCCCTCTCCCTACCCCTTCTCTCTCACCTTATTCACAGATTTATAACCAGTCAGTCGTGTCAGCCTAATTCTCAATTTCTCTTCTGTTTTTCTTCCCTTTATTTCAACTTTTATCATTTTCTTGTTGATCTTTATGTTATTCCGCATTCTAGAAGTTTCAATTTGGTGAGAAATGGACATCTATTGTTTGGTTCTATTTGTTTAATGGCATATCAACTCTTTATGGGTTATCTAATGCCAAATTTGATTCATTAGTAAATGTTTGATTGTAATATAGAAGAAGAAAGAAAGAGAAATGGAGAAACATCAAATCAACAACAAACAATTACCCCTTTTAGTGAAAAGGAGATAGACTCCCTCGTTTATTGGCTGATACCGACTTTAGGCCACCCCGACGACTATGGCAAAACATCACTAGAATTATGACTACAAAAATTATTAGTTAGCTAGCTTAAAAGCCGCCCTATCAGGTTGCAATTAATCAAGTAATCCAATAAAGGTTGACATTATATATATATATCTATTTGAATATTTTCTATTTTCTATTTAAATAATAATTTCTATTTTCTATTTGATATATATATATATATATATATATATATATATACATATAAGTTAAGAGTAAGGAAATAAATCCGATAGTATAAGTATAGATAAAAGGATATGAAAACACACAATGCTGTTAAAATGAAAATATTTTATATCATAGCTAATATTGAACAATATTTCGATTTATAAAAATCATCTTCAGAGCTTGTTTTTAATCCGGTACTCATCGAGAGAGAAGCAGAAAATAATTTAAATTCAAAACAAAAGCATTGATGTTCCAAAAAGCGTGCAAGTCATGTGATCGTTTCGTCATTAGCACATCCGCTACACGTTTCTCCGCCAACCACATAGTTGTATATCTTTAGTGTAACAGTTTTTGAAAGAAGAAGACATATTTCAAATTCAAAAATAGACAAATTCTTTTCAAAAAGGAAGAGTTTTAACCCATTCATGGTCAGCCTGCAACGGTTTTTATTCAGAAAATAAATATTTTTCCACTGTTTAAAAAAAAAAAAAAAAAATTACTTTTTTATGTAAAAAGATATGAATGGTTTAAGGTTTTTTTGGATAATGTGAAATTTAAATTTGTTAGGAAATATACGTCGGAAATTGTTATGTGAAGGGGATTTTATGATTCTGAGTACAAATAAATAAGGGGATATATAAAAACAAAAAAATATATATATATGTAGGGCATCTCATGTGGTGTAATGGTTAGCGAGCTAGATTCGTAAACCATTGTTAGTGAGTTCGATTCTCACTGGGCGCCCCATAATTTGGCCTTGTGCCGCATCTAAGCTAAGCTTAGTAAATAACTATATATATAAAGTTGTAGTTCCTATCTGTTTGTTTCTTCACTAACTCCTAGCTTTTTGGAGATGGCCCCATAACTATATATATTCTGAAACTACATTAGCCACTGTACTTGGATAAGTATATTTCATTTGATCAAAGAGGCTCCCTGGGGCACACAAACAGCCACTGAAAATATTAAGACACCCTGATGGGAATTACTCTCCCCCCTAGTGAAAATTTTGGAAGCCCATAAGTTGAGTATTGGAACCTATTATTACAGGTGTTTTCTATCAATTAAATGTATATTAACAAAATAAAAAATTACCTGTTTTTTAGTAAAATTTGGTAATGTAGACATTTATCTCTGTGAATTTTTTTTTATGTGCTATATATTTTATTGCAAATAGACTATTTAGCCAGTTCTAAAAGCTAGCAATTTTTTCATTATTATTATTACATAATTATTTACTAAGCTTAGCTTAGTTGTGGCATAAAACTGGAAGTATTGAGCACACAGTGAGAATCGAACTCACTAACAATGTTCTGCTAATTCACCTTGCTAACCACGTGAGGGTGACAGCTTTTAGATAAATATTAATTTTTTTTTTATTTGCAATATATTTTTTATTGCAAATAGATTATTTAGCCGGTTCTAAAAGTTAGCATCCGGGCATTTCATGTTTAACATCTTTCCTTATAAAAGGTAATGTAACCAATTTTTACACACTAGAATTATGACAACAAAAATCATTAGTTAACTAGCTTAAAAGCTGCCCTATCCAATGATGAGGGTTCATAACTTTCCCAAACATATTAGTCCAAAAGTAAATATAATAGTGGAACTAGATTTGAACTCTCTTCTTATGATGTTACAGTCCAGGCGCATTAGCCACCTACACCACAGTGACTACTCCAGGTATTACCCTCTAAGACTAATAATTAATGGTTCAAGTAATTATTTCTATTTTAATAATGGCATTTACTATTTTCTGAATGTTTGAGATGAGGCTTGAAGATTAGATGAGTCCGACAAGAAATACCTGAAGAAGGCCCGAAGGGCATATCGGCCGAAACGTTGTACAAATAACAATGAAGATGGGGACAATAGTCCAAATAACGCAGATAATACTAATAGTCATTTATTTTAAATAATTTTGAGTAACTAATAATATCTTAATTAACTCTTAACATCCTGTTGAGAATTTCAAAGTCCAGAGCATTCCTATAAGGATATATCAAAAATGGCTAAAATGACCTTTGCATCTAAAGTTACCTGTTATTTCCCTTAAATTAAAGACTTCAAATTGTTTAATATACATTTAAACAAAGGCTATCATTTAGGGTGGATTAGAAAAAACGAATGAGACTTCCCTCGGTGGAATTAGGTGGTATAGGACTTTAAAACAATTATAGCTTCAAGTAACTATTTTAATACAAATAATTTACAGTTATAAGGTATTGAGTATTCCTATCCAATACCAATAATTTCAAACAGATCTATTTGACCATAGATGGGACCCTAATAGGTACTACACTATGGTTTAGAGTGAACCTGGGGGTGTTGGAAGAGATATTCAGATCTGTTGAGAACTACCCTTGGACTCCCTGACAGGGGGATCTCTCTCTTTTTTNACTTATAACCTATCGGATTTATTTTCCCTTTAACTCTTAACTTATATGTATATAATATATTTATATATATATATATAATATATCAATAGAAAATAGAAATTATTATTTAAATAGAAAATAGAAAATATTTCAATAGATATAATATATAATGTCAACCTTTATTGGATTACTTGATTAATTGCAACCTGATAGGGCGGCTTTTAAGCTAGCTAACTAATAATTTTTGTAGTCATAATCTCTAGTGATGTTTTGCATAGTCGTCGGGCGGCCTAAAGTCGGTATCAGCACAATAAACGAGGGAGTCTATCTCCTTTTCACTAAAAGGGGTAATTGTTTGTTGTTGATTTGATGTTTCTCCATTTCTCTTTCTTTCTTCTTCTATATTACAATCAAACATTTACTAATGAATCAAAATGTGGCATTAGATAACCCATAAAGAGTTGATATGCCATTAAAACAAATAGAACCAAACAATAGATGCCATTTCTCACAAATTGAAACTTCTAGAATGCGGAATAACATAAAGATCAACAAGAAAATGATAAAAGTTGAAATAAAGGGAAGAAAAACAGAAGAGAAATGAGAATTAGGCTGACACGAATGACTGTTATAAATCTGTGAATAAGGTGAGAGAGAAGGGTAGGGAGAGGGAGATAGAGAGTGGAGTGAGAGAGAGTGCAGAGAGAGAGAAAGAGAGAGAGGAGAGAGAGAGAGAGGTGTGTGGAGAGAGAGAAAGAGAAACAGAGAAGAAAGAGAGACCAGAGCAGAGAGAAAGGGCAGAGAGAGAAAGAACAAGAGAGGAAGAAAAGAGAGAGAGAAGAGAAAGAAAGAAAGAAAAGAGAAGAAAGAGAAGAGAGAGAGAAGAGGACCAAAAGGGCAAGAGAGAGAAAGAACAAGAGAGAGAGTGAGAAGGGAAAGAGTGAGAGAGAGAAGAGTAAGAGAGAGAAGAGAAAGAACAAGAGAAGAGAAGAGAAAGAGAAGAGAGTGTGTGAAGAGAGAGAGAAGAGAAGAAGAAAGAGAGACAAAAGGCAAGAGAGAGAGAAGAGAGAGAAGAGAAAGTGAGGAGAGAAAGAGAGGAGAGAGAGAAAGAGTAAGAGAAAGAAGAGAGAGAGAGCAGAGAGAGAGAGAGAGAGAGAAGAGCAAAGAAAGAGGGAGGGAGGAGAGAGGGAGAATGACTCATTTTTATTTACAGACAGTTAAACAACACAACAACAATAACAACAGTCATTTCTTTTCCATTATTTATTGATTAGCTGACCCACGGACTCCACACAATACGTGCATAATTGCACGAATTCGCTTCAAGGTTAAGAGGAACATATAGATGCATTTTAATACTATTGTGTTCCTCTGAAAATAAGAAGCTATAGATTAAAAGATATGAAAACACACAATGCTGTTAAAATGAAAATATTTTATATCATAGCTAATATTGAACAATATTTCGATTTATAAAATCATCTTCAGAGCTTGTTTTTAATCCGGTACTCATCGAGAGAGAAGCAGAAAATAATTTAAATTCAAAACAAAAGCATTGATGTTCCAAAAAGCGTGCAAGTCATGTGATCGTTTCGTCATTAGCACATCCGCTACACGTTTCTCCGCCAACCACATAGTTGTATATCTTTAGTGTAACAGTTTTTGAAAGAAGAAGACATATTTCAAATTCAAAAATAGACAAATTCTCTTTTTCAAAAAGGAAGAGTTTTAACCCATTCATGGTCAGCCTGCAACGGTTTTTATTCAGAAAATAAATATTTTTCCACTGTTTAAAAAAAAAAAAAAAAAAAAATTACTTTTTTATGTAAAAAGATATGAATGGTTTAAGGTTTTTTTTGGATAATGTGAAATTTAAATTTGTTAGGAAATATACGTCGGAAATTGTTATGTGAAGGGGATTTTATGATTTCTGAGTACAAATAAATAAGGGGATATATTAAAAACAAAAAAATATATATATATGTAGGGCATCTCATGTGGTGTAATGGTTAGCGAGCTAGATTCGTAAACCATTGTTAGTGAGTTCGATTCTCACTGGGCGCCCCATAATTTGGCCTTGTGCCGCATCTAAGCTAAGCTTAGTAAATAACTATATATATAAAGTTGTAGTTCCTATCTGTTTGTTTCTTCACTAACTCCTAGCTTTTTGGAGATGGACCCCCATAACTATATATATTCTGAAACTACATTAGCCACTGTACTTGGATAAGTATATTTCATTTTGATCAAAGAGGCTCCCTGGGGCACACAAACAGCCACTGAAAATATTAAGACACCCTGATGGGAATTACTCTCCCCCTAGTGAAAATTTTGGAAGCCCATAAGTTGAGTATTGGAACCTATTATTACAGGTGTTTTCTATCAATTAAATGTATATTAACAAAATAAAAAATTACCTGTTTTTTTTTAGTAAAATTTTGGTAATGTAGACATTTTATCTCTGTGAATTTTTTTTTTATGTGCTATATATTTTATTGCAAATAGACTATTTAGCCAGTTCTAAAAGCTAGCAATTTTTTCATTATTATTATTATACATAATTATTTACTAAGCTTAGCTTAGTTGTGGCATAAAACTGGAAGTATTGAGCACACAGTGAGAATCGAACTCACTAACAATGTTCTGCTAATTCACCTTGCTAACCACGTGAGGGTGACAGCTTTTAGATAAATATTAATTTTTTTTTTATTGCAATATATTTTTTATTGCAAATAGATTATTTAGCCGGTTCTAAAAGTTAGCATCCGGGCATTTCATGTTTAACATCTTTCCTTATAAAAGGTAATGTAACCAATTTTTACACACTAGAATTATGACAACAAAAATCATTAGTTAACTAGCTTAAAAGCTGCCCTATCCAATGATGAGGGGTTCATAACTTTCCCAAACATATTAGTCCAAAAGTAAATATAATAGTGGAACTAGGGTTTGAACTCTCTCATTATGATGTTACAGTCCAGCGCATTAGCCACTACACCACAGTGACTACTCCAGGTATTACCCTCTAAGACTAATAATTACATGGCTTCAAGTAATTATTTCTATTTAATAATGGTCATTTACTATTTCTCTGAATGTTTGAGATGAGGCTTGAAGATTAGATGAGTCCGACAAGAAATACCTGAAGAAGGCCGAAGGGCATATCGGCCGAAATGTTGTACAAATAACAATGAAGATGGGGACAATAGTCCGAATAACGCAGATAATACTAATAGTCATTTATTTTAAATAATTTTGAGTAACTAATAATAATCCTTAATATAACTCTTAACATCCTGTTGAGAATTTTCAAAGTCCAGAGCATTCCTATAAGGATATATCAAAAAATGGCTAAAGATGACCTTTGCATCTAAAGTTACCTGTTATTTCCCTTAAATTAAAGACTTCTAAATATGTTTAATATTACATTTAAACAAAGGCTATCATTTAGGGTGGATTAGAAAAACGAATGAGACTTCCCTTCGGGTGGAATGAGGTGGTATAGGACTTTAAAACAATTATAGCTTCAAGTAACTATTCTTAATACAAATAATTTACAGTTATAAGGTATTGAGTATTCCTATCCAATACCAATAATTTTCAAACAGATCTATTTGACCATAGATGGGACCCTAATAGGTACTACCACTATGGTTTAGAGTGAACCTGGGGGTGTTGGAAGAGATATTCAGATCTGTTGAGAACTACCTCTGGACTCCCTGACAGGGGAGGGCCCAAGCCTGAGTGGAGGACTCATAAGGGTAGATTTCATGTATTTTCTATGAATACTACTTTATGAAAATTGACATGTAGTAGAGTGGGGGGGGGCACATATAGATTCGAGGAAGTGAAACTCTAGCAGTGGCCCTGGGGTACTACATGCTCCCCATATCTCCAGAACTGGAGTCTCACCATCAGGTGCAGTTTAGTGTCATACCCAGAACACCCCTCTTTTTAGTGGGTGGGTCTTACCCCTCTGCAGGGAGTACAGTCGGCGTATTCTAAGCCCTGCTGACAGAACTAAAAAAAAAGGAATTGAAAAAAGATTTCAATAAATGTTTGAAATTTTTTTTTTAAAGTATGTCAGATATTTCATTGATTTAAAGATTTTCATGGATTTGTTGAAACTCCGGCGTCTGGCAACTGACTTGGTAAAAATGCTCATAAGGTCATTAACCATCTTACCAACAGCAACCTTGAGAACTTTTTTATTTATTTTTTTGATTTCCATGTTTCTAACAGAAACATTTGTGGGCACATACACATGCATATTATTGCTGTATTACACTATTCATGTTCCTGGCATTAGTACATTATTCTATGTACTATACACAAGCCTTTGATGAGTTGTGGTGCACCTGAGCACTGTAAACATACATGTATATTATTAATGTATGCTATTCATGTTCCTGACACTAATACATTATTCTATGTACTATACATGAGACTTTGATGAGTTGTGGTGCACCTGAGCACTGTACACATACATGTATATTATTAATGTACACTATTCATGTTCCTGACACTAATACATTATTCTATGTACTATACATGAGACTTTGATGAGTTGTGGTGCACCTGAGCACTGTACACATACATGTATATTATTAATGTACACTATTCATGTTCCTGACACTAATACATTATTCTATGTACTATACACGAGCCTTTGATGAGTTGTGGTGCACCTGAGCACTGTACACATACGTGTATATTATTAATGTACACTATTCATTTTCCTGACATTAGTACATTATTCTATGTACTATACACAAGCCTTTGATGAGTTGTGGTGCACCTAAGCACTGTACACATACATGTATATCATTACTGTATGCAATTCATGTTCCTGACACTAATACATTATTCTATGTACTATACATGAGACTTTGATGAGTTGTGCTGCACCTAAGCACTGCACGAATACATGTATATTATTACTGTATGCTATTCATGTTCCTGACACTAATACATTATTCTATGTACTATACATGAGACTTTGATGAGTTGTGCTGCACCTAAGTACTGCACGAATACATGTATATTATTACTGTATGCTATTCATGCTCCTGACACTAATACATTATTCTATGTACTAGACATGAGACTTTGATGAGTTGTGCTGCACCTAAGCACTGCACGAATACATGTATATTATTACTGTATGCTATTCATGTTCCTGACACTAATACATTATTCTATGTACTATACATGAGACTTTGATGAGTTGTGCTGCACCTAAGCACTGCACGAATACATGTATATTATTACTGTATGCTATTCATGTTCCTGACACTAATACATTATTCTATGTACTATACATGAGACTTTGATGAGTTGTGGTGCACCTGAGCACTGTATTTTATTTTTTTTTTATTTTCCATGTTTCTAACACATGTGGGGGTTATTTCCTATAAGTCTAACATAAACAAAGGGGAACCACTCTTGACTGATAAATTATTTATTTATTTATTGATCTACTAGGAAAAAAGAAGACATGGTTAGGATTAGGGTTAGGGTTAGGGTTTAGGGTTAGTTTAATGGGAAAATAAATAAATAATTTATCAGTCAAGAGTGGTTCCCCTTTGTTTATGTTGGAGTTATAAGAAATAACCCACGTGGACATGCTTACAAATTCAGAAAACAGCATAGCTAACATGACTCTCGGAAACATTGTTTCATGCTGAGACATGGAATAAACTGCCTGCATCCATTGTTGGCTGCAGAAACATTGCATCTTTCAAAAGACTCCATGCTTCCTGTAATTCAACAACACTAAACCTGATATACCCCCCTCCATACACATATGCATCTGCACACACACATACATGCATATTATTGCTGAGCACTGTATGCAATTTTTCATTATTATTATTATACATAATTATCTACTAAGCTTAGCTTAGTTGTGGCATAAAACTGGAAGTATGGAGCACACAGTGAGAATTGAACTCACTAACAATGTTCTGCTAATTCACCTTGCTAACCACGTGAGGGTGACAGCTTTTAGATATATATTAATTTTTTTTTATGTGCAATATATTTTATTGCAAATAGTCTATTTAGCCGGTTCTAAAAGTTAGCATCTGGGCATTTCATGTTTAACATCTTTCTTTATAAAAGGTAATGTAACCAATTTTTACACACTTCGTGTTTAGAATAAAAAAATTATATTACGTTTTCATAAATATCAACAAGAATTCATTGTTAGGGTTGGGGTTAGAATTTTATGCTTTAACAATTGATAGTGGAAAATGCCATTTTTCCATTTTGGAAAAAATTCATGACAGTCAAATTTACTTTTATCATTTCCTTTAATTTTTTTAAAATTTTGTAAAGATTCACATGTTTGATCCCAAAGTCATTAACAGTATCTATATTTTTCATTTAGTAGAATTTTTTGTATCTTTATCCTTCACAAAATGTAAATATATATGAATATGAGTAAACTTTTGTGTTAAATCAGTGTTGTTATTTTTAACATTACTTACATTCATAATAAAAATATTTACAAGGCCAGTAAAATAAGCATAAAAGTAGGTTCATCTATTTTATGAGGACCAACTAAATAAGCCTGATGTAGCTTCTTCCAAATATGAATTATTATCAGGACTCCTGCTTTCAGAAATCTTCTTACAACGGGATCTTTATCCCAAAAATATTAAGAATAAACCAAAGGTAAATGAACACCATAGTTACCTCATTTTCCTTTACACTTGGCATTGTGATAGCCTTCAAAACCAACCACCAAACCAATATACAAACAATACTTCAAGCAAATTATAAAACACTTTTATAAAATTGTTTTAAAAATATAAAAAGGTGAACATTTTTACACAATAAATGAATATAAGTCTAACATAAACAAAGGCGAACCATTCTTGACTGATAAATTATTTATTTATTGATCTACTAGGAAAAAAGAAGACGGGTTTAGGGTTAGGGTTAGGGTTAGGTTTGGGTTAGTTTAATGGGAAAATAAATAATTTATCAGTCAAGAGTGGTTCCCCTTTGTTTATGTAAGACTTATAGGAAATATCCTACTTCTCCTTATTGTTTAAAAAATGTAACAATATTCATTCATTTACTGTATCAAAATTTTCACGTGAAATTTTAAAAAAAGTAAAAAATTGACACAATAAATAAATAGATAAATGAATAAACACAATTTTTTAACATGATAAAAGGGATATAAAATATTTTCATTTCTTTTTTCTTTTCTTTTTTGAAAAGAAAATGTAATATGGTTACATTTTTGATAAATGAATAAATAAATAATGTACAGATTTTTTAACATGATGGAACAGAACCTTTTTTTTTTTTGTTCTTTAATTTTTTTTAAATGTAAGAGGGAAAATTTTCAATAAATAAACAAACAAATAAATAAACACATTTTTTAAAAACATGATGGAATAGATATTAACCTTTTTTCTTGTTATTTAATTTTTTTAAATATGAGAAAGTAGAAATTTTGATAAATAAATAAATAAATAAATAAATAAAGTACAGATTTTTTTAACATGATGTAACAGACACTAACTTTTTTTTTCTTGTACTTTAGTTTTTAAAAAATGTAATTAGGTGAAAATTTTGATAAATAAATAAATAAATAAATAAAGTACAGATTTTTTTAACATGATGTAACAGACACTAACTTTTTTTTTCTTGTACTTTAGTTTTAAAAAAATGTAATTAGGTGAAAATTTTGATAAATAAATAAATAAATAAATAAAGTACAGATTTTTTTAACATGATGTAACAGACACTAACTTTTTTTTTCTTGTACTTTAGTTTTTAAAAAATGTAATTAGGTGAAAATTTTGATAAATAAATAAATAAATAAATAAAGTACAGATTTTTTTAACATGATGGAACAGATACTAACTTTTTTTTCTGGTACTTTAGTTTTTAAAAAATGTAATTAGGTGAAGATTTTGATAAATAAATAAATAAATACAATTTATAACATGATGAAAGGGATACAAAATATTTTCTTTTCTTTTCTTTTTTCTTTTCTTTCATTTTAAAAAATGTAATATGGTTAAATTTTTGATAAATGAATGAATAAATAAATAAATAAATAAGTAAATAAATAAATAAATAAAGTACAGATTTTTTTGACATGATGGAATAGATATCAACCTTTTTTCATGTTCTTTAATTTTTTAAAATATTACTAGGTGAAAATTTTGATAATAAATAAATAAATAAATAGATAAAATGCAGACTTTTTAACATGATGGAATAGATTCTAATCTTTTTTTCTTGTTTTTTAATTTAAAAAAATGTAAATAGGTAAAAATTTTAATAAATAAATAAATAAATAAAGTACAGACATGATGTAACAGAACCTTTTTTCCTGTTCTTTAATTTTTTTTAATGTGAGAAGGTAAACATTTTAATAAATAAATAAATGAATAAATAAATAAGGTACAGATTTTTTTAAAAAAAACATGATTGAACAGATACTAACCTTTTTTCTTGTTCTTTTCTATCCGAACATAAAAAAGCTGTCCCGAATTGTCCAGCCCCGAGTTTTTTGGAGATTTCATATCTGTTTGCTAAAACTCGGTTGTTTTTGTCAGTAAAGTCCGACTGACTTTTCATAAAACGATTTAAAGGCATCTTTGTTTGATTATTATTTGTTATTATCACTTTTCTTTTGTATGGTCGTTGATTAAAAAAAAGAAAAAAAAAAGAAGGGATTAAAAAAAGAAAAAGAAAAAAATTGAGCCCAGAAAAAAGTTAAACGGGAAAAAAAAATATCTAAAAAAATATTTGGTTAAAATATCACAGAAATAAACTTTGAGACTTAAAAATGATCTTTTAAAACTAAAATCTTTCGTTCATATCAATATGGTGTGATACAGGTTGGTGTGAATTGTGGTAAATTCGAAAGAAAGAAAAGGTGATATGCCCTTATTTTTCTTCTTCGTCTCCCTTAATTACAAAACGGGCACGTGTCATCTGAACAAAAACACCTGCACATTTGAAGAGAGAATCGCCTGCGTTGTATTGTTTTGTCGTAGAGATTAATAACGTAAAACAAAGCCTTCGCCAAAGCCTCATGTTTACGGTTGTATTTGTATCATCCGTGAAAGAAACAATCTTTCACCTTATTCAAAAATTAATTCACCAATTAATATTTTTTTGTTGGTCTCCAGAGAAAAAAAAACAACAACTATAAATGAATTTAGTTACACGTTTCCATGACAACACTCACAGTCACAGATAATAAAAAAATCGGCAAACGGAAGTTTGAAGAATATTGTAATTACATTGATTAAAATGTTGTTTAAAATACAAATGGTTAGTTTTATAACAATAATCATTTGCTGATATTTTATTTTAATAATTTTTTAATAATTAAAAAGTAAAATGAAAAACAACAGTAAAAATCACGCAATTATTGTTTCTATGGCAACACTTTTCAAATCAGAGTTATCGTTCTTGGTGACTTCGTTTTGTTCTTCTTTTCCTATGAGATATTTTATTTACTAAGCTTAGGTTAGTTGTGGCAAAATGCCATAAGCAGTAGTGGACTTACCTAGGAGTTAAATAAGATAGAGCTTAGGGCAACACACCTTTATTTTTTAAAGATATATTTTATTTCATCATATGTTTTTATTCTTATGACACCAATTTATATATATATATATATATATAATGTGTGTGTGTGTGTGTGTTTGGGCAGCATTCTTTCATTTATACATGTAGAATTAAACAAAAGACACGTCTACTGTTTAACAATTTTATTAGCAATCTATTCAAGCTTTCTGGTCAATTCTTTTACATTTCGATGGGATCCGTGGATTAGTCCACCAAAGTTTTTGTCCAGAAAGCTTGAAAAGATTGTTAATAACATTGTTAAATAGGAGATGTGTCTTTTGTTTAATTCTACATATATATATATATATATATATATATATATATATATATATATATATATATAATATAATAAGATAAATATATAAAGGTTTTACATATCTATTTATTAGGTGACAAAGGAACATTCACAACCATATTGGTTTCATGCGATGCAATCATCAGGTGAAGATGTTTCATAATAATATATATATATATATATATATATATATATACTTTTTTTAAAACTTATTATATATATTATTTTTACTTTTATTATATATATAGTATATATAATAAAAGTAAAAAAAGTAAGTTGTTGGGGTGGCTCAAAGTCGGTATCAATCAGACAGCGAACGAGTCTATCCCCTTTTCACTAGCGCTAGACCAAGGAGATTGTTTTTTGGTGTCTAAGGTGGAGCACCATACCTACCATAAGCTCATCACTTTATCGCACAGATCCCTGCGCTACTTATACGCTGAGTTGGCGAGGGGTGGTATCAAACATGAAACTTATTGGTTTTTAGTCGGACGATCTACCGACTGATCAAAACCAGCTATATATATATATATATATATATATATATAAATGTTGCTCTGGTTCCAACAGGAGAAAATTCAATATTTTATAAAAAATTTTGCGGACCTTCTTTTTTTATAAAATATATATATATATACATATATATATATAGCTGGTTTCACTCAGTCAAAAAAATCCCATTTCATTTGGTTCTAATTAGTTGTAATTTGCAATTAAGTCAAAAACTGACCCATCACTTACTTCACATGCTGCCTGTCACTTTCCTCCTCTCTATGTATATCTTGATTAACTACCCTTTATATACATTAGTTTTCTCTGTGAGTATAAAGAGAGAGAGTGTGAGTGGGTAGATGAACTTAGTCGTATGTTAATTTTCAGCAGCTAAATATAAATAAGACGGGTCAATTTTTGACTTAATTGCAAATTTTAGCAAAATGATTTTAATGTTTGTTTTTTATTCTGCGGGCATATTTATTTTTTTTAAATTTAATTTGTTTTGCAAACTAACTTTCTTCCTGATCACAATTATCTACCTAAAGCTCAATAAGTGACCCAACAGTATATATATATATATATATATATATATATATATATATATATATATATATAGTACACCCACCGCACGAAAGATTATTTTACCACAAATAAAAATGAGCGTGAAGAGAAAGATTGGAGAGTGCGAGTGGTAGATAAACTTATTCGTATGTTAATTTTTAGATGCTAACAGTTGGCTTATATATAAAAAGTAAAGTAAAGTAAAGTAAGTAAAGTCGATGGGGCGGCCTAAAGTCGGTATCAGCCAGTCAACGAGGGAGTCTATCTCCTTTTCAATAGCACTATACCAAGGAGATTATTTTAGCATCTGAGGTGGAGCGCCACACCTACCATCAGCTCCTTACTTTACCCCACAGATCCCTGTGCTACTCATATGCTGAGTTGGCGAGGACCGGTATCGAAGTAGGAATCTTGTGGTTTCTAGCCAAACGCTCTACCGACTGAGCTAACCCGGCCCATTGGCTTATATATAAGATAGCTCATTTTTTGACTTAATTACAAACAACAACAAAATGATCTTAATGTTTTTATTTTTATTTTCCGGTCGTATTTATTTGTTTAATTTAATTCGTTTTGCAAACTTACTTTCTTCCTGATCACAATTATCGACCCAATGGGTCACATTTTTTCTAGAATTTTATTAAAAATAACAGACAAGGATTTAATGTTTAGGTTTTTATTCATCTTTTGGTTTTGGCAAACAAGTTGTTACAATTGTGATTGACCGCCCTGTCGGCTGGGGCGTTAGAATGAACCGACTGCACCTCTGCAGAGGGGTAAGACTCCCCCAATGGGGCCACCTGTTGGCCGTGGGTGGCGACCCGTGATGCTTAAGGATAGAGCCCAGGTGGATAAGCAGTTCATGACATGCAATACTCCACTTTGGCCCTATTTTGGGCTAGACGGGCGGTCGGAGAGGCCACCTCCGATCAATCGGCTGGTCACGTCAAGCCCTAGCACCTATATGATTGCCCCAACCCTATTGCTCTTATGGCAAGCCCCAACCCCTTTTTATCATATGGGTGCTAGAAGGCGGTGGCTGCGGGTCTACATGTCCTGGGAATGACGTTAAACTCTATCTGATGGTGAGGTTCCAGATTTGGAGGTTTGGGGAATGTGGAGCACCCCTTAATCACCATTGCTCCCTGGTCCACTCTGACCCGGAGTGGTAGTACCTGTTAGGGTCCCATCTACATAATAGAAAAACATGAGTTGATAAACAAAATTGTATTATGCATTTAAGAATGAATTTATTTCACAACTTTGTCGGCATTAAATAACCTACCGAGGTTTATATGCCGTAAAACAAACCAAACAAGTAAACAATTGTGATTGAAGGCAATTTAAAAACCCATGTCTTTGTTTTTGTAGTCCGAGTACAGGTACTTTTGACCATCTTCTATCATTTTCAAGGGTGTTGATGCTCCTATTTTACTGTCTACTCGTCTTTGAAGAAAAGGATGCATAACATGACACTTCTATACTGATGTCATTAAGTTTATTTAATAAACATCGTGAAACTGTAATAAAAGTATTTACGGATCGAAGGGGCTTTTATTTCCCCGTGGTCATTGGCAAATTGTCGGACAAAGAAGAACAAACACAAAAGTAGAATGCAGACACTTGTATTACAACATTTACAAGGATTTACATAAAATGGTTAACAACAAAAGGGGGTTTGCAAATTAGATGGAATTCGCGACCAGACTTATCTGTTCTAAGAGTTCTTGGTGTCATGGTGTTAGGTGTTCTTTCGTTGTAGGGAATGGCTCTAAGCGAGCTTCTCGGGTCGTTTCTTGTTTTAGTTCTCAGTTTGCTATTAAAACCGCCATTACAGTATGCTGGAATTAATGCTGTTGAAAGTTTGGGGAACAGTAATACCGCGACTACCTTTAATGCGTGGTTTGGGATAAGTAGGCCCTGATTTTGGGCTAAGTGAGAGAGTGTGGTTTTAGACGCCTCTCTCCAATAACAGATCCTTGATAAGCGACATGGGGTTTTGATTTTGGCACCAATATGCCATTGGCGATTTGTCCCCCTAGTGGCAGGGGAAGATAATTCTCATGGAATTTCCGATAGTAAAAGGAAAAACAAATAACATTCAATAAAAGGATAACAGCAAATACATTTCAAAGAAATTGAAAACCTGAAAGAAATGGGATCTTACCGTGTTGCCTGTCTCGACCAGTGGTGTAAACTAAAAAGGGCTTGTATGCAAGTTCCCCTTACTACTTTTTGGGTAGGGAGTCGTAGACCGCAGAAACTAATGGTCGGCACAAAATGGGATTAATAAAATCCACCAAAACTACTCTAAATTGGATACTGTGGTTGTAGTATAAAGAAAACATTCAGTTAAGGGTAAAGAATAGGTTAACGACACAACAACAAGGCTTATAAACAAAAAGCATTTATCATAGCAAGACGTAAAATACAATACAAATACAAAGTATAACTTGTGGTACAAATGTGAGTGTATGTTTTACAATGGATTACAATAGAAAATGTAAGTATGAGTTGCAAAAGTCACAAGTAGAAAATGTATGTAAAATGAATGAAATGTATGAATTGCTACGGGGGTTGCGAGTTAATGCTCTCGTGTGACTTATCTGAATCAGGTAGAACGTCTTGCTAGTTTGTTTGTTTGATTTTACGCGTCTGTGGCTCCCCCATGCTGTTCAAAAGACCCCATCTTCCCAATGTCTATGCTGTGTAAAAAACTATGTCGTGCTTCGACCAGGGTCCCAGCTGAAGAGAGTGATAGCTGTTCTCAGCCCTCAAAATTCGCGGCCAAACTGAGCCTCGTAACGTGTGCTCTGATTGGTCGTTGACAAAGGCCCTTAGCCAATCGCATGAGGTTTCTCATCAGTTTATGACAAAGACCCTAGGGCTCTGTTGCTATGGTCAAAGGGAGGTCACTGTAATTGTTTTCCACTTATGATCTTCATTATTTGCATAAGGTGAAAATAAGGTAATATTATTTTCGACAGTAGTGAATTTTATAAACAAAAAATAACTCTATAAAAATAAGATATAATTAACTAATAAAAGTAAAGTCGATGGGGCGGCCTAAAGTCGGTATCAGCCAGTCAGCGAGGGAGTCTATCCCCTTTTCAATAGCGCTAGACCAAGGAGATTGTTTTTTTAGCATATGAGGTGGAGCGCCACACCTACCATCAGCTCCTTACTTTACCGCACAGATACCTGTGCTACTCATACGCTGACTTGGCGGGGACTGGTATCGAACTAGGAACCTTGTGGTTTCTAGCCGAACGCTCTACTGACTGAGCTAACCCGGCAAAAAGAAATAATGGAAACATTTCACCAGTTTCACACCTGATGATGGCACTAAGTTGTGCAGAAAGCGCGCATGGTAAAACCTTTGGTGGATTCATACACCAATTCCACCCGGATATTAAAAAGATGACCAGACAGTTAGAAAGGATCAAACAAAAACTAGTCAGACAAGGATTGTCCGTTGAGATTAACAAAACATATATATATATATATATATTATATATATTAAATATTTTATATTTTTGCTTGAAGGCAATTACAATGCGAATATCGCATAAAATTCGATAATTATAGAAGATAACAATGACAAGTGAATTTCGCAAAGAATTACTCGGCGTGTAAAATATCGTACAGACTGTTTCAACTTTATTAAGTCTCATCAGCGATATATACTAACGATTTCTCTCCGACAGAAATCGAAACCGGGACTTCAGCAGGATAGTTAGACACTATTCTGTTTCAGCCACGATACAGCACCGAGAAATCCCTGCGAAATTAACCTGTCAATGATACTGTAGCGTCTCTAACATATGAGGCAAGGGAGGCGCTGAGTGAATAATAACAAACACATCCGGGGCCTTTATGTTTTTCGACGAAGGAAATAAGATTTTTTTTTTTTGGATGTTTGTTTATTTTTTAGAAGCATTGCTGAAAAAATATATATATTAAATATTTTTTGCTAAAAAATATTTTTGCTAAAAAACAAACAAACATCCAAAAAAATAAATAAACAAACATCCCCCTCCAAAAAAAAACAACAAACATCCAAAAAAATAAATAAATAAACAAACATCAAAAAAATAAAAAATAAACAAGCATCCAAAAAATAACAAAAAACAAACATAACCCCCCCAAAAAAACAAAAACAAACAAACAAACATCCAAAAAATAAATAAAAAAACATCCAAAAAATAAATAAATAAACAAACATCCAAAAAATAAATAAATAAACAAACATCCAAAAAATAAAAATAAACAAACATCCAAAAAAATAATAAAAATAAACAAACATCAAAAAAAAATATAAAATAAACAAACATCAAAATAATAATAATAAACAAACATCAAAAAACAAAAAACAAAAAAAAACAAACATAAAAAAAAAAAAACATCAAAAAAATAAAATAAACAAACATCCAAAAAAAAAAAGCGAGAATCAGAATTTTAACTGATAAATAAATACATAGGTATATATGTCAAAGTCACCATAGTGCTTGTATTCATTAATAGGAGAACCTTGCTTAAGCGTAGTGCTGTCAGCTAAATTCCTGGACAAGGCTGATTGCATTTCACATAGCGCTAATACCCTTGGGAAAAGTATGAATCCAACTATTCTTTCTCCAGTTAATGGGAAATAGTAGGACAAGGCTGGGCTTTTTAATCTTGGTATGGCAACTGGTCTCTATGAGAAGGAAAACTCTGAATTCAAACCAATGGGGCTCTCCTCTCATTAGTCAAAAACGAATTTAAGATCTCCTCCTCCTCCTCCTCCTCCTCTCACTCCTTCTTCTAAAGGAATGCAAATAGAATTAGAAAATAATAAAATGGGATTTGATTTGAGTTATTTGTTCTATTTGGAATTTACAACAAAAACAAAAACAAAACAAAAAAGGTGCATATTGCATTCTTGTGTCCTGGTCTCCTGCTCTAAAAAACGCTAAGCGGTGCCTGCTGAAAAAATGGAACCATGCTAGATATGAACCACTTAGCTGATTGAAGGCGTTTTTACAGACAATTTGGACGATATGACCTTTAGGCACTCCTTTTTGATCTCGATTATGAAGGGACATGTTTTTCATTTACACCGTCAATATCCGGTTGTTTTAACAGATGATTTTTAGATTTAAAAATTTTTTTTATAAAACTAACCCCAACCCTAAACCCTAACCCCTAACAAACAACTGGATATTGACGGTGTAAATGAAAAACATGTCCTTTCTTAATCGAGATCAAAAAGGGGTGCCTAAAGGTAATATGGTCCAACAAGTTAATGTGATACGAAAGCAATATTTTACCCCCCCAAGTTTTTTTTATTGACAAGTAAGTGTAACTATTTTACCCCCCCCCCTTTAAAATATCTTTTTTTTTCAGTATTTTCATTTTATTTTAATTCAAAACAAATGTCACTGTCAAACAGCTAAGTGGTTCATAACTAGCACAGTTCACTTTTTCAGCAGACACCGCTTAGCGTTTTTTAGGGTAGGAGGCCAGGACGCACGAATGCGATATGCACCAAAAAAAAAAAAATAAATAAATGAAAAATAAATTTTTTTAAATTCGAAAATAATAAAATGGGATTTGATTTTAGTTACTAATACTATCAGGAATTTACAAAAAAAAAAAAAAAAAAAAAAAGAAAAAATAGGATGAAAAAAGAACAAAAACGCCTTTTCCTAGGCTAGAACCTGAATTACTTATATTCAGAAGAAACATATCATTACTGGACCACTACTCTTAAAACGAAAGCACCTCACATGATGCAACGAACAGCGAGTTTAAGTTAGCAGACTATCACTAACGAGTTTGAATCTCACTGGGTACCCTTCACTTCCGGCCTTGTGTCAAACACACGGTCTTTTACCCAAAACCGGAAGTAACAAGGGAGATAATTCATGTTCGCCATATTGCAGCTGACAGAAGGTAAACCTGGCTTCGCCTTTTTTATAGTGTTTAAATGTTTTCTTGTTAATAATATTTTCTTCCCAGTGTTTTATTTTATAGTTTTAAGCAGAAGGTAAATATAATATACTAGTTCAAATATTTTAAATGATGTATCGATTTTATTATCTTACTTTTTATACTTTGTTTTTGTTTTTAAAGCCATAAACAACATGGACTCTAACGAATTCAGTGGATCTCTTCTAAAATAATAATTAAAAAAAAAACATCGTTTTTTGTTTATTTCTAAAATTATTATTTCATATCATTAAAAAAAAAAGATATTTTTCGAATAGTGTGGTTCTTTCTGGGATATTTGCAAGGTGGGAGTTGTTCTGCTATATTCTTTTGTTATGGATTAAAATGTAATCATTAAATGGTTCTGCTATATTTTTTAATAAATTAATTTGTGCTGCATTTAAAAAAAAATAAATTAAATCAGTAAATTATTCTGCATTATTTGTAAATTGAATTGTTTTAGTTTTTTTTATATTGTTTAATTTATTTATTCGATTCTTTATTTCCTAAATTAAAAGTCGCATTGTGACTCGTATTTAAAATTGTTCTCTCTGGTGTTGTACCCACACACAATCAAAACATCCCATATTATCCGAAAAGTGCAAATATAAAATATGATAGATAATATTTAAACTATTATACTTTGTTTTAAGTCTAGAATGTATATTTAGAATTACGTAAATTATCTTAAGAAAAGTTGGTGTTTTCAAACAAAATAAGCGTGTGTGTGTGTGTGTGTGAGAGAGAGACCGAGCAAGTTTTTAATGTTTCATGCCTTCAGTTATTAATTTATTCGTATGCTTGTAAAATCTGTAATACCTAAAAACATTTTCTTTTCTACTTCAAGTCCTTCTTTAAAAAATACCCCCCGTCCCCAAGTGTTGTATTACTTTTGTAAAATTGTTTTTTTGTGTGCGCGTAGGTAGTTATTTTCTTTTTTATCAATGGACAAAAAAGACGTAAAAAAAAAAAAAAAAAAAAAAGAAAGAATCTAAAATTATTCTCGGATATTCTATGTGTATATTTAATATATTAGTATTTATTTGTTTCTGGGAGTTTTATTTTTTATTTATTGCCCAGTTATTTATTTGGGTTAACAACTGTTTTTAGGGGGTAACCGAGTGTTTCGACCACAGATATTTCACCTCCGAACGTTTTGGCTGCACCTTTTTTGTTTGTTTGTTTGTTTTTATTTTTTATTTAATGAGAATGACTTAAAATGAAATACACTCCTAAATATAATATACATGTCTATTGTTTTGTGGGTAATTTATGAGGAAGTGCGTCCCGGCCTCCTGCCTCAGAAATTGCTACCCGGTGACTATTAAAATAACGTCCCCGGCTATGTCGTCTCGGCCGTGTTACTTGAAAGAAAACAACCAACTTAGGGCGTTAAATGTATTTTAGAGGGGGCTTCTCTTTTTTTTTATATGAACAAATGGAGACGGGTGGATAGTAAAAAATGAACAAATTGAGATAAATAGATATCCATCTTCATATCTAAACAAGAATTACGACAAATTTCTATAAATAAATTTCTAAACAAATTACGATAAATAAATAAGAATTACGACAAAAAAAAAGCCCCCCCCCTCTAAAATACATTTAACGCCCTAAGTTGGTTGTTTTCTTTCAAGTAACACCACCGAGACGACATAGCTGGGGACGTTATTTTAATAGTCACCGGGTAGCAATTTCTGAGGCAGGAGACCGGGACACACTTCCTCATAAATTACCGTTTTGTGTATTACTATCATAGATATATATTTAAAAAAAGATTTACAGCTTATTTAGGTTTATTTCCAGGTGGTGTAAAAAATAATTTTTGAAAGATTTTGCTTGAGATGATAGGAGTTTAAAGTCAGAGGGTTTGTATCATAAGTAAATAAAACCATTAAATAATAATGAAATTTATTGTGTACAGTGCTCAGGTGCACCACAAGTCATCAAAGTCTCATGTCTAGTACATAGAATAATGTCTTAGTGTCAGGAACATGAACAGTGTACAGTAATAATATACATGTATGTGTTCGGATGGGGGTATCAGGTATAGTGTTGGCGGACTACAGGAAGCATGGAGGCTTTGAAAGATGCAGTATTTTGGCAACCTACAACACCCGCAGGCAGCTTATTCCATGCCTCGGCAACTCTAAGTGTGAAAAAATGTTTCCGAAAGTCATGTGTGCTATGCTGTTTTCTGGCTTTGTAGGCATGCCCATGTGTGTTAGAAACATGGAGATCAAAATGGTGCTCAAGGTTGCTGTTGGTAAGATGATTAATGACCTTATGAGTGTTTGCAGGGTCATTTGCCAGACGCCAGAGTTTCAACGAATCCATTCCCAGGGCAAGAAGACATTCAGAATATGGCAAATGCCTGATGGAGGGTATTCGTTTGATTGCATGTCTCTTGGAGGTTAATTTTCTGAACGAGATAGGGGTTCCAGACTGGTGATGCAAATTCCAAGTGTGGCCGCACCATAGCTTTGTACAGCTTTAAATAGTTAGCAGGTGAGCGGTTGACAAAGGTCTTGCTGAGTGATACCAGGACACCCTTGACCTTCTTGACAATTTTAGAGATGTGTTTCGTTGATTTATTAAAGGAGTAAAAAAACAAAACAATTTGAAATGGATTGTGTACAGTACTCTGGAAAGTTGGATGTTGGTATGATAAGTACTGACACCAAAAATTAGATTTCTAACTTGCACCAATTTTTGAGTATTTAGTTTTAAAAATCATCTAAATATGAAATCCCCCAAAATCTTTATTTGTTAGGGGAGGTTGCTTTTCAACTTTTTTTTAATATCAAAATAATTCCCTCCAGGAAAGTTGGGTATTGGTATGGTAAGTACTGACATCAAAAAGTAGATTTCTAACTTGCACCAATTTTTGAGCATTTAGTTTGAAAGATCGTCTAATATGAATCCTCCCCAAATCCCCAAAAGGTCAGATAAGCTCCATTTACATGACATATAAATCATAGAAATTTAATGAATGACATGATAGAAATGAATGACAAAAATGATAGAAATTTAATGAATGACAAAAATGATAGAAATTTAATGAATGACATATAAATTATAGAAATTTAATGAATGACATATAAATTATAGAAATTTAATGAATGACATATAAATTATAGAAATTTAATGAATGACATATAAATTATAGAAATTTAATGAATGACATATAAATTATAGAAATTTAATGAATGACACATGATAGAATGATGAGAATTTAATGAATGACACATGATGAACATGAATGATAGAATTTAATGAATGACATATAAATGATAGAAATTTAATGAATGACACATATAAATTATAGAAATTTAATGAATGACACATATAAATGATAGAAATTTCTAAAAGCTCTTACATAGAGAAGTTTAATGGCATGATAAAAATTGTTATTATTCTCATAACATTCCTGTATTTTTGTCATTAGTAACCACTAGATTTTTAGAGGAGTGTTCAAATTACAATGGTAGCTTATATTAAAATTATCATCCCTTAATTATTTGTTTCCAGCAGAGTTTATACTTGTTTGCTTTTATTCCATTGATAACAGAATAAAATAAATGTTTTACAATATCTTTCAATGTTTTTACTGACGTATTTCAATTAATGAGGTAAATGGAGCTTATCTGACCTGGAGTGGGGGTTATAATTTCAATTTAAATGCAACTTATGATATGTTATTAATTTTATTTGAATAGAATAAATTAATAATCTTTTCTGGATTGAAATTATAAGATTTTTAAGCAATTTTATATCTAAATGTATTGCAACAAAGATTTTAGGAGGCTTTATATTAGACCTTTTTTAAAACTAAATGCTCAAAAATTGGGGCTATTTAGAAATCTACTTTTTGGTGCCAGTACTTATCATACCAATATCCAACTTTACTTGGGTGAATCTTTTTGATATTCAAAAAAAGTTGAAAAATCGACCTACCCTACTATATGTTGAAACCTGTCCTTGTTGGTTTTTTTTGTTTGTTGGGATGGACATGAGTCCAATTGGTTTATCTTCCCTTGCTGCAGGTTTTCGCCGATAGGTGGCTAGAGTATTTAGGCAGCAGCCCGGGAGAAAATTTCTCTCTTTCCGCTGCACATGGGCTAGGTGCTTGGTGCCTCTGCCCCGTAAGTAAAGGGGGGGGGCTTTGCTCCCCAGCAAACTATCAGTGACTAATTTCTACATGTAACTCTGTATCACTTCTTTAGGACTTAGTCCTACATCTATTTTCTCATTAAACTAACCCTAAACCCTAACTTCTTTTTTCCTAGTAGATAAATAAATAAATAATTTATAAGTCAAGAGTGGTTCCCCTTTGTTTATGTTAGACTTATAGGAAATAATTGAACATTTATATTTTATGTTTATTTTTTCTGTCATCTTGTTTTTCTTTTGACATTTCAGCTGAAAGAAAATGTTGAGTGTTTTAAAAAGAGTGGATTCAATGGAACGCCAGTTACTTGTGTAAAAGTGACTCTTTTAAGACCGATTTGGTCATTATTATTCCTGATTGTTTAGAAAAGGCTTCATAAAAAGCTTCAAAATGATTCAAGAACTTTCTTTTGTTCATATGGTCATCATCATCTTCTGTGGCCTACTTGTAAGTATATTTTTATCTATATCTTTTCATTTTAGTATTATTTGGATTATTCGGACTATTATCCTCATCTTCATTGTTATCTGTACAACGTTTCGGCCTTCTTCAGGTATTTCTTGTCAGACTCGGGAACCTTCTTTTTGAACTCTGGAACCTTCTTCTTGTAATCGGGAGCCATCACGGAACTTTGAACCTAACCCTTTATTCAGTCCACAGAGGTATTCTGTTCTTATTCCGCTAACCATAGCTGGGGTACAGGTGTTAAGCTGTGTTAATTATTATTCTATGTTACTGCTGCCACTAACCAGGATTGAACCTGCAGTCTAGAGATAACTGTCACTTAGAACTGTCTTAACCTAACTCCTTTATCCACTAGGCTATGTGTCCAATTTTCATTTTGTTATGTTAACCTATTTATATAGGGTGATTGAAAAGTAACTCCCTATAATCGCAAAAAAATTTTCAGAATTGACCCAAGATAACGGAATGGTATGGAATGACTTCATATAAGATTGTAGGTCCTTTCATTCTTTGCAATACAATGAATACCAGAAAGGTATCTCACCATGTTGCAAGATTAATGTAACGTTGTGGGCTTTTTCACCGTTACACTAAATCGTATAGTATACGTGACGTTATGTTGTGGGGCCCACCGCGTCTTCAAAACACGGTATTATTAAATTCACACAACCACCCTGTCGGCTGGGGCGTTAGAATGCACCGACTGCACCTCTGCAGAGGGGTAAGACTCCCCCAATGGGGCCACCTGTTGGCAGTGGGTGGCGACCTGTGATGCTTAAGGATAGAACCCAGGTGGATGAGCAGTTCATGACATGCAATACTCCACTTTGGCCCTATCTTGGGCTAGACGGGCGGTCGGAGAGGCCCCCTCCGATCAATCGGCTGGTCATGTCAAGCCCTAGCACCTATATGATTGCCCCAGCCCTATTGCCCTTATGGCAAGCCCCAACCCCTCTTTATCATATGGGTGCTAGAAGGCGGTGGCTGTGGGTCTACATGTCCTGGGAATGACGTTAAACTCTATCTGATGGTGAGGTTCCAGTTCTGGAGGTTTTGGGAATGTGGAGCACCCCTTCATCACCATTGCTCCCTGGTCCACTCTGGCCCGGAGTGGTAGTACCTGTTAGGGTCCCATCTATGGGTTAAATAGAAAAATGTATTTATAAAAAAATGTATTATCCATTAAGAATCGATTTATTTCAAAACTTTATCGGCATTAAATAACCCACTGAGGTTGATATGCCACAAAACAAAACAAAACAAACAATAAATTCACACAATTACAATTGACGATTACAAGGCATGTAAACTTCCAGCGCTTGTTTACAACACTCACAGAATCTAGTAGTTCTTTGGTCAGTCAGCGGATGAGTATCAACCGAGTATCAACTTACACAGGCCGCGTGCTCTTCGTTACGGCCAATTTGACTTGTTGACAAGTATATATCTCCTTAGCATCAGTCAAGTATCTGTTCATGTTTGTTTGTTTAATGGCTTTCATTCATGAATTCCCGTACGATTTCTTTGGCGTTGTAAAATAAAGATGAGGGCAGTATTTCGTGCTTTTCATAAATTTATTTTCTTAATGAAAGTTATTGAGAGAGAGAGAGATTCGGTTTCTGTAACACGCCTTTCAGTCACCCGCTTATGACTAACTCGCCCAAAATGCCAACTTCGACTCCTCGGCAGATTCTGTAGCACAACTTGCTCTTTCGGTCCCCGGAATTCCAACTGCCCAGCCCCCAAACCAACTGATTCAAAATCTAAGGTTTCCTCATTATATAGAAATCGATGTCGAGCTTTCTAGAATCTTCTGGAACCTTTCGAACGTTCTAACTGTTTTACCAAATTACATGTGTCACTTAAGAGGTCAACGGGTCAACCATCCTTTCTTTTGACAAACCGATTAAACCAAATTTTAATACCAAAATCCCAGACTTCTTGGCTACGAATAAACTCAAGATGATAACGATTTTTACATTGCTCACCCACTCCCGTAAGGTCTGAGAATCATGCTACATTCCACTAAGGTTTCTCCGTGTCTGGCACAAGGCCACAAAAATGGTGTTCCTGGGCCCATTATGCTACATTAAATCTGGCCAGTTGTCAATACTTGGGAGAATATTGAAGACTTGATTTTTATGCAAGATGGTGCTCCTCCACATTTTGCTATTGTTGTTCGTAAATGATTGAATCACCATTTTCTTGGGAGATGGATGTGTTGACATGCCATAAAACCCAACCAACTAGGATTTGTTCAAAACAGCAGCATCCTTATGTAGGGCTCATCTATTTTATTCTCCAAGTGTTTTATTTTATCACAGTGATCAGATTTATTGTTAATCTGCCTTATCTATATTGAAAGGTAAGTCGTTGGGGTGGTCTAAAGTCAGTATCAGCCAGACAGTGAGGGAGTCTATCCCCTTTTCACTAGCGCTAGACCAAGGAGATTGTTTCTGCATCAGAGGTGAAGCACCCCACCTACCATCAGCTCCTTACTTTACCACACTCATATGCTGAGTTGGCGAGGGCCGGTATTGAACCTAGAACCTTGTGGTTCCTAGGCTGATGCTCTACCAACTGAGCTAAGCCAGCCGTATATTGAAAGGTAATCATGACTTATAGAATTCAAAAACCTGTAAAAGTTATCCCCCTGATATTGTAGAAGCAATGGGATTTGCAATTAGTGTCCAGTTAGGCAGACAAGGAAGCAAGCTGTAACTCAATACAGTCCCTGCATTGCTAGGAGGTTGACATGCCATTAAAATCAATCAATTGATGTCATTCCATAGAAACTATCAACAAGATGAAGATCTTAGTCTAAAAGTTTAATGAATATTATTAATAGTGTATTTTTCTTTTCTTAAACGAAAGAGTGTGCATGTATATGTGTGCCTTTTTAAACGATATGTAGTTTTTTTTGTTTTTTTTTTGCGAGTGTGGACTATGTAAATGCAAATTCATTTTTTTTTCTCAAGCTGTATGTGTGTGCGTGTTTTTTTTTTAAAAACAATATGTACATTTAATTTTTAGTACTATCTAAAATATTCAATGAAAAAAAAATCCATGCTGTTATCATTTAAATTTTATTTTTTAATTATCTTCATGAATATAAATCAAATCTCTATTATTTTTGCTCAAAAAGCAAGCCTTGGTGATATTTAATGTGTATATATATTTACTTTGTCATTAATTGTTTTATTTTCATAGTTTCCTCTGGACATACATATACACGCAACTGCCCTTTATATAAGTATAGATAGATGTAAATGAATGAAAAGGGGGAAAAAAAGTTAAACTTATCATTATTTCTTTCTATTTTTATCACTTTTTTTTTTCTTTTTTCTCAGGTGTTTATCATGTTATTCATCATCACAAAAAGACAAATTTCTCGTCTTACCATCAGATCCGCTCGAAGACCACATGTAGCCATTGGAACTGGAATACCAAAAGTATGTATGACCGTATACTTATGTGCTTGTAAAATCAGCTTTCTAACTCTCTTTTAGTAATTTAAAAAAAAACTCTGAAGTCCCTGTGATGAAGTGGCTAAAGCTCTGGATTGTGATGTTGTTGTATCATACAACACTTTAGAGAGACAGTGAATTTATATCTACTAGCAGGACCTGTGGATATACAACATTATGATAATTTAACTATTACAACATTTGATATGTTGGACCATATGACCGTAAGGCACCCCTTTTGCAATCTCGTTTCATAAGGACATTTTGTTCATTTACATTGTCAAAATCCAGTTGTTTGTTAACAGATGATTTTTAGAGTTTTTAAAAAAAATTTATAAAACTAACTCCTAACCCACAACTGGATTTTGACGGTGTAGATGAAAATGTCCTTATGAAACAAGATCGCAAAAGGGGTGCCTAAAGGTCATATGGTCTGATATGTTTACTTAGTTCAATATGTAAAAAGTATAATCATCTTGATTTAACTCTCTCTCACTCTTTTTTCTTTCTTTCCTTCATTTCATCTTTTCATTATATTCGATTGAAACAGATTAGCGTTATTGTTTTTCTCACCCCCTCTCTCTATCTTTCTCCTACTCTTTCTTTCTTATACTTTTTCTGTCTAGCACATCCTTTCTTTCTTTCTAATAAAAATGGAATGGTCCTTTATTTAGCCGAGGTGACGACACTCATAAGAAATAACAATTCAGCAGATAATTGACATGACATAATCGGTATTTACATTTTTGCATTTGATCTTGGATAATTTGGACGGTCTCATTTTTAGCCAGAGGGTGTTGCAAGATGATAACGGATGGAAGAATAAGGAACACTTGTATTAATTTATATCTATTCTAATGAACACTTTAAACTTGTTAGCAGAAAATCTGTACCTCTCTTATATATACTAACTAGACAAAACGTGACCCATTGGTCACCCATTCAGCTCTGGGTAGATAATTGAGATTAGGGAAAAGGGAGTTAGCAAAGTGAATAAAATTTAAAAAAAAAAATGGCTGGATGAAACCTTAAAATCATTTTGTTAGCTTTCTAAGAAAGGAAATGTTTGACCTCATTTAAGCTACGGGTTGCTGGTTGTGAAATTTAACATAGAAATACATTTCAAATTCTCCTGTCTCTCTCTCTCTCTCTCTCTCTCTCTACACTTCAGAGAAACTAACACTATATAATGAGGATGTAGTGAAGAGATACATAGAGGGGAAGAAAGCGATAGACACAGAAAAGTAAGAGATTGGTCGGTTTTTGACTTAATTGCAAATTATGACTAATTAGAACCAATTAAAACAGAATTAAAAAAAAAAAAAATTCAATCCTAAAAGTAAGGAATTTTCGTGTCATTAAATTAAATAGGAAAAAAGCCTTAGGGAACCAAAAGTTGATTAACTCAGCTTTAGTATAATAATAGATATTTAAATTTTAATGTAATGAAATATATTGAATTAGACTAACAAAATTAAATAAGAATGCATATAAAAAGATTACACTTATCTTAATTATATCTTAATTAGTTTCTATATAAAATCATTCATAGGATTGATTTTTAATACATTGAAGAATAAAACAATAATATTAAAGATCAATAACACCAAGTAATTATTTATTAAACTCAGTTTTGTTAAAACCAGTATACAAATTAACCACACCATATATTATGTAGACCTTTATTTCTTAGTGATATAGGACACATTGGATGATTTTAAATGCATGAATAATATTGGGCTGTTTTGAGGCAAATCTAACTCAGATTTTCCTAGAGACCTCATTAATAAATAAGATTTATTATTCTATGTATATGTGTTCTTATTCAATTCCGTTAGTCTTTCTAATTGAATATATTTCATTACATTAAAACTTAAATACTTATGGCCAGAGGGCACATATTGTTGCCAGTCACTAAAAACCCCAAAACAATTGTGTTTGGCTTGGTAATTTTGAACTTGCATAACATTAACTGAATTTTTACAAATGAAGATTAAAAAAAAAAAAAAAATTGTTTTTTGTATTTTTCAGAGACTTCAGAAAGAAATTCAACGACGTCTGCGTCATGTAAAAAATATAAAGTTTGAACCAACTTTGCTTCAAAAACCTTCAACAGAAACAGAGAATGAAGCTGATATTGCTGGTAATTCATAAAAAATATTTTGATCTGTTTCTGGAATTTAGAATATGTAATTGCATCTGGTGGTGGGGTTATGGTTCACGAGCTTTGTTTATCTAGGATTATTTTATATGAAGATGTTAGTTTTATTCATTCTTGTTGTGGATTAGAATTTTTTAAAAATTGATTATTTTCTTAAACAAATTTTTGTAAACTCATTTTTTATTTGGTGGTGGTTTTGAAGGCTAACCCTATTTAACTCCTAAGTGGGACCCTAACAAGTGTTCTCTCTCCAGGTCAGAGTCGACCTGGGAGTAATGCACAGAACTCCAGAATTAGAACCTCATCACTAAATGCAGTTTTAACATCATACCTAGGACACTTTCCAAATTTATTGGTTGGTTAGTTTGATTTTTATGGCATGTCAACCCTTGTTGGGTTATTTTATACCGAACTTGTTGGGTTATTTTATACCGAAGATGTTTTGTTTTATTCAGTATTGATTAGTATTCAATTTAAAAAAAAAAAATTTAAACTCATTTTTTAATCTATTTGACTCATAAATCGGATCCTAATAGGTACTACCACTCCTCTTTATTACGCCAAAGAAAAATATTGTTTAGAAGAAAAACAAAACATTAAAACTTATTGCAGCACATAATTCTTTACATTCTATTAAATTCTGTTTTTAGAGAATACAGTATTATTTTTCTTAAAAAAAAAAAAAAGGTTACAAAAAACAAAAATGTTTTTTTTTTTTTTTGAGGGGGGGGGGGGTGCAACGATTAATGGCATCTAAGTTTATTTCAATGGGGAAAACTGTTTCGATAGCAAGTGGAACCAATTTTACTGCCCTATGCAAACAACAAAGATATAATGCACCAGTTATTTTATTTAAAAACTTTCACATTTTTTCAGGTCAGTTAATTTTGGACTACATATCTTTGAGGCATAACACTGATTCTCAAAGATATGTGGTTCAAAATTAACTGACTTAAAAAATGTGAAAGTTTTTAAATAAAATAACTGGTGCATTATATCTTTTATTCATTAATATATCAACAATGAAAATTTCATTAAATTCGATTTATTCCCTGATTTTTGGTATTTTTTTTTCTTTTGGTGGAGTGACATACGATGGTGGAATTTAGGTCCGTTAAGTTTGATTTAACCAGATTTGGTATCAATTAACCAACAAGGGGAGATAATCCATTAAACACCAACCAACCAATGAAATAACTCTTCAGAAATAAGAGGTTTTGCTGTCACACCCAACTGAGTCTTTGTTTACCATTTACAAATGTTTGTGTGAAATTCTTTTCTTTTCTTTTTAGATATCAATAATAATCAGAAATATCGAATGAAAGTTTGCGATGGTTTCTCTACTCTTGGTGAGTTCATTTCAAATTTCTTTTTTTTTTTTTTTTTTTTTCATCGATTTTGCCAGGAATGATGACTGATAAGGATAGGTGGTGGCAAGAGAGAGTCATGTGAATCCATACTGTCAGCATCACTTGATGATGATTATGTGATATATATACACAATCAATAGTTATGATATTATGGATGATTTAAACTCATAACTTTAAGTTTCATGCTTACGCAATCTTCAGATGAGTCAAATCTGTTTTGACTCATCTGAAGATTGTGTAAGCATGAAACTTAAAGTTATGAGTTTAAATCATCCATAATATCATAATTATTGATTGTAAACTGCTCTGCTTTATTAGCATTGAGCACCTTTTTATGCCAATACTTTGTTGTAGAATTTTTTTTTCTCTAGCATGGTTTTGGTGTTCAAGGTACACCTTCTTTAGGAGAACTATATATATATTAAAAGGGAATGACTTACCAGTAAAAACATATTGAGTTAATATCAATATTTGGTTGATACAAGTATTAATCGGATAAGTCAGTGTTATAACAAATATGAAGTGCTCAATATGTTAGTAAGAGTTATTTCTATACACACTGTAATACTATATATATATATATAATACTACTACTACTATTATTATTAGAGGAAAAATAAAGGGTCTACCATGGTTTCAATCAAATTGAAATGATTTCTTCAGGAAAGATTGAGAGAAAAATAATGTAGCGTTCAACCGTTATTATCCGAAAATATCTTCAATTTAATAAGGAATTACATTGACTTAGTTAAACGTGGGGTAGGGTCCTGAAGAAATCATTTCAATTTGATTAAAACCATGGTAGACCCTTTATTTTTCCTCTAATAATAATATTATTAGTATTATTACTGCTCTGTATTTTTAATATATTGAGCACTTTTGGATTATTTGCCACTGTGACGGAAAAGTTAAAGTAGCAATTGGATACTATATATATATATATCTTATTATAATGGAGATTGTGGGTTTGTCTGTCTGTAACCGAAACTATGTTACTACTCAAGTTACAATTCCCTTTGTTATTTACATCACATTTACCATGATTTTATTTTTATTTATACCTCAATTATTAATAAAATTGTTTTACATTACTTATACTGTTGACCATATTTACATACTAATAACATGCAATTGTATTTATATATACAACAAAATAGCAGTTTACAGTATGAATGGAAAGGCTAATTTGCATATTGATCTTAAAAATTTGATTTTAATAAATATATGCTTAGTATTATTGTTTTCTAATTGTTTGCTTTCATCTTAATGAATATGAGCAAAAATCTCTTCAATAAATCTTTAAAGAAATCCCTTAACAAGAAGAAATAACTAATAGTTTTTCTTTACTTCCTATTTTAACTAAACAGTTAAATTAGGAAAATTTACCAATGAAAGACGGGAGTAACGGAAAATGATGGAAGAGTCAGTTCAAAGTTGTTTTATTTTCCAATCATAACCCCCTCTGTTCCAAATCTTTTTATCTACATTCTTATTCAGTTTCATTAGCCTTTCTAATTTAATGATATTTGATTATATTAAAACTTAAATACTTGCACCCGGAGGGTGCATATATTTGCTAGTATATATAATGTAGTTTGGTATATCTATAAGTAATGTGTGCTCAATATCATTGATAGAGAATGCATATCTAAGTTAATGGTAGCATGGACATGAAGTCAACAGCGCTTATTAACTGATAGTTTCTTGCCTAGAAACTGTTATATAGCCAGACCTCCGCATTTTTGCAACATTTGGCCCCAAAATGATTTAAACCAGGGAATTTTGTCATTTCATTTTATTAAAATGAAATTAGATGACAAAAGTATAATTAAAGTTCAAATTAAAAATATGCAATCATTATTGCAAAACCAAGATTTTTCAGTGCATTTTTGTCTACGATGTCATTTCCTCAAAAATTGGCACAAGTTCAAGATTTAATTTTTGGTATCAATAAATAGTAGACTTCTTCCCAACTTTCACTTTTTCATGTAATTTAATATTTTAAAAAGGTGAAAAATCAACCTATCCTGCTTTACTGCCCCCTTACTTCCTCTAACCCATACCTCCTCTCAAACAGACCTCCTCTCACACATACCTTTTTTTAATATTCCTTCTGAAATCTAAGTTGAAATGACAATAAATAAAAAATCAGTTTTAGCTGAATTGGATGCTAAAGAATTCAATTTAGTTGTTGGTTCCTCTTTTTAAAAAAACAGACAAAAGATTTTTTTTCTTTTTTCTTCTTTTATAGAGGAGGAGATTGTGAAACATGATGCTGACTGTGGAGAAAGATTACCAACTGAAACGGTTCGCCAGTATTTATATCGGTTACATACAAGTGGCATTTTGACCAAAGTTCCTTTGGAACTCATTCGAAATGTTGTTCTTCTTTATGAAAATGCAAGACATACACCACAGGTAAGAAATTAGAGTTTAAAAACAAAATAAAACAACTAACAATAAAATGTGATTAAAAAAATGTTAACTTATGGGAGCACCTTTATGATATAATTTCAGTCTCCAAATATTCACAATCCCCATCAACACATTCTTGGAATCTCTCACATGTAATTGAAAAAAAAAATGTTAATACTTTTATGGGAGTATCTTTATTAGAAAAGCAGAACTGATATTATGGAAACCACCTGTGGAAGATTCCAATAATTGGTTGATAGGGATGGTGAACAGGTGAAGACTTTAATATCATAAAGGCATTGTACGAGCATTAGGAAGAACAAAGTGTTTTTAAATTAAAGATTTTTGTTTGTTCTTATAGCATTAGAAGCATTAATCTTAAATGTAATAATACATTTTTTGAAAGCGAAGTAATGCAAAATATATGTTGAGAAGATGTTTTCTCAACATATATTTTGCATTACTTCGCTTTCAAAAAATGTATTATTACGTTTAAGATTAATGCCTCTAATGCTATAAGAACAAACAAAAATCTTTAATTCAATATGCCTGAGCGAGGCTTTATTTATAGCAAAAAAAAAAAAAAAGAAATATATCTGAAATTTCAAAAGTTCCCACAGAACGCCATAACACGGGAATTAACGGAATATGACGGATTCTATATTTACATCAGAAAATCACATTCACTGGATTATAACACCACGGTCGATTTCAACAAACAAGGATATAAACTTTCAAACCCATGTTTGTCTACTTTTCTCCACATACTGTTGGGCTGATTTCCTCATTTTACTTGCATATATATATATATATATATATATATATATATGGTACATCAAGAAGCATGAAACCATCTTTTTGACAATGTGCTTAAATTTTTAATTTCAGAAATATTTTTAAAAACAATTTTCAAAATTAGTTAATTACACTGACCCAAATGTCATTTAGAAAATTTTACACGGTTGTATTCAAATTTTTATTTATTTTTTAATTTTTTTAATTAATTTATTTTTTTTTAGAAATTTGAAGAACCAGAATATACAAAGTTCAAGGAAAATCTCAATTTAATCATAACTCAGTAAGTAAAATTTTCCCCCAACATTTTTTATTTGTCTTGTTGCATGTGACATTTTGACGTAGAGTTTTTATTTTCGAAAGTGCTTGACACATTCACAATTTGGGAGTTCAGTTTTCTTTCTTTTCACACACACACACACACATTTATGAATGAATCTTCTTTGACATGCTGGAACTCACTCCCCACCCCCCAAACAAACTGAAAATATGATGCTAGTTTTTTCACCGCTGCTGCAGTGTTCCTGGTTGTGTTCAAGACACTTATTATCTTTGTAAATAGAAGAATCATCCTCATCATGTCACAGAATTAGCACAGATATCCATGACAATCTCTCGCCAAGCTTCTCTATCATTCATTGTCCCAGGTAGGTCCTTGCTGGGCGGCCCACATTAACATGTCCATGTGTTGGCTTCCACAGTAGAATGTCGCTTATGAGTTCGTCCTTGCTCCTCCAGCAGTGTCCAGCATGCCTTGTCCGTCTCACTCAGATGGTTTGTGAGATGGGGGGCAGGTGGCCATACAGCTGCTTCCTTGTGGGCTGCTGTTTCCATGATTTGTCAATTTCTGGTCGTTATTTCTTGTCTTGTACAAAGGGGGGGGGTCATCATCTTGTAGATTTCTGTGAAAATAGCCTTACTTACCTGTATTTGTGTATAGTAAGTAAGGGCATGAACACATGTTGCATTATAGAGCATAGCCATTATAAGCTGAATATTTCAAGCTAAGTGCTATTTTACTATACACTGTAAGCCGAATATTTCAGGCTAAGCTCTATTTTACTATACGCTGTAAGCCCAGTCTTTCAGGCTAAGCTCTATTTTACAAAGCTTGAAATACTGGGTTTATAGTGTAAAGTTTTATTTTACTATACACTATAAGCCCAATATGTCACCTTATAAGTCAACTGTTTTATAGAAGAGCCTGATTTGTTTTACAGTTCTTAGATTGTTCAGAAAACAATGTGTCTCTGGGAATTTCAATAGGTTATGGGATCAGTTTGTCCAAATTCCAATTGTAAAAATTCCGCTACCATAAGATGCTAACAGTGAATCTAGATTTATCAGGTAAATAGGAATAAACTGCTACCCAAAAACCTGGTCGATTTAAGACAGAAATCTTTGGAATAGACCATTTCAAATGGGTAGCGTGGTCTACAGGGTTCTCTAATAAGTAGCGCAGTCTGTAATGGTTCTCTGATGGGTAGTGTGCTCTATAACTGTTATATACCCTACCTATGAACATTAATGGGTATGTCCCAATCCTCATAAATACGGGAGTATTATGCTGACTGAGTAGTCTTATACCACTAGCAGTGGTTTATGTTCTTCATGCTAATGGCGAGTATTGTATTTTGTTAATGTTATAAACATTCCATTTAATTTCCAGCCTCCGTTTGGTTATTTCTCATTTAGTAACTTTTGTTAAGTTACAACAGAATCCTTCACTCCTTCCTGAATATAAGCATCAATATCATCATGGACAACTGATAAATGATATATAGAATCTGTTATATACCTATCTATGAACATTATTGGGTATGTCCGAATCTCATAAATACAGGAGTATTATGCTGACTGAGTAGTCTTATACCACTAGCAGTGGTTTATTTCTTCACTGTTGGCGAGTATTGTATTTTGTTATTGTTATAAAGATTCCATTTCATTTTGAACCTCCGATTGGTTATTTCTCATTTAGTAACCTTTGTTAGGTTACAACAATACCCTACCTATGAACATTAATGGGTATGTCCCAATCCTCATAAATATGGGAGTATTATGCTGAGTAGTCTTATACCACTAGCAGTGGTTTACCTACTTTCATGCCGCTGGCAAGTATTGTATTTTATTAACTCTTAACATCCTGTTGAGAATTTTCTAAGTCCAGAGCCTCATTCCTATCAGGATTTATCAAAAAATGGGTAAAAATGTCCTTTTCATTTAAAGTTACCTGTTATTTCTCTTAAATCAAATACTTCTAAATATGTTTAATATTATATTGAAACAAGGTATCATTTGAGGTAGATTAGGAAAATGAATGACTTCCAGCCGGGTGGAATGAGGTGGTATAGGACGTTAAGAGTTAATTTAATAAAGATTCCATTTCATTTCCAATCTCCGTTTGGTTATTTCTCATTTAGTAACCTTTATTAGGTTATAACAATAATGGTCCTCTAATGGGTAGCGCGGTCTATAACGGTTTTCTAAATAGACATTTTCACAATCCTTATTTGACACCATTGACAGATATTTGCCTCAAATTTTTGCATTTACTGAATATTTTAATGTTTGTGCATGTTTGAAATTTTGTTTTTGCTTGCTTATTTTTTATTTTATTTAAAAAATAATGTTTTGTTTGCATTAATGAAATTGTTGTTGTTAAATTTTTGACGAAATGACCCCCACCCTTTTTTTTTTTCAAAACCCATTTGTATTAATTTTCTTTCATTTCATCAAAGCTATTTTTTATTTTTTCATTTAAAAAAAAAGAAAAAACAAAACAAAAACAAACTCTTTCTGGAAGCTGTTATGTATAATGTGATGAAGATTATTATTTGGGAACTTTACAGGTTGTCATCAGGAAAGACTCGTCCAGGCGCCCAGGTATCTCTGAACCATTTTTGGCTCTACTGACTTAGCTCTTAATTTAGCTTCTTACAAAGCCCTGCACGTATCTCTTAGCAACCATCCATCACTTTTCAGATCTTTATCCAACAATGTGAGCCGAGTTAATTGACCGTTCGGTTGAATGTTATTTTTTTTCTTTCTGTCCTTAGTACATTTCAAATCTGCTCTTAAGAAAAGATCGTTTTTTTGTGTCTAGGTGCTCATTAGATGGAAACTAGATAAGCACCATGCTAAACCCTGTTGTATTGCACACCCGATTCCTCAATACAGTTTATCCGTCTGTGTCTCTGTGTCAGGGCAAGGGAAGGGAACAGCAAAGGCCTCAAAGTGATTACGATGATCCTAATACCAAATATCTTTATTTTTCTTCATCTTGTATGGCAAAACTTAAGCACAGCTTAATTAACTCTTAACATCCTGTTGAGAATTTTTTAAGTCCAGTGCCCCATTCCTCTAAGGATTTATCAAAAAATGGTTTAAAATTTTCTTTTCATTTAAAGTTACCTGTTATTTCCCTTAAAATAAATACTTCTAAATATGTTTAATATTATATTTAAACAAAGGTTATCGTTTGGGGAAGATTAGGAAAATTAATGTGACTTCTGGCGGGTGGAATGAGGCGGTATAGGATGTTAAGAGTTAAAGTTAAAAAAATTTAAAGATAGGGTTGTGTTTTACTTCTTATTATAATGGAAATTGTCTGTTTGTAATTGAAACTATTACTACTCAAGTCACAATTCCCTTAGCTATTTACGTCACATTCTCCATAATTTTATTTTCATCTAAACTTAATTATCAATAAAATTGTTTTACATTATCAATACTGTTGACCATATCTACATACTAATAACATGCAATTGTATTTATATATACAACAAAATAGCGGTTTACAGTGTGAATGGGAAGGCTAATTTGCATATCGATATAATAAATTTGATTATAATAAATATGTGCTTAGTATTATTGATTTCTAATTGTTTGGTTTTATCTTAATGAATATGAGCAAAAATGTCTTAAAAAGAGGAATAACTGTAATTTTATTCTTTACTTCCTATTTTAACTTAATAGTTAAATTAGGAAAATTTAGCAATGAAAGACTGGAGTGATGGAAGAGTAAGTTTCAGTTGTTCTATTTTTCGATTATTCCCCCCCTCTGTTTCAAATCTTTTTATCTGCATTCTTATTTATTTTAATTAGCCTTTCTAATTTAATATAATATTTTATTACATTAAAACTTAAATATTTTCGTACAAGGGGTGCATACTTTTGATAGTATATATATATTCTACTATGAGATTCAATAAATAGTTTAGATTCCTAATCTTTTATTGGATAGTATAGGCCCATCAACAAGTCCTTTTGCATCCAAACTGATTAGACCTTATCAAGAGATGAGGGTGGGGGTGGTTGTAAATTTGACCCTGATAGAAACCCAGGGATCTGCATGAGTGAGATGTTTATCAGTTAGGGTTGCTAAAAGAAAATATCTTTTTTACTTATTCCTGGAAAAGTGAACCCCCCCCCCCCCATCCTGTCAACTCCAAATATCTAATAGACATTTCTTTGCTAACATTTACTTCACTCATAAAATTCTTAAAAAGATTTAAAACTTTTAAGTTTTAGTTATTTAACTCTTTGCCTACCAAATTTCTCCCACGACTTTATCAAATTTCCCTGGTATTTTTACCCGCATGATGGGATGTTTCAAAGTTCACTATCTATTCACCTCAGAACTTATTCTATTTGAATAAAGTTCTATTATTATTATTATTATTATTATTATTATTATTATTTGAGTCCTTCTCAATTATAAATAACTAACCATAAGTTTTTGTACTTTGCTTTGGTGTGGTAAGAATAATGGTGATGAATGGCTATTTCCCATTCCCCAGAGTTCCAGAATATATATGAACAAACTGTTAAGGCCCCATCTATGGGTTAAATAAATAAAAAAGTGAGTTTAAAAAAGAATGAATACATATCAAAATACCCCAAAGAATGTGGCATATCAACCTAAGGGTTGACATGTCGTAAAATCCAAATGGTAAAAAAAATAAAAATTGTAGGAACCAAAAAAAAAAAAATGGCCAAATTCTAAAAGCAAGCATAGAAGAATGTGTTGTGTTGTGTCTTTGTGTTTGCCGTATTCCCATCTTATTTTTTTCCTTTTGTTGTTGCAAAAAAAAAAAAAAAAAAAAAAAGCACCAAAGCTAAAAAAAAATACTTTCTTGCCATTTTCAAATCTTCAACCCATTCCTCTGCTACAGTTCCCCCCGAACAAAAAAAAAACAACTTCTTTTTTAGTTTTTATGTTTAGTTGCAATTGAAATGTTTTGTATCTCAATCAAAATCCTGAATCTCATCTATAAAGAAAATATTTGTTATCCTAAACTTTTTTTTGCCAATCTCCAAGTCATTGCCAAAAATTCTCATACTATTTCCATTTTTAATAACCAGTACAAAAAAAAAAGAAAAAAAAAGAAAGGGGAATCTGAACATTAGCTACATAAATGAGAGTAATCTCCCCTTGTTTCTTTCACTTTGAAGAAGCCGTATGTTTTGGTTGGCCATTTTCATTTCACCATAAATCTACACGGAAAATACAAATTTGTTTGAATCAATACAACTGCATTTTTTAACACGAAAATATTATAAAATGTGTTCTTAATAACAATTAAGTGCATTTCAAATAATGTGCAAGCACAACAGTGAACTGCATCTAGTGATGAGGTTCCAAATCTGGAACTCTGTGGAGTACCCCTTCATTACTATTACTCCAGGTTCACTCTGACCCGGAGTGGCAGTACCTGTTAGGCTCCCATCTATGGGTTAAATAGAAAAAAATGTACCCATCAAGAATGAATAAAACAAAATGATCTTCGTCATGAAATAGCCCAATAAGGGTTGACATGCCATAAAATTCAACCAACCTACTTAGCCCTATCAGTGGTTGCGATTAGGTTACTTGGCGATTGGCAGTTCAATCCTCATGTAAGGCAGTTAGAGGGCCAATTGGACTGAGCATTAATCTTTTGTCTAAACATTTTTTTTTTTTTGCTTTTTGCATGTTAACTAATATTGGAAATTTGATGTCAATCCTCCTAAAATGAATGATTCTTAAATGGAAATTAATTTTATTTGGCTTTTAGCTTTTGTAATGCTATTAACTAATAAATACTAAATTTGTTTGAATTTTTGCTAATCCCCTGTTTAATCCCTAACCACTTCCCCATGCTTTCTTTATCTAACCTCAATTAGAAATGCTTAGCATTTCGATCTCAACAAAAAAAAAAAAAAAAAATTTAACATTTTTTCTTTTTTTTTTTTTTTTTTTTTTTTTAAGCTTAAAAAATAATTTTAAGCAATGGGGGGGGGGCACAAAGGTGAGTCAGTAATTATCTAGGATATTACAACAATAACAAAAGTACAGATAGCCGTATTTCGGAACAGGGAAAACTTTCTTATAGGAGGGGGAGAAGCCTGGAGACACCTTTTGATTGGAAGTTTTAATGACTTTACATATTATAATATATTTGATAGACTATCATAATTTGTTTTGCTGTTGAAAATTGATTTACCTGACCATCAGCTTGTGCTTGATCAACACCAGTTGGGTCACTTAGGTGTAGGTGTATGATGTTGTAAGACCCAAGATACCTGATGATCCTTGGATCACATCACTGATGATACGGTTAGGTGCATCTTCCAGGTGGAAGTTTTAAAATTTCTTTTTAAGCCATAGGAAAAAATACAAGGCTGGATCAGTTATTATCTGCACTTTTGGGATATTAGAGTGACCGCCTAGGGTTTGATACTGGCTCTCGACAACCCAGCGTATGAGTAGCACAGGGATCTTCGGGTTTGATACTGGCTCTCGACAACCCAGCGTATGAGTAGCACAGGGGTCTGTGTGATAAAGTGAGGAGCTGATGGTAGAAAGTGGACTGCCCTATCAGCGAGGTGTAGAATACAGACTGTATCCCTTTTAGAGGGATAAGCCCCCCCCCCAAGGGGTGTTCTAGGTAGGACAATAAACTGCATCTGGTGGTGAGACTCCAGTTCTAGGGAGTATAGAGTATTCCTTCATTGCCATTACTCCCAGGTCCACTCTGACCCAGGAGGGTAGTGCCTGTTAAAAGTCCCATCTATGGGTTAAATAAATCTGTTTAAAAATTATTTGTATTGAATAGGGATATTTGATACCTTATAACTGTAAATCGTCTTGTATTAAGAATGGTTACTTAAAACATTAATCTGGACATTAGCTACATAAATGAGAGTAACCTCCCCTTGTATCTTTCACTTTGAGGAAGCCATTTGTTTTGGTCGGCCATTTTCATTTCACCATAAATCTACACTGAAAATACAAATTTGTTCAAATCAATACAACTGCATGTTTTAACACGAAAATATCATAAAATGTGTTCTTAATAACAATTAAATTCATTTCAAATAATGCGCAAGCACAATTAAGAACCCATTTTATGATATTTTTGTGGTAAAACCTGCAGTTGTATTGATTCAAACAAATTCATATTTTTCGTGTAGATTTACAGTGAAATGAAAATGGCCGACCAAAACAAACGGCTTCCTCAAAGTGAAATATACAAGGGGAGGTTATTCTCATTTATGTAACTAATGTTCAGATTACCCTTGAAACTATAATTGTTTACTAAGGATTATTAGTTACTTGAAATAAAATATTCTTATTTATTTTTTAAAATTTAATTTTATTAATAGTTATAATTTATGTTATTCGTTGGGGGGGGCCTAAAGTGGGTAGCAGTGAGGGAGTCAATCCCCTTTTCACTAGAAAGATTGTTTTGGTGTTTGAGGCAGGGTGCCACACCTACTGTCAGCTCCTCACTTTACTGCACATATCCCTGTGCTACTCATATGCGAGTTGGCAGGGGCCGGTATTGAACCCAGAACCTTGTGATTCTTAGTTGGATGTTCTATCGAGTACTTCTTAATTTATTATTTACTTGAAACCATCTAACTGTATGCAAATTATTTGTATTAGATAGGAATACTTGATCTAGACCAAACCATGTGACTGTCTATTCCCAATTATATTGGCCGATTTATCACATTAAATGTTTTTATGTGAATTTCTTTATTTTTATATTTATTATATTGAAAGCATTTTTTTCAGCTTGCGCTTGTGTCGTGGGGTTGGCCCTTGCATTGCTTATTAGTTTTTTTGGTTTTACTTCTAACCTTTTTGAAAAGCTGATCAAGTAGCAAGGTAACATTTTGGAGAAAGAGAAAAAAAAACAAAAAAAATTTAATTAAAAATAAAAATAATTTTTGGTTATTTCCTATAACTCCAACCTAAAAAAAAGGAGAACCATTCTGATTGACTGAAAATTATTTATTTATTTATTAGGAAAAAAGAAGTTAGGGTTAGTTTAATGGGAAAATAATGGGTAGATTAGTTAACAGATAAAATTCATTCAGAGTGGTTCCCCTTTTTTAGGTTGGACTTATAGGAAATAACCAAATTTAAAAAAAATAAAAAATACAAAAGTAGGGTAGGTCTGCCGTTGGCCTATTTAAATTGTAACATCATGAACTATTTTGTTTTGGATGTGGCTAAAGTATATCTATGAACTTACCTTTAATTTCAGAATTTTGTCAGATGAAAATTACACTATTGGTTTTTGTTGAAACACAAATTAAAAAAAAAAAGTCCAGATTTTTTAAAGTATAAATTAGGTACTGCCAATTTTGACGTCACAGACATATTTTACAAAATAAATTTAACCCCCCTGATTGAAAAGAAAAAAAAACCCAAAAATCAGGGAATTATCTGATTTTAGTGAAATTTTCAGTGTTGACTTATTAATCAACAAATTATTTCTTTTAAATTACAGTACTTCATATAAATAAAATAAAGTATCACCCATAAATAAGTGCAACCCTATTTTCGTCTAAACCAAAGATACCAGAATTTTATTATTTCATGGGGAACATCAAAATGGACATTAACTCTTTGCCTACACCCCCCCCCACGGCTGTACCAAATTTTCTTGGTATTTTTTTTACCTGTATGATGGGATATTTCAAAGTTCACTATCTATTCAAATAAAGCCCTTCTGCTCAATTATAATGAACTAACCTTCAGTGATTTATGGTAAGAGAGCTGCTATGAGTGGTTTAAAGTAGGCAAAGAGTTAACACACATAAATAAGTACATCCGTAATTCTTTTATCAAAAGTTAATTTTCTTCTAAACAAAAGATATCAGTATTTCATTTCATATACATCAAAATGGATATCATATAGTATTACAGTATCACCCATAAATACATCCCTATTTTTTATAAAAAGTTAATTTTCTTCTAAATTTTTTATTCTGATAAATAGGAGTGGCCTATTGTTAGTATCAGCCAAACAGTGAGGGAGTCTATCCTCTTTTCACTAGTGCTAGACTAGGAAGGTTGTTTTTGCTGAGGTGAAGTGCCACACCTACCGTCAGCTCCCAGATGCTTTACTGCACAGATCAAATTACCCAAGCTGTGCTATTCATGCGCCAAGTTGACATGGACTGGTATTGAACCTGGAACCTTGTGATTTCTAGGCGAATGCTCTACTAACTGAGCTAAACTGGTACCAGGATTTTCTTATTTTTCATGGAATATTGAGTAATCAAAATGGATATAGTTAGGTGTTATTTATTGTAAAAACTCTTTGATATTGAAATTTTGTAACCAAAAAGAAAATTACATCTCTTTAAGAAAAAATAAAACTGCATAATATATGGGGAATATAGTCACCCCCTTCATTGACATTACTCCCAGGTCCACTCTAACCCAAAGTGGTAGTACCTGTTAGAGTTCTGTCAACCTTTATATCTGTTGGACCTCTGGCACAATAGATTAGTGAATTTTTGGAACCTATAAACCTAATGGACTTTTTACCTATGATTTTTACATTTATACTTGTGTATAATTTGGACCATATAACCTTTAAGCACCCCATCTGCGATTTTGATTCATAAAGACATTTTTTTTTCATTTACTCCGTCAAAATCCGGTTGTTTGTTAGGGGTGAGTTTTATAATTAAAAAAACCCCAAAAAACTCTAAAAATCGTCTGTTAACAAACAACCAGATTTTGACGGTGTAAATGAAAAACATGTCCTTATGAATCGAGATTGCAGATGGGGTACTTAAAGGTTATATGGTCCTATAATTTTTACCTTTATTCAAATTGTGATTTTTTTAATAACTAAGATGAGGACAACAGTCTGAAAAATCTAAATAATCCAAATTATCAAGCCTCATCTCAAAAATTCAGACAAATAATGATTCAGAAATTTAAAAAAATTTTTTTTAAAGAAAGAAAGGATGTTTCACATTTTGTTTTTTTCCTTTCAAATAAATCCAGTGTGAAATTTTTATGAACATCTCTCTATATGTTAATCCCGTTTTGTTTTTCAGGAAACAATTGAATTCTCTTATTCCAGACTTGGTTAAAATTCAAAATCTTATCTTTATGCCTCTTGTATTTATGATGTGAATGTAAGTTAATGACTATTGTTTCTATGTTCAATCAATAACACAATTCTCTACTAACCAATGATGATGATGATGATGATAAATCTCACAATTTCCTATCGACTGGAAACTCGTCTTTCTCATTTGCATGAAAGATTTTTTAATTTTATTTTTTAAAGTTTCAAGAAATGTTTAACCCATTAATGACTGTTTTAAACACAATGTCAACAACCATTGGTGTCATTAGTTGTGTAGATTAATTTAACTGGAAGTTTCTGAGCACTCACATAGTGTAGCCTAGAATACACCAACTGCAGACTACCTCCCCCCCCCCCAAAAAAAATGGGTGTGCTGGGTATGACACTAAACTGTATCTGATGGTGAGGCTCAAGTTCTGGAGTTTTGAAGAGTGTGGAGTCACCCTTTCATTACTCCCAGGTCCACTCTGACCTGGAGTAAAAGTAAGTAAAGCCAGCAAAATGGCCTAATGTTAGTATCAGCCAGACAGTAGTGTTAGACCAAGGAGATTGTTTTTGCGTCTGAGTTGGAACACCACTCAGCGCATGAGTAGCACAAAGATCTGTGTAGTAAAGTGAGGAGCTGACTTGGAGGAGTAAGTATTTACTGACATCCCACCATGGGGGAACCATGCACAAACTGAAGCTCATATGTGGCTAGTGTTTAAAAATGGTGTGAATCCCCTTGGTAATTCCTCTTTTGAGGTTCTTCAGGCACTGGGCAATAAACCCAGCCCTTCCCCTTTAAATCAAAGGGGGGCTGGTATCGCCTGGTGGGTTTAGCCCCCCTGGGATCACTTGTCTAAGGCCGGGTAAGTAAGCCCTGGAGTGGTAGTACATGTTAGAATTCCATCAATTGGATCAAATAGATCTGTTTCAGTATTATCTGTGTTATTCGGACTATTGTCCTCATCTTCATTGTTATCTGTACAACGTTTCGGCCGATGTGCCCACCGGCCTTCTTCAGGTATTTGTCAGACTCGGGAACTTCTTGTCGTAATTGGGAGCTATCACGGAACTTTGAACCTAACCCTTTATTCAGTCCATGGGGGTATCTTGTTCTCATTCCGCTATTCTATATTACTGTTGCCCCTGACCAGGATTGAACCTGCAGTCTAGAGATAACTGTCTTAGCCTAGTGGATAAAGGAGTTAGGTTATGTGTCCAGTTGTACAGATAACAATGAAATGAGGACAATAGTCCAAATAACGCAGATAATACTAATCATCAAGCCTCATCTCAAACATTCAGAGAAATAGATCTGTTTCACAATTATTTGTTAGATAGGAATACTTGATAACATATAACTGTGTTCAAATTATTTGTATGAAAAATTCTTACTTACTCTACTTACGTAACTCTAATTGTCATAGGAAATGTCATTTTCAAATCCTGGATGAGACTGTTTGCATTTCACTTTGCATGAATCTTCCTCTGTTCTTTCTCCAACTTATTTAGCCTTGGTAAGGCAGCCAGTTTAAGAGAGGGGAAAAAATTATCTTATATCGCATCCTGCCTGTGGCGGATGGGATTAGTAAATAAATTAAAGACTGGTTTAAATCAAAATGTTTAAAAAAAAAAGAATTTTTACATTTGTTATTAGATGTGTTAAAACTGAACAAATTGTTTTATAAAACCAGTTTTCTTTGGTCAATCATTGCAATTTAATACTTTAAATAAAGCCTCAGTTTAGTAAAGTTTATTCACTTCAAGATATAATCTGTAATTTTGAGAATGGGCAATAACATTCAAAGAAAATCTTTACAAAAAAAATGCTGTTACTGTATATACTTGTATACAAGGTGTGTCAAAAAAGTATTGAAATTTTTTGTACTTTTTGACACCTTGTATTCTGAAAAAAATTAATGAATGGAACATTTTTTTCTAGAATACAAGGTGTGTCAAAAAATATCTTGATACTTATTTGACACACCTTGTATCATGAAATCGAAATTGAGACCTTTTGCATCTGGAAATTGTGGATGTACCAGTTGGCCTAGGCCTAGCCAGCTATTTACACACAAAGTTTGTATGGTGTGACCCCCTGATATTAGGCTAAAATTGCAGGAGTATATACAGTAATTAAAAATCTAAAAAAAAAAAAACTTTGTGCTCAAGAGACCAGGGTAAAGATAACATTAAAATAAGTGTAATATTTTTATTTAGTTTCATTAGTCTTTCTAATTCAATATAATATTTTGTTACATTAAAACTTAAATACTTGTGCCCAGGGGTCGCATACTTTTGCTAGTTTGAATAATTGGTTAAATCAAACATGGACATAATAAGTTCCACCATCCCCCCTGCCGAAAGAAAAAAAAAATGCACTTATGAATCCGCAAAGCAAAAGGGGTACCTAAAGGTCCAAAGTTTTTTAATAAAATATATAATGCACCAGTTATTTTATTTAAAAACTTTTACACCTTTTCAGGTCAGTTAACTTTGAGGCGTAACACAGATTCTCAAAGATATGTGGTTCAAAGTTAAATGACCTGAAAAAATGTAAAAGTTTTTAAAAATAACTGGTGCATTATATCTTTTATTCATTAATATATCAACACTGAAAATTTCATTAAATTCGGTTAATTCCGATTTTTGGTATTTTTTCTTCTTCTTTCGGCGGGGGTGATATACAATGGTGGAATTTAGATCCATTAAGTTCGATTTAACGAAATAATTCTTTGAAAATTGACTTCATGTTCATTATTTGTTTTTCTCAAAAAATTTATTGTAATTTTTTTTTTTTTTTTTTTTTAGGAATCTAAGAAAAAATAAGTAGAAAATTGAAAAAAAATTGCTGGAATTAAAAGTTTTCAATTAAGGTTTTGAAAATATACAAATTCCTCCACAATGAAAATTGCTGGAGGAACAATTTGTATAATTTCAAAAGGTGGAGGAAAGATCTTAATTAAAAACTTTGGACCTTTAGGTACCCCTTTTGCTTTGCTGATTCATAAGTACATTTTTTTTTCATTTACACCGTCAACATCTGGTTGTTTGTTAGGGGTCAGGGTTATAATTAAAAAAAAAAAAAACAAAACAACCGGATGTTGACAGTGTAAATGAAAAAAATGTACTTATGAATCAGCAATGCAAAAGGGGTGCCTAAAGGTCATCTGGCCCAAACTTTTAATTACAAAACTCTTAAACATTTAAAAAAAAACCCAACTCATTTTTTAAATATTTTGTTTATTATCCATCTTTCCTTTGTTTAGCTAGGAGTAAAATAGTAGGACAGTTAGATCTCTAGTCTATTAGGACAATCAGAAACCTCTCTAATATAGGTCAATTTGACGGGTTCATTACTCCCAATGTATTAAAGACCTTGGGGGAAGGCTTGAGAAAAAATTGTATAACAATATTTAAAAAAAAAAAAAAAAAAAACACTAATTTTAAAATTGTTTATTTTTAATTGAAGCATTCGCCGTGTGACTGCTGCCATCGACCCGGATGTTCCAAAACAGAATGTTCAGGTCGTATTTCAGGGCACGAAAAAGGGCCGACATGGTTGTACAAAATCAATGATCCAACCCCGTTCCCGAGGCAGCAGAGACCTAGAGCCAGATCTCTCACAGGAATTGAGTCGGGTACGTTCGAATACCATGCCAACCAATCAAGAAAAGCCCAAATTACCAAGGCCAAGAAGCAGCGATCGAGCAGCGTTACTAGAGAGCCGTCATTCAAGCCAACGAAGCAGCTCTGACCATTCAACCACGGCCAGCACTCAAGGAAGTGTTGAAAAACTCATCCATCACAGCCAAGTATCAACCACACAACTTTCTTGAACTCTCAGATCTTTATTTTTTTTTTTTGGCTTTCTTCTGCTATTTATTTTGTCCAAGAAAAAGAAAAAGTGTTTAAAAAAAGGTACAAAAAAAAAAAAAAAATGGTTTTATTTTTAGTCTCTTTAAAAAGATTCTTTTATCTGATTTTTCTCAAAGAAGTTTTGTCAATCAGCTGATTTCCTTTGTCTTTTGTTCATTTAATTGAATTCTTGTGCACCTTTACCTGAACTGGTAATGAAATTAATGGTATGATCCCAACATCTGCCCCCTTGATTTAAAGGAGCAGGGCTGAGTTTATTTCCCAGTGCCTGAGACGCCTCAACAGGGGAATGCCGACAGGAGCCATGCATTTTTTGTGCTGCCATCCCCTGAGCTTTGCCCCCCCCCCCAAAAAAAAATAACTCTTATGATTGGCCTGCATAGCACTAAATTGCAATAACATGTTTCTTTACTTTATATTCGTCTGGCACCCATCTCCTTACCTGCCCAGTTCAGCATGTGGGTGTCTGTTTATTGCCGTATTCTTTGTACATAATTTCTTTATTACTCCATCTTACTGACCCCACCGATTGGGAATGGAATCAGCATTGATATAATCTTGACTGAACTATTATCTGGCGATTCTAACTGACTGAAAATTCTTGTTTTTAAACTTCTTGTTGGTCACATGACTTTCATCATCCAATGAAATGCATGGGTTTTTCAACAGTTTAAAATGACATGCTACTTGCCAAATAGATTATAGCAATTCATTAACATTCTGATTGTCAACTTTTTTCTGAGGAAGGTCAGATGAAAAGATTCTTAAGGAAACTAAAAATGAAATCATTTTTTGTACTTTACTTAAAAAATCTGTAAATAAATTGTTCATCCATTTTATTTGAGTCTTAATTTTTTTTGTTTTCTCTGAGAAATATTGTTGATACTTTTTAGAAAGATTAACGTACTGGGATTTCATTTTAGTTCTATTCTATGCTCATCCTCTCAATCATTTAGAGAACATTAGTGGCCAAAACTTTGGGGGTTTTACATACCACAATAAAGACGAGGACAACAGCCCCCCCCCCCCCCCGAAAAAAAAAACCCTTAATTCCATGTAACAATAAATAATTTGAGGAGTTTCTACTAGATTTGAGAAAAGAGAAAAAAAAAAAAAAATTAAATTAAAATTAAACTTTAATAATGTTAAATAGTTTTTGATTTGAACATAATTTGTTATTGAACTATTTTTGACATGTTGACCTCAAAATAAATAATTTGAGGAATTTCCACTAGACATGGAAATGTTTGAATTTAAGAAAAACAAAAAAAATGCTGGGAATGAAAGGGTTAAAATTAATTCTTTTAAAAACTGTTGAGTGAATCATTTCTCACAGTGGGGGTCAAATAAAGAATAAAAACAAACAAAAATACATTTTTTTAGACATGTACATTTAATTTCATAATCAAGATTTACAAGATAAAAATGGAGCAATTATATGTGACATTCTTGTAAAAATTGTCACTTGTAATAAAAAGTAATTTGTGTACATGAATATAAATGGTTTCACCTATTCAATACACGGTTTGTTTTTTTTAAACTCCTCGAGATGGAGTGTTTACATGCAAACAAGATGGAGTACATAGCCAACTACCTTTTCCCATGGATACAACAAAAATGATTTTTTTTTTTAAATTAAAAAAAAAGAAAAGTGTGAATGAATGTTATTGTGAGGCAAGTACATAGAAAAATAGAGAATTAATGCTATGTTGTATTTGCAGTCTAATCTTAACGTCTTGACAAGAAATGATGTTAGATGGAATTAAATTATAAAGAAAAATGGTGAATAATGAGAATTCTAGAATTTTTCCTTTTCTTTTGAAATGTTTAAGAGAAAGAAAAAAAGAAAAAGTACAAGAATCCAATGTAAAAATCTTAGCTTAATTGTGACACAAGACCAAATGTATGGAGATACTTAGTAATGGTTTATCTATGCAACAATATTGCTCTTTTTGGCTAAGAGGTTACCAAGCAATACATTTTTAAATACCTCATACCATTGGGGGTGGGGTGGTGTTAGTATGTAACACACAAACCAGGGATGAGAAAGTATCAGATAACTCAAATTATCTTCTTTGGTACAACCCTGGGGGTGGTGGTGTCAGAATCCCCACACCCCGCTTTTTGCAGCTTCCTACCTGAAGACAACACAGTCGAGGGAGAGAGAGGTTGAACATGCTATTTTGTAAGAGAAATTATCACTATCGTTTTTATGCTAATGAAGTGAGAGAGAAGAGTCAGGTTTGTGAATAATGTTCGAATGATATGTAAATTAAAAATGAGCAACTATTTAGCAGGATAACAATACTAATGCAATAATAAAGAGCATTTGTTATTTTAACATTTAACCTTAAGGTATTAAAAAAAAGACTAAATTAGTAAATAACAATAAACAATTATTATTAATTTTTAACTTCCTCTTTTAATTTTTGTAATAATAATAAAAAAAAAAAAAAAAAAAAAAAAAAATCTTTTAAACAAAATCAGAACTCACCAAAGTCATCATTTTACGACACTGAAAAACAGAAAATTGGAAATAATACCAAAGGATTAACCCTTGGTGAGATTTGAACTCGCATCCCATTTTACTTAAAAGCACCAGCTGCTTAACCAACAGAACAATAAAAAGTCAGTGGTTGGTAGAAGCTTAAAATCAGACCTATGAACCCATTTTATTCTTTTTCTTGGTGCTGTATTCGTTGTTATTGGTTTTTTTTACACTACTAATAATAGCACCTTTTTATATATATATTTTACTAATATTTTCTTTCATCTTTTCAATTATTATTTTTTTCAAAATTGCAACTTGGCTGTTATCTGACAAAATCAAGGAATGGCACCGTTTGGAAATAATAAACAAATTGAAGAATTAAATGCTTCAAATGTATAAAAAATAAATAAAAAGATGAAAGAATTTAATTAAAAATCGTCTAACATAAACATGAATTACGACAGAAGTCAAAGAAAAGAAGACAAACAGGAATTTTAATGCTTAATCCTTTAGATCAGGGATTGTTCTTTGTTGTTGTACCACATAACCCAATACAACCTGTCACAGAGAGGAGATGGGCACAACACCCTCATGACTTAATAAGTTATGGGAAAAATTCATTTTGAGAAACATTAAAATATGACCGTAAAGATTGGTAACCAATTGATAATTATTACAGCATAACTATCAATAACTAAACAATTATATATTTACTAGCAGGAATACTCAGCATTGCCTGGGATAAAATAATATCTAAAAATTGAATCTACAACAGCTTGGAAGATTTTCTCCCATTTTTGGAGAGGCACATTTTCAAATTACACTTCTAAAAGAAATTTAACTAAAATTAAATAGAATTCAGGCATATATAAACCACTCAATTATTGTGGATTTAGACAGGAATCTTAAAGTAAAGATTATAGACAAAGTATTTGGTTAAAAAAAAATAAGTCAAGTTCCTATGTTCTAATAGGTTATAATATATAGTAAGGTCAGTGGAGTGGCCTATAGTCGGTATCAGCAGGACAGCGAGGGATTCTATCTCCTTCTTTGCTAGTGTTAGGCCGAGAAGATTGTTTTTGTTTTTTGAGGTGGAGTGCCACACCTACCATCAGTTCTCCACTTTACCATACAGATCAGATTACCTAAGCTTTACTACTCATGCACTGAGTTGGTGAAGACTGGTATTGAACCTGGCACCTTGCAATTTCTAAGTGAATACTCAATCCACTGAGCTAAACCACGCAGATCAGATTACCCAAGCTGCTGTGCTACTCATGCACTGAGTTAAATTGGCTCTGGTTACGACATTTCATTTATCTTTTATGATATCAAAAGACACTAAAAATTTGGTGGGTGCTCTCAGGAGCAGGGCAGCTTTTTTGTTTCCCCAATTTATTTTAAAAGAAACCCATGCCTGCAGATACCAATTTTATTTGCTTTCTGATTAATTTTACTCCAAAATATTCCAGACACCCTTTCTCTCTTGCAGATGCCTATTTTATTTGCTTTCAAGATGAATTAGACCTTCCTGATTCATTTTAAGCTAAAATGTTCCAGAAGACCCCTTGGGGGTCAAAGGTGGCTTACCCCCTCACCATCTATTACCTTTAAAACACCCCTAAAATACTTCATCAAAATTGACCATTAGTCAATTAGGAGTCTATAGAAAATGAATTAAGAGAATTATATATTAGAAGAATCCTATCTTTTCTTTCTGTTTATGATATTAATACATTTAAGTTGATCTTTTTCCCTCAGGTTGTACAACTGTATGCTAAGAAGGCCATAGAATGGATCTACCTAACATTAGGTTGACATTATCATTAAAAAAAAAAAAAAAAAAAAAAAAAGGAATTTTAACGATTTTTCTATATATTATTACATTTCAGTTTTAATCTGGTTATGAAGAAAAAAAGAAAACCAGACCAAAAATCCTTGTAAAATATTTATGTTCCTATAAGTTATATTTCCACTAAAAATAGTGAAGATATTTGTTGGCACAAGGTAAAAAAAATTCACTGCTCTACAATAAAATGTGTGTGGGTGGGGTGTGTGTGTGTGGTGTTATAGACACTACATTATTCTTTAACCTGGAATTGGAATGTTGGGGGGTGGTGGTGTAGAAAACAAAAATAGTTGAAATAGTTAAACCCAATCATGTTTGTATTTTTTGGTAATAAAAACAATTTTTTTCTTTCCAATGTCAATAAAACTCAAATACATAGAATTAAATGATAAAAATAATCTCAATTCTTCAAATAAAATATTAATATTCTAAGGATAATCTTAATATGCTTTTTTGGAAAATACAATTTTTCTTCTTTAATTATTGTGTCAATGAAAACTAAGTCATTTCCATTTGGTCAATTGTTTTAACTTTAAAAACCAGAAAAAAAATCCTTGAGTGGAATTAATTAAGGGGGATCTTTTGCACCCTCTGCTTCTCTATTAGTCATCTTGGTTTTTTCTTCTCTACTAGATTTAAACTATGAGCTGTAAAACCCACAGAAAAATTTAGCATTTTATCAGAATACGCTTTGCTATTATTAAAATTAAAAAAACTCCCAAAAAGCTCAGTTATCTCCCCTTGTCTGAATCACTGATTATTTGCTAAGTTCAACTTACAAAGTTGTAAATATGCAACACTTGGTGAGAATTGAACTCACTACAGCAGCAACAATTTGTGAGATTAATTTGCTAACAACACAAATTCTACTTCATTGATTAATCTATTTGAGAATAGATTAAACTGAATAGAAAATGACTCGAGACTGAACCTGCAAAGTTTTTAATAAAAACTTCCCAATTAATATTTTTATGAGAAAAAAAAAGAAAAGTTGAATTAAAGGATAATCTAGCAGGTATTTATTATCAATTTGACAATATTTTAAGGATAATCTTAATATGTTTGATAACATCTGACTTATTAAATGATGATAATTATATTAAAAATTAAAAGTAAATGTATGATTAAATCTTTCAAAGAAAAAAAAAAAGAAAAAAAAAAAGGGTCTGTTTCTTTTTACCAACTACCCTGTTGAAATCGTGTGTATTCATAAAATATATCGCTTTTACAAGGGAGGCAAAAAAGAAGACAAAAGGACTTCTTATTCTTTTTTTTTAAAGAAAATAAATCCACAACACTAGACATATACGATTAGCAAGATATTTTGTAATTTATTTGATGGACTGTTGTAATTTTATGGGCAACTTGGAAAGAAATATTTATCGTTATGTAATGAGATTAACATAGACAAGAAGGAATTTAGTCGTATATTAACCAAAAGTTTTGAGGCCATAAAAAAGAAAACTTCTATGTTATTTCCTAGGTATATGAAGTTTGCATGATTTTGAAAATTAAATTGAAAAATCAGATAAGATTAGTTTTTGTCTTGAAGAAAAACACTGTGACCACCATTATTTTAATTAATGAAACTTTTGGATTTATCTATGGAATTTGAAGAATGAAAAATATTAATGAAAAGAAAAAAAAAAAAAAAAAAAAAAGGTTTGTGTATTTTATATATTTAGTGAAATGGTGAATCTTTACTTGTATTTTTTGTTGTTTTTTATTTTGTCTAAATTTGATGAATATGCACTAAAAAGGATTTTTTTTTTCCATGAAGAAATATGCCTCAATTGAAATCGCATACATTTATATTAAGTAAAATATTCCACCAGTTTCTGGAAAAGAAAAGAAAATCAACTGTTAATATAAAATGAAAAGATACAAACAAAAAAAAACTTATTTTCAATGACAATAAAAGCTAAACATTCCAAAAGATGAAGATAATCTGAAGGTAATTAGTTTTTTTTTACACCTTATTTTTCTGATGCAGGTATCATTGGGGAATGAATAAAGTTTTGGTAAACAAACCAAAGCCTAGCTCATTTACTAAAACTTTTCTTGTTCCCCAAGGATACCTGCAATGTAAAAATAAGTTCGAAAGAAGTTTAGCTTTGGGTTACCCTTACTGTGCTTAATACATAATATTAATTACATAAGGAAAATAATCTCAACTTGTCAAAAAAGTGGATATTGGGAAAAAAAAATTGTTTTAATTATTGTATTAATGAGAACATTTTTTTTCCATAATAGTTGATAAAAACTATAAAATAATAAAAATAGAAAAAAAAAAAGCAGTGAAAAAACTGAAGCCTTTTTTATTATGATCACAAATTTCAATGAAACTTCAATATAAGCCATAGGAAGTGATTATTTTCCTTGGTTATTGTTGTCAAAATTTCCTTAGTTGTAGTGAAAACTCAAAATTCTAAGAAATTAGAATTAATCTGATATCCTAATTTGTGATTAGTTCTTTGCTAATGGCATTGAAGCAGTTGTTTGAAGAAAATAATCACTTCCTATGTGTGTATAAACCATTGAATTTTCAATAAAATTTGTGGCAATAATAAAAAAGGCTTCAGTTTTTCCCCACTTTTTTTGTCCAATACTGTAAGTGGTAACAAGAAACAAAAAGAATAGATTAACAACAAAACAAGTTTTTTTCTTTTTTTTTTTTTAAAGTTGTACATATTATTCTTCATTATAATCTTTTTAAAAAATCATTTACATAATGTTTTTGATTATTACAATCATATATATGGCAGATTGTAGCAAGATTTTTGTAAGTATAATAATGTTATCAAAGGTCACAGAGTCGCATGCAACTCGTGTCGTGATTTGGCCACTTTTTATAATAATTAAAATAAAACAAGAAAAGTGTCAGTAAATAATGCATTAACAAGGAAGTTGTCAAGTCTTTCTTTTTAAGTTAGACATCTTATACATCATTATAGTCATTTTGGGATAGATTTAGCTCAGTCAGTAGAACATCTGCCTAGGAGCCACAAGATTCTGGGTTCGATACTGACCCTTGCCAACTCTGTGCATGAATAACAGTGGGAGCTGATGGTAGATGTGGTGCTCTACCTAAGATACAAAAAAGAATCTCCCTGGTCTAGTGCAAGTAAAAAGGGGATAGACTCCTTGCTGTTTGGCTGATATTGACAATAGGCCACCCTGCCGACTTTACTATTATGAGTAAGTGGTTGGGGTGGCCTAAAGTCGGTATCAGCGAGGGAGTCTATCCCATTTTTACTAGCACAAGATTAAGGAGATTGTTTTTTGGCATTTGAGGCAGAGCGCCACACCTACCATCAGCTCCTTACTTTACTGCAAAGAAACCTGTGCTACTCATACACTGAGTTGGCAAGGGCCGGTATCGAACCCAGAACCTTGTGGTTCCCAGTCGGATGCTATGCCGACTAGCCCGGTTTACTATCATAGTATTTTTTAAGCTACAGAAATGACATTTTGGGTGATTGTGGTCTAAAAGGTTAATACAGTACAAATGCTTGTTTTATATGTTTTAATAATAAACTGTAAAGGATTACTCACCAACTGCTTGTTATTCTTTGGGCTCCTTTTTAACGTCACCACCTGTAGAGTTTTGTGCATTTGTATCATTTGCTGGTATCTCAATCTTCACAGTTGGGCAATTAGGTTCATCTAACTAAAAACAAAAAATAACAAATTACAATCAAATAGAAAACAAGGAGAAAACAATGTATATATCAATACACTTTTCCCTAAATCTTCAATTCGTTATCATCCTGAAACACCCTCTGACTAAAAATGAGACCATTCAAATCATCCAAGATGCAATGCAAAAATGTAAATCCAGATTATCTGGTGTTGCTTAATTGCAGATTACTTATTTGACAATTTTATTTCACCCAATTTTAAAAATGAAACATCCCAAATGGTTTTGCATCGCCTAATGTAAAATTAAAATGAATAAAAAAAAATTACATGATTGTTTTATTTGTAATATTGAAATTGCAAATCATCATTTCTGGCTTAAATAGCTCCTCTTGATTTTGTTTTGTGTTGTGGAAATTCCATGGGTCCCACTAGAAATGTATTAAATTTACAGGTCATCGTAACGCTCACTAAATTAACCTGTTAGCTATACTTTATTTTTATATAGTTATTTTTGGTTACCAAATTAACTACCACCATAGTATGTCTTAGAATTTTAGTTGATTTTTATAAATCCCATTTTATCAGTTGCTGCTGACCCTTAAATTCACTGAGGTCTATCAAAGCGGAAATGGGTAAGGGAATCACTTATATCACCCTTACTTTTAGTTTTACTACTGCTGGTCAAAGAGGCAACAAGGTAGGAATTTGTATAAGACACTACATGTCCATTTCTTTCTTGTGATTTCATTTTATTGAAATGTATTTGTCATCTTTTATTGAATGTTGTCTATTTCTTCCCTTTTTACAGTTTTCACTTCCCTAGTGTCTTCGGCCGGGTCCAGTGTGCTTCGGCCACTGGATCAGGGTAAAGTACAAATAATAGCGTCGATCCCAGGGGGCTATCCCCCCAGGCAATACCTGCCCCCTTGATTTAAAGGGGCAGGGCTGGGTTTATTGCCCAGCGCCTTGTGGGGGAATGCCGAGGGGATCGACGCAATTTTTGTTCTTTCCCACCCATGAGCTATTAAATATAATATCTATTAAATAAAGTCGATAACATCAGACAGCGGCAGTTACAGTGATTGATTTAATAATTTTGAGATTGATTAATTTTAATGGCCTGTCATCCTCTCTGGGGTTATTTTATGCCTAGAGGTTTGGAAATCCCATTTATTGTATGTTCATATTCATTTTTGTGTAGTTGTGATTTTTTTTTACAATAATATTCCTATCTCATACTAATTTATACACAATTATATGATTTCAAGTAATTATTTCTATTCAATAAATCATATGTAACAGAAGTAATAGAAGTAAGAAAGTAAAGAAACAGAGTATACAACACCTATTCTCATAATAATTTTACTGTACAAAAGGTAATAAACCTGACTGTTAACTTCCCCAGATTTTAATGTTTTTTGACAACTCGGTCACAACACATTTATCTATTTATACATATATAAAGGTAAGTTTGTATATGTATGTCAGGAGGAAACTATGAAAATAAAACAATTAACGACAAAGTAAAGATATATACACATTCACTATCATCAGATCTTGCTTTTTGAACAAAAATAATGAAGGTTTGATTTATATTATTGAAGATACTTAAAAAAAAAAAAAAAAAAATGATAATAGCATAGATTTGGGAGACTAATTTTTTTTTACCTCCCCCACTAACCAGGCAACGCCGGTAGCCACTTGTTTCTAATAAATTAAGTTGTAAATTTGGATTAACTCTTAACCTCTCATTCTGCCCGGCTGGACGTCACATTCGTTTTTACTAATCGCCCTAAACGATAATCTATGTTTAAATGTAATATTAAACAGAATTAGAAGTCTTTAATTCAAGGGAAATAACAGGTAAATTTAAATGAAAAGGAAATTTTTTTAGCCATTTTTTGATAAATCCTTATAGAAATGGGGCTCTGGATTTTTAGAAAATTCTCAACAGGATGTTAAGAGTTATAGAAAGAAAGAAAAAAAAAGTTTAAAACAAATGAAATTTTTTTCACCTAGGTTAAATAATAACAAATTTAATAATAATAATTTATTGCCTCCGTAATGAATTGATATTGTGTGATATTTTGCACAGTAAAATGTGTGTAACATTGGTAATATCCTACTTACAATTTGCCGTCCATCTTTGAATACAGCCATGTTATGTTCTGTCTGACAATGCTGTACCAAACTCCAAGCTGAGAAGAATGTCATATTACACGTTGCACAATTAAGCATCAATGCTTCTTGTTCAGGTTCTAAAGCAAAAAAGAAAGAGAGAGAGAGAGAGAGATAAACATCAGAGAGAGAGAGAGAGAGAGCATCAGAGAGAGAGAGAGAGAGAAGCAAAAAAGAAAAAGATTCCTTAAAATGAAATTGGGGTAGAAAAATCGGTCAATGAGAATTATATAATGAACTTTTTTTTCCAGCTGGATGCTTCACCATATTCAGAACGAGATGACCAAAAGTAAGTTATATCTATAAAGTAAAATAAGTAATGTCATTGGGGTGGCCTAAAGTCAGTGTCGGTATCGGCCAGACAGCAAGGAGTCTATCCCCTTTTCACTAGTACTAGACCAAGGAAATTGTTTTTTTAGCATCTGAGGTGGAGCACCACACCTACAATCAGATCCTTACTTTACCACACACTGTGCTACTCATACGCTGAGTTGGCGAGGCCGGTATCAAAACAGGAACCTTGTGTAAGTACACATCAGGGTTGGGTATAATCCTTAGAGTTCATTGTGAGGTCAGACACAGGGGTGGGAAGGAAGGAATGGATGGAATCGGAGAGGAGTCAATGAAAGTATGTATGTATGTATGTATGTATGTAGGTAAACAATTACGGTAGTTACAAGTATTCCTATGTAATACAAATAATACATAGTTATAGTTACATTACAATAAAACAAGAAGCATAAATGTGAGGGGTCAAAAAGCCCAAGGTGAGGAGATGGGCGCTATTACTTACCAGGTTGAGGATTCTTCTGACACTGGCAACTAAATCTCAATTTACACGGCAGTTTCTTATGCTGTGCAGAGTATGTAGATTAGTAAATTCTAACTTGCAAACGCCACATATTAATATATCTTGGTTACCTGAAATACAAGAGAATTAAAAACAACATTTTCATTTTTATTAATAAAAGAAAACCAACATTAAGGATTTGTGTTTTTTTGTTACCTGCAAATGTATTTAGGCAGTATATAAAATGGCTTGAACGAACAAAATCCACCAACACTTGCACCTGTTGCAGGATAAAGCAAAATTTGATTAAATAAGAATTTCTATTTTGATCAGAAAAGAGCTGAAATAGAGGAGAGAAATAAAACTTGTAGATTTTAAATTCAATAAGAATCAGGGATATTCTAAATAATCAGAGGAAACATTAGGGAGCTAAAAACACAGATTAGAGCTAATGGGTCCACATAGAAAAGATTAAAAATTAGAGGCAGACTAAAAACTAAAAAAATATAAACAAAATTTAAAAAGCTGATTGTTAAAGAAAATAAAAAAGAGCAGAAAATCGAAACTAAATTCTAATAGAAATAAAAATTTGTAATTTTTACGAAACTAGAAACAAAAGAAAAGTCTGAAATAAAGATTACAGAATTAAGTTTAAAAGGATTTAAAAAAAAAACATCTCTAGGAATTAGGAAGTTATGAGGGGTAAAAATAAAAAGGGAAACTGAATAAAATAAAGAAAAACAAAAACAAAAAACAAAAAAGCAAAAGCAGAAAACTTAAAGAGATCATAGAAAAATGGGATTTACAAAAAAAACAAAAACAAAAAAAAAAACCTGCTTTCAAAAACATTTTTGGAAACTTAAAAATCTACAATTAGCTGTTCCCAATTTTTATTTTAGATTTTTTATGGGGAAAAAATATTCTCAGATACACACAACTCAGAGAATGAGGCTTTGGTGGTGAACAGAGATAAATGGAACAAAAACCATTTCCGAAATTAAAAAATAAATAAAAATAAAAAATAAAAAAAGAATAAAATAAAATAAACAGTTTTCATAGATCTGATGGGTGGGGGACTATAAGAAAAAAAATACAATAAGTATGAATGGAAAAAATGTATTCTGTTATATAGAAAAAAATTGCCATGATGAATCTCATCTCAATGTAATAAACAATATTCTATTGCTTAATTAGTTTTTAAAAAGCACACCTGACAATGAAAAAAAAAAAAAAAAAAAAAAAAATCATATTTTGAAAATTCTTTTGGAAATAATGAAATTAAAAAACCTGAAATATTCCTAGTCTTATTATAATCTTGAAATAACTAATTTCCAACCAAAATCACAAAGTTCAAAAAATGAGGACAGGGTGGGGGGCAAAAAAGCATTAGGGTGGGGGGTGAAAAAATAAAGATGATAATGAAAAATGTCAAAAATTATAATCCAAATCTTCATTTGTTAATGAATGTATCAATGAAAAAACTTAAGAGAAAATAAATGTAGAGAGAAAAAAAAAAGTTGAAAATTCTTTTTTCTAAGATGTAAGAAAAGTATAAAATTCCTTTAAAGAATAATAAAGATTCTTTTGAAAAAAATGTGAATGAAAAACCATCACATAAACGTATATGTGTGTATATAAGCAGTGCCTCATTGCTAGCGTGATAAAAAAAAAAAAAAGGTAATATACCTTATTGTGAAAATACAGTGTAGATGTGTTGGAATTGGACAAAATTCTTGTTGCTTTTAAACATTGTAAATTAGAACTTTTTATAAAATTGTAGCAAAAATCAAAGCAAATTCATTTAAATAGCTGCTTAATTTATAGACCCCTTTTTTTCTCAAATTTAAAATATATACAAAATATATAAAAAAAATATATAAATATAAAAAGATAAGTGGCTAAGAAATTTAAATGTAAATCATGAATATAATTTGTAATTAAAACAGTGAATAGAAAAATTATCAAAAACACTATTCCTCACTCAAAGTCCAGTTTAATAAAATATATATTAACGTATATGAAAATTTTTTTTTTGGGGGGGGGGGAGAGAGAGAGAGAGAGAAAGTTTTCAGTCTCAAATTTCCCCCCAAAAAGAGTACTGGGAATCCTTATAAAAAGTTTAAAGGATATATCATTATATTGTAAAATATTGTAGGATTTCCTAATTATATTGAAATATTTGTGTAAACATATTCCTTTTCTTATAATTAACCAAATGTTTTGTATTTTTTGTTGTCCGTCAATCACACAACTCAAAGTTTATTATGACCACCAAACCTTCTGTGGTTCTAATTCATTTTTGAAAACTCAAAAACCTTTCAAATTTTTACAATGTAAATATGTCAAACTGGAACCTTACTTTGTACCTGTTAGATAAGCTAAACCAGATTTATCTTTTTGTTTAACAGTTTTATAAAATAATAAACAAAATTCCAAAGTCAGAAACAAAAATTATGATTTCTTTTCTAATAACTTTTTTTTTATCCACTCACCAAAAAACCAAGACTAAAAAAAAAGACTAAAAAAATGTTTTGTTTACATTTACTGTATGAGCAATGACCACCAAGGGTCTAAAAGAACTTAAAATCCAGCCAGTAATAAAAATTCATTTTAGACTATTTTTCAGTTTAGAATCAATACCAAAAATTGATTTTACAGATAAAAAAATAATTAAACAATTATATAAAAAAAAAAGTTTAGGAGGTAAACACCATTTTATACACAATTCATAATCTAACAATGTATTTTGAAATTAGTAAGTAGGAAAAAAGAAAAACATTTTACAAAACATTGTGGATTTGATGTCAAAGAAAAATTGGACTCTTGAAATTAGAAAAAAAAAAAAAAAAAAAAAAAATTAAGGCTTAAAAAAAATGTCTTTTATACAATCACCTTGTAAAGAGAGTGACAATTCAACTATATTTCAAGATAGAAATTTGTAAAATCTTTTCTTTAAAAAAAAAGGTCTGTTTAATAAATAGGTTTTTGAGTGCTTATGGAAATTAGTTAAATAGATTTGTTTTTTTTTATATGGAAGGTGGAAAAAACAATAAAAATACACAAAATGGTTTAGAAAAATTAAGAGCAAATTTCTACATAGAGAACATTAAAAATGGCTAATTGATTTTGCAATAATTTTTTATAGGATTTCAAAAATTATCAGATAAAAATATGATTTTGTAAAACTTTAGTCACAAATTAAAAGAATTTTTAAAAAATGAGGTAATGACGAGGAAATCTAAAACTATAAAAATAAAATAATTACAGAATTAGTAAAATGATGATTAACAATCAAGAATTACAAAGTTGAACTAACCAAAATATAATTTTTACAATTAGTGTAACATTGTAAATGAATGGTACCAGGGTTTGGATAGATAAGTTACCCCCCCCCCAAAGAAAGATGAGTTGACTAAGTTCAATATCCCATCCAGTGGGCTAGGTGTAACAAGATATGCTTGATCTAGTACCCCTGACCGGCAACAGCAGTTAATCAGGTCTTGCCAAAGTCACCAGCAATTGGCTGGCCAGACAATGTCACTCATGAGAGGTAGAAGTGTCCTTTGAATCCACAATAAAAGATGATGGTATTTCTTGATTTGCTCTCTTTTGGTGGCTGGTGTAGGAGATAAACATTTGCATGAACAGAGAACAAGGAACGATTCAAAGATAGAAAAAGAGTTTCCAACTTGAACAAAGAAACTATTTCATGTCCATTATTCCATTGCTACTTACTTCCATGGCCTTAGAAAGGTAATGGAGAGAATAAAGCAACAGAGGTCCTAACGTTTCAGACCAGTTTTTGTGTTTCTCCTTCTCCGTCACCAATATAGCAATCATGAGTGTTTACTGATTTCTGGTAATAGCAGCAATTTTCAAGGTATCATATCAAATGTTAAGAAGATATAAATACTGAGAGATACATATGAAAATTATTTAAAAAAAAGAAAGGATAATAAACAGTTTATTGTAAGTAAAAATTGTTGTTGGTGTAAAATTTTTTATAGTCCAAATTTCCTGCCAACACTTCTATGCAATGATTGATGTCATCTTTAAGATTTATTTAGAAATAAACAAATTAGTTTTATAATGATGGTTTCAGTTCTGAGCAAGAATTACAATAATTTATGCCTAGTTAATGTAACAAACATAGGTTCACCTTTTATGTTATATATTTCTAGTTTAGTGGATGTGCTTGTGGTATAATGGTTATCATAGAAAGGAAATGGACACGGCAACAGAAGTTCAAATCCTAGATGAGGCTGGTAGCATTTCACAGTGCTAATACACTTGGGAAATGTATGAATCTATTCTCTCTCCAGCTATGGGTAAATAGTAGGACATACTGGGTTCTTTAACCTTGGTATGGCAACCAGTCTAGGAGAAGGAAAACTTTGAAAACAGACCTTATATCTTATCCTACTTGTGTGGAGGGGTTGGTGTATGTGTGTGTGTATAATTCTAGTTTTGTCTTAATTAAAATAATGGCAATGAGAAGCAGAAAAAAAAGACCTTAATTTGAAATAGATGAAGCAGAAAATATGAAAACATCAATAACATACAATGGCAGTGCTTATAAGATATTTAAAACTATACAATTGCAGTAAAAATAAAGATGCAAGCAAAATAAAATAATCGCATTCTAAAACCAGTATTTAAAACAGATTGGGTTTACATTTCAACATATAATCAAGTGATGCTTAGAGACATTTAGTGAAGAACAAAAAATAGAATACAGTGGAAAAAGAAAAAAAAATATGGAAGAAGCCAAATTGAAGGTTAGTGTCAAAAGCAGCAATCACTAAAAAAATTCACTCTTTTTAAAAAATTCTTTTTTTTTTAACAGTAAAATGATCTAATTAATAAACAAATAAAATTGTTATCTAACTACAAAACCAAATATAAAAAAGCATTTAAAAAAAGTTTAAAAACCAAAATAATTTATTTTCAGGCAAAATTGTTTCTACACAAAGTAGAACTGCCTTACTTTATGAAAAAGTATTAAAACAAAAAAATAATCAATATTTTCAAAAAAGTGATAAAAAAGTTAGAAATTGATAAAAATCTGGAAAAATATTCAGTCAGAAGAATTTTAGTCTATCCCAAATGAGATGATTTAATATTGATATATTTATATCAAAATACACGTAACATGTTCTATACACATAACATAGGCCATGCCAGGATTTCCAACAAAATAGAATATAATTGTAGGGAAAAAATCCAATAACAAAAATCAAATAAAAGTAGTTTATAATAGAATAATTTATAACATAAATAATAAAAATATATTTAATTATGGGATAATTAAAATTTATAAGTAAAAATAGTTTAACTTCATTAAGACATGAAAACAAAAAACATCAAAGAATAAAATAATACAAGTTAACATGAATCGACAAAACATAAAAAAATAAAGGGAAATTTTCAGGATTAAAAAAAAAAAAAAAAATACATGTAAAGACAAAGAATGTTTTTCAAAATTTAGAAAAAAAAAAGAAAAAAAAAATCAGAAAAAACCAACTAAAAAGCAGTATCAAATAAAAATAGTTGTACCTTTAAAAAGATTTTGTTGAGAAAAAAAAAAAAAATCAGAAAATTTTTTTTTCAATTTTTATGAGAAATTTTAAAAATAAAAAAATCTATAGGAATAAAGTCATATTCTGATTGCAAACTATCTTAATGTAGAATGTATAGCAAAAACAAAGCATTGTTAATAAGGCTATCTGTTTAACATTATTATTAAATTTCTAAAATCTTTAAAAAATGTCTATAATCACTAAGAGAAAATCTCATCTTTAAAAAAATGTCTATAATCACTAAGAGAAAATCTCATCTTTAAAAAAATGTCTATAATCACTAAGAGAAAATCTCATCTTTAAAAAAATGTCTATAATCACTAAGAGAAAATCTCATCTTTAAAAAAATGTCTATTATCACTAAGAGAAAAATCTCATCTTTAAAAAAAATTATCACTAAGAGAAAATCTCATCTTTAAAAAAATGTCTATTATCACTAAGAGAAAATCTCATCTTTAAAAAAATGTCTATTATCAGTAAGAGAAAATCTCATCTTTAAAAAAAATGGAGAAAATCTCATCTTAAAAAAATGTCTATTATCATAAGAGAAAATCTCATCTTCTCATCTTTAAAAAATGTCTATTATCAGTAAGAGAAAAATCTCATCTTTAAAAAAATGTCTATTATCAAAGAGAAAATCTCATCTTTAAAAAAATGTCTATTATCACTAAGAGAAAATCTCATCTTTAAAAAAAATGTCTATTATCAGTAAGAGAAAATCTCATCTTTAAAAAAATGTCTATTATCAGTAAGAGAAAATCTCATCTTTAAAAAAAATGTCTATTATCACTAAGAGAAAATCTCATCTTTAAAAAAATGTCTATTATCAGTAAGAGAAAATCTCATCTTTAAAAAAATGTCTATTATCAGTAAGAGAAAATCTCATCTTTAAAAAAATGTCTATTATCAGTAAGAGAAAATCTCATCTTTAAAAAAATGTCTATTATCAGTAAGAGAAAATCTCATCTTTAAAAAAATGTCTATTATCAGAAGAGAGAAAATCTCATCTTTAAAAAAATGTCTATTATCAGTAAGAGAAAAATCTCATCTTTAAAAAAAATGTCTATTATCAGTAAGAGAAAATCTCATCTTTAAAAAAATGTCTATTATCAGTCTATTATCAGTAAGAGAAAATCTCATCTTTAAAAAGAGAAAATCTCATCTTTAAAAAAATGTGAGAAAATCTCATCTTTAAAAAAATGTCTAATCTTTAAAAAAATGTCATACATATCATATTATAAATAAATATATAAAGACCTTAATTCATCAGAAATATATTCATTTCAGCTACCTTTGCCTCTTCAAGTCTGATTTTATAAACTATTTTTTGAAAAGAATAAATTTCATTACTTTTAAAGTCTTGTGTTTTATTTGATCATTCCTAATTCAATTTTTATTTTTTTAAACAGATAGCCATTAATTATGATTTTGAAATTAACAAATAAGTTTATTATAAAAAGTTTATATTTAACCATATCAGGAAAAACTTTTTTTTAAATCATGAAAAAGAATTGAACATAGATTATGAATGGTTAAAAAAAAAAGAAAAAGAAAAATCTTCATTTGATACTAGCAAAAAAGTAATTAAATATTTTAAAATGTAATTTTAGGATTAAAAAGATTTCTGAAGCTTACTCAGTAGTGAACCAGTGGCTGATCTGATAGCAGCTCTTTGAGATGGTGGACAGGGTTTGGCAGCAGTTGCGGCAGAAGAAGTGGCAGCGGTAGTAGCAGCAACAGAAGTAGAAGAAGGAGGAGGGACTCTGCGGGTCTGTTGGGTAGTATTATTGTTGAGAGAAGAATTATCAGAGAGTGTAACCAATGTTCTTCTAATTCCAGTAGAAATAGGAGTTGTAAACTCTTGGAAGTCCTGGCACAACTTTTTGGGTGGGGGACCACCCATTCTTTGTGGCTGAGGTACTTGGGGTAATTTATTTAAATCCCTGTTTATAAAACAAAAAAATGAAAAATCCAAAAAAGTCCCATTTAAAAACATCCTCAAAAGACAAGTAGGATGCTTTTAAATGAACAGAAAAAAAAATACTATTAGTATCAACTGTTGATGAAGATTTGCAAATAATTAAAAAAACAGTACTTGGATAAGATTAGAGATTAAAAAAATGAATAAATATCACACATTTTAACTAAGTGGTGACAATATTAGGATAATTTTAGTGTTCCCAAAATGACATGATTTAATATTGGTTGTGTTAAGAAAAATTAAAAAGCCAAAAAACAAAAAAACATAAGTGTTCAATACTTAATAGGTTATTCCAGGATTTCCAAACAAAATGAAAATCATGAATAAAAAATTATTTTAAATAAAACTATCATTGTAGAAAAAAATCCAACATCAAAAATTAAGTAAAAATAGCTTATAAATTTGTTGTAATGTATAAATAGTAACAATATCAAAATTTAAAAAGTAAAAATAATCAAGATATTTTAAAAAGTAAAAATAATCAAGATATTTTGACAAAATTATGCATATTATTTTATTATAAACAATTCTGTATTAAAGACAGATTTTTTATAGCTAAAAATGTTAAAAAAAAAGAAAAAAAAAGAAAAGAAAAAAGAAGATATGACAAGATTTTTGTGAAAAAAAAAAAAAAAAAAAAAAAAAAATACAATGTAGCAAGGGCATATCTTTCCATCCCAAAAAGTTAAAATATATTTTCATTTCTCTAGACTTGTTTTTTTTTTAAAAAAATTGCCATTAAAATAATAACTAAACCAAAAGTATCATAAGAACAAATTCAAAAGTACAATTCAAAATTAACAAAAATATTAAAAAATAGAATAACGCATGTAAAGTTCGACACATTGAAAAAAGAATTGTCAAAATATACCAAACCATTATCTGTATGCAAAATTCAAAACTGAAAATAATGAATTAAGTCATATTCAGAAAAATATGAGGAAATTCCAGTAAATCTGTCAGGTTTTTATAGTAATAAAAATTCAGGCATTAAAAAAAGATTTAATAAATTTGACCAGATATCCAGAGGTAAAACCTACACAAGCTTTTTTTTTTTTTAAAATCACATACTCACGTTCATAATAGAAATATCAAAAATCTTTTGGTTGTACAAATTAAATTCTGAAAACAATGTGTCTATTAAAAAAAATCTATCAGTATTACCAGAGTTTGTAAAAAATGGTTTAAATAAAATATAAAAATATCATAAGTGGAAAAAAAAAAAAAATTTTTTTTTTTACAAAATACAAGTAAAAAAAAAAAAAAAAAAAAACGTATCCCCCCCCATACTTAAATCCAGTGGAGCAGTAAAAATAAAAATCATTAGACATAAAAAGCAAAGTTTAAATTTCCCAAAAAAAGATTTTGTATGAAAAAATTAAAAAAATTTAGATAAATTTTCTGTTTAAGTTTCAAGTAATAAAACAGACATGAAAATAATAGAGTTCAATTTTTTTATGAAGAGAGAAAAAAAAACCCACTTAGATTTGGTTGGCCTGAAAGTTTGGAGGAAAGAAATGTTAGAATGATAAGAATAAAAAGATAAAAATACACCAACAAGATTAGAAGAAAAAAAAAAAATCAATATTTCTTTCTTATCATAAAATCAATGAAAACTAATCAAAATCCTGAGTTAGCATTTCTTATATTTTTCACATAATAACCTAAACTAATTCCCATAAAAAAAAAAAAAAATATTTTCATTGCCTAGAATCAGAGTGTAAGATCTGTATCTAAAGGATTTCCATAGTTATTTAAAAAAAAAAAAAAAAACCCAAAAAAACTCTAAAATATGCAAATAAAAACATTTTTGAAAAGTATAAAACTTACTCTCACAAAAATACAAAATACCGTAATTAGTTGCATATAACACGCACCCTTTAACTTTCAGTTATGAAATTCTGGGGAAAAAAAAACCCTCTTACAGGTACAATAAACATTGTCTCTTTAGAATTTGTAGCAGTTAAATTTATACAAAATTAAATATTTGTTCAATTTTTTATTCACTAAAAATATGAATAGATAAAATAAAGGAAATATATAGTTTATATGTTTTGAAAGCCAAAATTTACACAATATTTAGAGTAAAAACAAAGACATGTTCACGTGAAAATATAACTTTTGTTGAAAATAAGTTTAAAATAGAAGAAATAAATTATAAATAAATGCATTTCAGTGACTATTTCTCTGTAGTGGCATTTGGACCATAGATATAACTTATTTTTGGTCATGCTGTCCCAACTATAGCAACATATGTGGAAAAGAAATAAAGGTAATATTTAATTTTCATGTATAATATACACCCCTAGCTTAAAAATCTGAGGAGGTATTTGGCCATGAAAAAAAGAAAAAAAAAAGGTAATATTTAGTTTTCATAATATGTATCCCTAGATTAAAAATCTGAGGAAAAAAAGGGTGTATTATGCACAAATAATTAGATGATTATTTTAAAAAATTTTGAAAAATATATTTAATTAGATTTCTATGGGTAAAGTTACTATACTGATCTTAAGCAGAAGTCAGGGAACCACACTAATCCTAGGCACAGATACTACACTCTGATCCTAAGTGTCAGAAGTAGTATTTTTATCCTAGATAGATCACACAGATACTATACTACTCCTAGCAGAAAGAAAGAAACAGAAAAAGTCACACTGTTCATTAATATAAAAACAGGCAGAAAATTTGTAGAAACTTGCTAAACAATTATTAACATCAAATTATTCTAAGACAATTGGTAATGTCAAAATATATCGTATAATAATAATAATAATAGCAATTAGTATCACTTTTATTGAGGTTTTATCCCACCCCCCCCCCCCCCACCCCAGCAATTTTTCTATTTATTACAATAAATTAGATTAAACCAAATTGTCAAAAAGTGATGAAATATCCAAAAGTTCTGAATAAAAAAAGCTAATTTATTATTATTCATGAATTAGGATAAAAATCTCAATTTCATTTGTATCAGTTTTATTCTTTATTTTGGGAATGTTCATATCTAAAAATGGATCTTAGAATAAGACACCTTTTTTTTAAAGAATAAGGAAGATAAAAAATAAAATACTGTCACCAATCAATTTAATTTAAGCTTGACATTTTGAATGTTTTTGTTTTTCTTCCTCCTGACAAGAGACAAAAAAAATTGTGTTGAACTCAAATGGCTAATGAGAATGTTCGCTAACACCATGATATAATAAACTTGATATTATTAGAAATCCTTTTAGCCTTACTCAATCAGTTTAATTAATTCATATTATTATATCTATATCACTAAAAAGAATTTTTTAAAAATGGAAAAATTTTTTTTGTATACATTTGTAAAAAAAAATAAAAAAAATTATTGTAACAATACACAATACAAAAAATGTGGGTACTTATTGTATAACTGCAGACCTGTGTACTGTAAATACACAAATTTTGAATATCAAATGGAAAAACGTGTGTGTGCTGAATTGTGGTGTGAAATCAAGTACGTGTATTATACAGAAGGTTACAAATTTATACATTCCTTTTTAAAAAGCAGCAAAATCTAGTATTTCATTATAGAAGAATATCCCCCCCCCCCCAAGCAAAAAAAAAAAAAAAACAATATTAAGTCAAACAAAAAAATCTATTTTATTGCTAATTAGAAAAATATAAAGATGAGATTTAAGTATTTCACCATAGAGGGGTAGTTTTGATATCTAGTTTATTTAATAGTAACTTAATTGTAGTGTAACAATTTCTTCTAAAATGGCAGAATCAATTAATTTAAAAAATGCTTGAATTTAGCAAAAATCTACTAATTCTCTTTTCAAGGAAGAAAAAAAAAAAGAAAAAAAAAAAGTCCTCATTTGAGAAGTGTTCTCTAATTCAGTAATTTCAATATTATGAAAAAAAAAAAAAAAAAAAAAAAAAAAAAAGAAAAAAAAAGTTGGTTATAATCATTATTATTGTTTTTTTTACTAGTATTTTCATTCATCGTAATTTTTAGTTGCTTATATATATATATATATATATATATATATATACTTATAAAAAAAACACAACTTACTTAGGTTATCATTCTATGACAGTGTGTATAGGAAATAACAATAAAGTATAAAGTCTTAGTGAAATTTGAACCTGCACCTGTTTTTGTTTAATAGCTAAATGTATGAACTATTCTATAAAAGTGAACTATGAAAAGTCATTGTTTGCAGAATCTTATAGCAAATCTCTAAACTCATCTTTTATTCTATTTCTTGTTCTGTGTTGGCATCATTGTTTATGCAAGGTGATGGTTTCAGGTTTTTTTTTTTTTTAATTCAGAAGGTGTAATCATGATAGACTACCTGGAAAAAGGGAAAACTTCTTCCTGTTTGTTCAACTCAAATAACAGTTGCAGGGTCACCATTTTGGAAACAAAAAAATCAGGTCATATGTGTTGTGGATGAGTTTTTGAAAAACCGTCTTCCATAATGGGATTGCAATGCTTGAGTATCACTGGACCAAATGTATTGATATCAATAGAGACTCTAGTGGAAAAACTATCTTGTTTCTCTGATTAGGCTTATAACTTTTTTAACAACCTTTCTATTCAAATATCTTTAAAAACAGTTCATAAACAGAACTGAAAAATATTTGACAATGTTTACAATACGCAGAAAAAAAGTTCATTAAAAATTATATTTTAAATTAATTTATAGTTGTAACCAGCAAAGTCAATAGTAAAACATTGACTTAACCATAAAAAAAAGGGGATAGTGTTATGATAAATATGGATAATTTTAATAGCCATGATATTTTAAGAAATTAATATAAATGTAGGAACATATGAAAATTGACATTAATTTTTGTAATATCATCTAAAAAAAATAATGTTATAAAGAAAATAAAACGCTTGAAAAGGAAATGAGAAAATTGAATTAAAAGAAAAAAAAAAAAGAAGCTCTGTAGAATGATATGAACTTTCCTTTATGACACATTTTGGTCATTAAACAATTGAAAAAGAAAAAAAAATGTTGATACACAAATTGTCTATAAAAGCCAACTCTGATTAAAAGGAATGTTTTTTTTTTTTTAAGAAAAAACAGATGAAGAAACTAAAAACAGCACTCAATAGAACAAAACCTTAGAAATAAATAAGAAAAGGTTTTAAGACAAACAATGATATATTATTCTGAATAAAACTTAAAAAAAAAAAAAAAAAAAAAAAATCTTGGATGCATTAATTTATAAAGAAAAATATCAATGGAAAAAATATATAGAAGATGACATTGTATAGAAGAAGAAAATCCCATTAAAAAAAAGAAAAGAAATTCCATTTATTAAAAAATTAAAAAAATGAAATAAAAATATTTTTCCATAGGAGAGATTTTTTGAAATGAACATATTTGTTATAAAATAAACCAGTGCATTTTGAAGCTACAATCAGATTAAACTTTTTGAAAGTTTTCTTAAAAAATCATTGCATATCCTTTTAGCAATTTGGCGGCTCATGATGAACACAAACATCCTGATAGTAATATTCAAAATTCACTGTATATTATTTTTATTTTTCTGCATATTTGTATTAAAGAAAAACTACCTCAAATAAAGATTAAAAAAAATTGTAAATAAATAAAAAAAACATTTTTTTTTGTGATAAATATACCACTGATGGATGAACAATAACTATATATTCAAAACTGCTCTTCTAAAATATCAAATATAAAATCATGTCATATTCTATATAAATTAGACCTGAAAATATATATATTATAAATAGACTGTAAATTTGAGAAAAGTTATTAATTCCATTTAAAAAATTTTTTTTTTTTTAAATTTAACCTTTTTTTTTTTGTTAACACAGTATGTCAGCCAATTCATTCTACAGCCTTCTTCATGTGCTCTGTCAATATTAAAAGATTCAGTTGTCAAAAACATTTTGAATGGATGTAAGGATATCTGTAAAAAGTTTTAAAAACTATTGTAGCAATTTTAGACAATGATAAGAAAAAATAAATAAAAAGGAAGAAAATCTCAAAAATGTCAGAACACTTATTGGTACAACATAATAAAAGCAAAAAGAGTTCACTGTTTACTAATACACTTGAGAAAGGCATGAATCCATCTTTCCCCTCCTTTAGCTAGGGAGTAAAATAGTAGGGCAGATAGATATCTTGTCTTATTAGGACAATCAGTCTAGGAGAAAACTAATTCTGAATTTAAAACCTCTGCTAATATAGGTCAATTTGACTGGTTCATTACCCCCCAATGTATTAAAGACTTTGAGGTGGTGGGTGGGGCTGGAGGCTTGAGAAAAAGGTTGACAGAATCGAGAATCTTACTGAAGAAAAAGATGTATAACAATATTTAAAAAGAAAAGAAGATATTCAGAAAATAATCTTTTTAGTCTAGTTTCATTAGTAAGTAAATGTCCTCTTTCTCCAATTAATAATAATAATGAAATTTATTGCGTACAATGCTCAGGTGCACCACAACTCATCAAAGTCTCATGTCAAGTACACAGAATAATGTATTAGTGTCAGGAACATGAACAGTTTATAGTAGTAATATGCATGCTTGTGTGCATATGTATGTGGCATCACGTATAGTGTCGGCGGACTACAGGAAGCATGGAGGCTTTGAAAGACTCAGTGCTTCGGCAGCCTACAACAGATGCGGGCAGTTTATTCCATATCTCCGCAACTCTGAGCGTGAAAAATGTTTCCGAATTACACTTTAGTGAGTTTGATTCACACTGGGTGCTCCATACTTCTGGCCATGTACCACAACTAAGCTAAGCTTAGTGAATAACTATTCTAGTCTGTTAAGGCGTAAGATTTAAATTGAGATTTATTAATAAAGATTTAATATATACTTTGAAAAAAAATACAAAAAAAAAATACTTTAATATTTATATATAAATTCATTTTTTAAAATGCAAATGAAAATTTAAAAAAAATAATTTAATAATTGACATGACAACATATCAACATTAAAACATTTGATAACAAAAGCAAAAATGTGATTTGTCATGCAGTAATTGTATAATAAAATAATATTGATAAAGGACAAGACTTGAAATCTTTGTAAAAAAATAATAAATAAATAAGAATGTATAGAAGATTTGTGTTTGTAGCAAAAAAATAAATAAATAAAAATCCAGTGATACCCAATTCAGGCGACAAAATAGAATGAAGTGCATTAGAAAAAAAGAAAAGAAAAGTAAAAAAAAAATCAAGCAGAAAAATGAAAAGATTAGTAAAAGATGAAAATTGTTCGTCCCATCTGAGAGAACTAAAAAGAAAAAAAAAAAATCCAAGTCCAAATAATTTTGTTCTCTTAGCAAATAAAACTTCATCAACTAGAAAATTAACAAATAATAATTTAAAAAAAATCTAAAGCATCATTTTTGCTCACACAAAATGAAAAATATTGTTTTATATTTTTTTGACATATTACCAGATTTTTGTGCTGGAATTAAAAAAGAAAGAAAAAAAAAAGATTCCATAGCTTTAGTAGAAACAATTACCCACTAGAAAATAGAAAAAATTAAAATTCTAGTTGAGCCTTGATATTTAAAAGCAAAAACTAGTTTGAAAAATTCTTTTGTTAAAAACACACACAATAATGACACACAAATTCAAATAACATTACTACTACAAATAAAAAAAATGAAATTATTAAAAAATGAACATAAAGAACTTTTGATTTAATGTAATGATTAAAAAAAAACCCCTCAGAAAACCCCCCAAAAAACATGGTTTTGAAAAAGTGTAAAAATTTATATATCATCTATACATATCTAAAGGGCAGTATGTGTGTATGTATGTCCCGATGAAACTACAAAAATAAAACAATTAACGCCAAAGTAAATATATATACACATTAAATATCACCAGTCCTTGCAACAATTACAAAGATTTTACTTATATTAAAAGATATCTAAAAATTAGATACCCCCCCCCCCCTGAAATCTCCTCACCCAGGTCACCCCACGCGAAGAAAAAAAAACCCCAAAAAAACTGAATTTAATGAAATTTTCAGTGTTGTAATATTAATGAATAAAAGATATAATGCACCAGTTATTTTATTTAAAAAATTTTATATTTTTTCAGGTCAGTTAACTTTGAACCACATATCTTTGAGGCGTAACACAGATTCTCAAAGATATGTGATTCAAAGTTAACAATGGTGGAATTTAGGTCCGTTAAGTTTGATTTAATCAATAGTTCCTTGCAATTATTTTGATATTGTACTGCAACTAAATATGAAATTAATATTAGATCTCATAAAAAAAAAAGAAACATCTAAAGTTACAGGGTTTCTCAAACTTTTTATTTGATGCAGCAATTTAATTTCCATTCACCCCAAAATTAATTGAATATTGCCAACATTTGTTCTTAGTCATCATAATGGATAGGGTTGATTTTTAAAATGTTTATGATTTCAAGATTTGATTATGAAAATTTGTTATAATGGAATATTGAATCATAATAATAAACACCCACACTAACAAAATACCTGGCAATACTGAAACTAACATAACAAGTGATGACCTGGATCTACATTCAGTCAGAGTGGGATTTTTCATTAATAATAATTTTAATTTTATTCATCAAAATCATTAAAAATGGTTAAGAATTAAAATTTCAGGCAATATTTAAATTTTTCATTATTTTTCTTGTTTTCTTTAAAAAAAAAAAAAATCTTATTAAATAATCTTTTTTTCTAAGAATATCATAACTTATTATAAAAAGGAATATTTTAGAATTCAGTATTTTTATTAAAAAATTTGTTTAAAAATATAATGTTTTTCAACATGTTCTTTGCGTTATTAATGCCAAAAAGATCTGGATCTTTTTTTAGTCAGAGCCAAATAAATGACCTGTAGATTTTGAACAGATTGTATGTGAACAATCCAACACAAGTGGCCATCATACACAATCAAGCAATTCTGATAGGTGTACAATATTCAGCAACTAGTCTACAGGAGTCGGAAATTTTTGTTGTCCTCTTATAAAAGGATTTATAAATGTAAACTAGTAAATTCACCACCTGTGGACCCCTATGCTTTTATTTACCTTACTAAAATTGCCCCCCACCTCAGGGGTCTATATAGACCACTGAGAAACCCCAACTTAAGAAAACAAAAAAAATTGAACCCTTTCCAGGACAGATCTGGCTAGCCAAATATTGTTTGTTTACAACTGAAATGTTTCAAATATAAAAAGTTTTATAATAATAATAATAATAATAAAAAAGAAAAGTTCTAAACTCGATCATTTTCAATTATTATAAGCAAATATTGGGGGTGGGGGGGGGTTAAAAAAGAAAAAAAAGTTCTTTATAAAACATATATCTAAAAACAAAATATCAGTTGGACTTAAAATGACTTAATTCTTAAAAAAAGAAAAAAAAGAAAAAAGAAAAAAAAGAAAAAAAAATTAAATTTTCTAATTACTAAATACATCAATAAGTTATTTATATCTCCAATTACCCATTATCAACAGAGTGAACTTAAAAATAACTTTCTTGTAAAACAACAAAAATAATTTTTCTGTTGCAAATAAAACTAAAAAAAAAAAAACCCCAAAAGGTGGTAGAGATACTAATAGTTTTAATTTATTACATTAAGAAACAATAAAATACCAAGTTGCACAAAAACAAACCAATAGTCGATTGATAACTTATAAGTGAATAAAATCCAAGTATTTAAAAATAGAAACAGATACGGAAGCCATTTGTCTTTATTAAATATTAAGATTTCATTGAATGGATTTTCTAAAAAAAAAGTTTAGAAAAGTAAATAGGAATAAAAGTTAAGAAAAAAAAAAGTAATTTTTCACTTAACATTTTGAACAAAGTGATAGACATGAACTAGATAACTCAAATTTATTTACAATATTTTTCAACCATTTAAATTATATATATATATATATATAACACTTATTTGTAGTACATTTGAAAACCATTAATAGTAAGTTTAATTTTCACTTGATGTTCCATAAATACAAATGTGACCTTGTGCCAGACATTTATTTATTATGCCTCCTTGGGCATCTCCCCTTTTGTCTATCTTAAAAAAAAAAAAAAAAAAAAAAAAAACTTTGCACATAACAATGTAATATCTTTATATAGATAAAATTTTGTTAAATAATTCATCCGATAGTTCCCAAAAATGCCCTCTTGAATTCTTTTTCTTGGTATTTTTTCTGAAATCATCCAAATAAATCTTAAACTTTTAAATGCTATTGCTGTTTTTGATCTGATAAGGCAAATTATTCCAAAAAGTTATTACTCTATTAGCCAAAAAAATCTGCCATGAAAGTAAATTTCCAGTTTGAGGAGAAACATTAAAAAAATGTCTACTATAATTAGAAATTCCATTTATTATTTTGAAAGTTTCAATTAGATCACATCTCATTCTTCTTTCTAGAAAAGTAGTTAATCTTTATTTCTCCAATCTCTCTCTCTAACTGTAATATTTTTCTCTTTTTTATTAATTTTATCACTCTTTTTTGTATATCCTCCAATCTCAGTTTTCCACTCCAATTTCTATGTCTAGATACTGGAGCCCAGACCTGAGTACAATATTCTATACATTTTAAAAACATTTACCTCCCTTGAAATAAAGTTTCTAACCATCCAGCCAATCATTCCATATACCAGATTTTAAAGTAACATCAAAGCCAACCCCTTTATTGCATTCCTCATTTACTTTAAAAAAAAAATTTCCTCTGTTACTTAATTTATATTCAACTTTAATGTTTTTAGATCCAATATATAATACTTAACATCTTTCTATGTTAAATGTTAATTTCCAATATCTTCCCACTATGACATATTTAGATTCATTTATGTTATTTCTTTTGCTAATCATTTATAAAAGTAGTTTAACATAACAAATAGTTCTATTTCTGATTTTATATCATTTATAAATATTAAAAACAACAAAAGTCCCATTACTGATCCTTGAAGAATACCGAACGGTATATACTGTGTTTCAGAATAATTGTTACCGATTTTTTACTTTCATAGTTCTGTCAAAAAATATCTTACAATATTTACTATTTTTTGTAGAAATACCTAAATTTTTCATTTTCATTAGTAAATGTTAATGAGATACTGTATAAAATGTTTTAAATGGCAGTGCCCATCTCCTCTCTTCTAAGTAATATTTGACAGTGCATAATACAAATATATAATATTTACAATATCTTATTAAAAGTCTGAATCAATAAATTGAAATTGTCAACAAATACATCAACATTCTAAAATTGATTTATCAAAAATATTAAAACAATATTTTAATTATAAATTCTATATGAAATGCTAATTATTAGAGGGAATAAAACTTATAAAAAATAGATATTTTAATGCTAAAAGAAAAAGATATGTGTAAAAACTAATAGTGAAAACAATAAGTGCTGTCAAATTATTTCATACTAACATTTATAAATAACAAAAGAAATGAAAGTTATGATTACAAAAAACATTACTCTGAGAGACATGCTTCCTGCGGGGCACCTCATATTAATCTGACCTTGTGTCACATTCCAACACAAATGGTTGTTAGATACACACTGTACAATAGATGAAATGTTGTGACTATAAAAATGAACACAAAAAACACTAGTTGGAGTATATCAGTGTATAATAACAATAATCTTTTATTTTAAAAATTCAGACAAAAAACAAATTTAGCAGTTGTTAGATTTATTTGGTTTTTGACTATTTATTGATATTCTTATACCCCCCCAACCCTACAAGCCAAAGTAATTTGCATATCTAATAAAATGTTGATTTAAATTGTGTACAGAATCTATTTGGTATTTCACATGTTCTTATTAGCTTGTCATTTAACATAAAAAAAAACTTATGATATACTTTTTACAGTTGTAGAAGACAGATAAAGATATTCTTTATCCTATACAATAGATAGTTATGGTATTTCCAAATTTTTTTTATAAAATTAAAAAAATGTTTTCTCCTAAAGAGCTAAGGATAGTAGTTTTCTAAAGAACTGGTCAATTTATGAAAATTCTGGAATCCCCACAGAAAGAGGGGGAAAAAAATTCAACCCCCAAAATACAACTTGATTCAAATGTTTTATCAGAGTAATAACAGGATTGAAAACTGGCATTATCACAAACATGATCATCTTAAAAAAATAGTTATAAAAAAATAAATTAAAAAAAAAAAAAAAAAAAAAAAAAAAAAAAAAGATTTTTTTCCATAGGAAATTTCAAATAGAAATTGCAAAATTCAGAAAAAAAATGAAAGTGAAAAACTACAAATATGTAAAGATTTTTAGGACATTTTCAAGTTTTAGGGGGTGAAAGGGAAAAAAAATAAATAAAAAAAAATAAAATATAAAAACTTTGAGAATTTCAAATCTTTGTTTCACATACATACAAAGAAAAAAAAAGAAGGTAGCCTTGGATATATAGTTATAAAATGAGATTTTTATCTGATCATATAAAGTGCTGTATTATCAGATACTAAATTGAGATTTATTACATAAAAATTATAAATATTTGTATAACTGTCTGTTTAAATAAAAATAATTAAAACTAAAAAATTTAGGATTCAAAAAATAATTATGTTCAAGTTATTATTTATCTTTAACTTAGACATTTACAAAACTAATGTAGGAAAAAAAATATTATCAAGATTTGGTTTAGGTTAAGATAACTTCTTACATAGAAAAAAATTTCTGAATTTTTTGTTCTACTTTCAAATCAATACAGAAGTTCATATCATCTGGAAATTTGTTAGTTTTGAGAAAAAATAGAGGGATCAATTTACAATGTAACTGCTATAATAAAGTGATCCCTTACTTTCCGTCTGCTTTGTGGAAATGAGGTTCAAATATTAAAAAAAAAAAACTTTTGCAATATTCAAAATTTTTTAGCATAATTTTTACCCCAAGGTTTAAATATCCAATTATTTAAAAAGATGAAAATTTAAGGAAAATATTAATTTATTTGAAGCATAAATTCTAACCCAAGTAGTAGTATAAGTATGATAGTAATAAAGATAATCTACTACATAAATGGACATTTCTGTGTATAACCAGTTGGTACCTACACCAGTGATCTGATTATGATGAAACTTTACACACGAGTTAAAAATTCAGGAACAGGACTGGCTAATTGGATTTCAATAAAAAAATCAATAATGAAACTCCTGGGGACATCTTTACAATGGAGGAGGAAAGAGAAGATGTTTCAGTGAGAGGGGGTGAAGAGAGTTACTACTACTGTTAAACCCTTCTTCCTACTACCCCCTCCCACAACTCAGTCCCCTAAAAGAATTACACTTTTCTATTGTCCATCCTCTAATCATTTTCTGTGTTTTTTTTATATCAGCCATATTAATTAGTTATCAAACATGGCAAAGCCAGTCCCTAAATACTTGAAAGCTTCTGACAACAGACTGAAAGTAAGGGTTCATTTTACTATATCTTGTAGTCATCAGGGTAGCCTATCCCCTTTTCAATAGCGCTAAACCAAGGAGATTGTTATTGCACCTGAGGTGGAGCGCCACACCTACCATCAGCTCCTTACTTTACCGCACAGATCCCTGTGCTACTCATACGCTGAGTTGGCGAGGGCCGGTATTGAACCAGGAACCTTGTAGTTCCTAGGCGAATCCTCTACCGACTGAGCTAAACCGGCCATATATATTATATCTATTCCACTGTAAATTGAACATCCATGAATTTTCTTTCTCTAACAAATCTCCAGTGCTTTATTGACTGAATATTAAAAAAAAAAAAAAAAAAAATTTGTATGAAAAGAAAAAAGAAAGAAAAGCAAACTTACCTAAAGTGAATTTTGATAAAAAAAATATTGGTTTTGTTCTTGTGTTCAAATTCATAGATGAAGCTTAGACAATGTCCTCATCTTCATTGTTATCTGTACAACGTCTTGGCCGATGTGCCCTCCAGCCTTCTTCAGGTATTTCTTGTAGGACCCGGGAACTTTCTAGGACTCTTTTTGAAAAGAAGTTTCCCGAGTCCGAGAAGAAGGCTGGAGGGCACATTGGCTGAAACGTCATACTTATAACAATGAAGACAAGAACAATAGTCTGAATAATCCAAACAATACTAATTATCAAGCCTCATCTCGAAAATTATGAGAAAAAGTGATATAAATTGATTTTCTAATATAAAAACAATTTTAAAAAGTGACCACAAAATATAATAGGGAAAAGTTCAAACAGAAAAAAAAAGTGACCGTTTGTTATTAATAATAACAGTGAAGAGAAAAGCCAAATAAAAGTTAAGAGATTTTGTAACATTTTTGTATTATTTCCATTATCTCATATTTTCTATCATTGTACACACATTTCTTTTAGAAAAAATTATACAAATTATTTTCACAAATTGATACCTTGTCTGTCTTATTTGTTTTAAATGTTTAAAATGTTTATATCATCTATATTGAATTAAAACATTTTAATTAACCGCAAAGGGTAGAGCAGATAAGTAATCACAATTTAAATTTGAAAATCATTGCCTATAGTAAAAAAAAAGTTAAAAAATTTTTTTTAAAATCAATACATAAATAAAATGTGATATCCATTAAGTTTTCATAGCCAGCTTGATAAAAAAATATCTTGAGTTATAAAAATAATCTAGAATTTTAAATATTTAACTGAAAATTACATTTTGTAAACAGAAAAAAATTCTTTTTAAAAATACACCAATTGAATTTAACTAAAAATAAAAAGAAACAAGTTATTTTTCCTTCCGAAATACAAGGAACGTATACAATATGTCATATTCATGACTCTTGCTGACAATAGAAGCAGTATATTGTTTAAGTGCTTATTTCAAAACAAACAAATGCAACTTTTTTGAAACAATTTTTAAGTACATCATTTTATAGTAAGTAGGCGAACGCTCTATTGTCGGTATCAGCCAGACAGCGCAGGAGTCTATACCCTTTTCACTAGCACTAGACCAGAGAGAGTGTTTTTGCATCTGTTTTTTGCTACACCTATCAGCTCACAGATCCAAGCTGTGCTACTCATACACTGATATATAAACAATTTATCTTATTCCAAGGTATAACATACTATTATGAATTATGAAATCATATTATCATTAATTACTATAAATTTATTAAAAAAAAAAAAATGCATATAATAATAATATAAATATTATCAATTATTAAATAATGGACATAAATACTATCAATTTTGCAAATTCCTTGCATTTCAGAAGGAATGATATTATAGGGACCAGGAGGGGGGGCCCTATAATACCAAGAAAAATAGCCATCTAATAAATTTTATGTATTTTAGATGGTTGTCTAAGGGAATAAAAGAATAGGTTAATGGTCAAGGTGCCACTGAAATACAAAATAAAACAAAAAAGTTTCTTTTCTACAGGGAAAATTTGTATCTTACAATAAGTTTTATCAGAATCATATTTATATGAAGATTCAAGAAAAATGTTATTATTCCATAATACTTAAAAATTAAAACATAAAATATTTTAAAAAAAAATCACTGTCCAAAAGAAGCTAGGTTATATTAAAAATGACAATCAATTATCAAATAAATAGGGAGTGGTTTAATTAAATGTTGTTAAGTTGAAATAAAACAAAAGCTGAAAATACGTCTAGTTTCACATTTAGCATATTTTCAGGGACTATTTGTTGATGATGAAGAATTCCAACAGAGGAGCACCTAGAAAAAAAAAAAACAAAATAGTCTGAAACTAAGAAAGAATATAAAGATTAACAATAGAAATGTTACCGGTTTAGACGCCCCATCTGCATTGGTGGTGGTTTTGAGTAAGTGTTGGTTGTATTGTGACTGTGTGGAAGTGTTGGAGAAGTTGGAGAAGAAAACGCTCGCTTTGGCTTCGATTCTGAACACAGGTTTATATCTAGAGTAAAGATATTAAGAAAAAAAGGTAGTTTAATAAATTTGCATTCTGAAATATAAGAAAAAAATTAATATATTCTGGTTTCAAATGAATATATAATAGCATAAAACTGAACAAGAATTTTTAATCTTCATATACAACGTTGAAAAATGAACACCCATTGATAAAACCTAATCCATTCATAAATAATAGTTTAAACAATTTTAATAAGATTTATATTAAAAAGAAAAATTAGAGAAAAATACAGAAAAGAAAATAGTTGATTTCTCTTAGATTTTTAAACAGTGTATCTGGTACTGAAAATGTTTCAATTGATTTTTTAAAAACAAATATACAGAGTGTTCATTAAAGTCTTACAGCAGTTTTAAAAGTGAAAACTTAATAACTCATGTTGTACAAATGATAGAATCATTTAGTAAAAACAATATGAAAGTTCAATTCTTGTAGTTTTATTATTTATGTATGGATACCATTATAATATGTAGACTACCTTTTGAATGTGGCCTATGAAATCATGTCTCTCTTATAGTATGTGGCCTACCATAAAAAGCATATAAGGTTATAATAATAACTCCTAACCCTAACCCTATTTCAGAATTTTAGAATATTTTAGAATTAAATAGATCTCTGATTCATGTAAATTACGGATAAATTCTTTTTTAATTATTCTTAATTACTATATACAGCTTATGACTGAATTGCATTTCTTGAAATTGAATATATGTGAAAAATAATTAGTTTCAATAAATTGCCAATTACTTATCTTATTATAATGGAGATTGTGTGTTTTTCTGTCTGTAACCGAAACTATATTCAAGTCACAATTCTCTTAGTTATTGACATCACATTCTCCATGATTCTATTTTTATCTAAACCTCAATTATTAATAAAATTGTCTTACATTATTAACACTGTTAACTATGTCTACATACAGACAACATGCAAAATATATACAACAAATAGCGGTTTACAGTTTGAACGGGAAGGCTAATTTGCATATTGATATTAAAAAATCGAATCTTAGTATTATTGATTTCTAATTGTTTGGTTTTATTTTAATGAATATAAGAAAAGTCTCTTCAATAAATCTTAAATGAAATCCATGAACAAGATAAAATTGTCATTTATTCTTTACTTCCTCTTATAACTAAATACTTAAATTAGAAAAAAATAACAATGAAAGACGAGAGTGATGGAAGAGTAAGTTTTGGTTGTTCTATTTTTATTATACTCCTCTGTTTCAAAACTTTTATTATACCCCCCTCTGTTTCAAATCTTTTTATCTGTATTCTTATTTAGTTTCATTAGCCTTTCTAATTTAATACAATATTTTATTACATTAAAACTTAAATACTTGCACCCGGAGGGTGCATATATTTGCTAGTATCTATAAATATACTTTTACTGAGGTAGGCCACATACTATAACGGAATCAAAAAGGTAGGCCACATACTATAACGGCACCTATGTATGTTTTGATTATTGCATCTCAACAAGATGTTGTATAGTTGGCTACTGGACTTCAATGAAGCCACAGACACGTGTATATAAAAATATGACCAGTCTTTTATTTTTTCCGGTCTGAGGGTGGTGATGGGCGCAGTGTGTTCACAATGAAAATGCCTGAGGGGTTTGGTGACAGGAGGTGATGAGTGATCATAATGGAAATGCCCAAGGGAGTTGGTGATGGGAGGCGACGAGGTTATGTTCACGGCTGCTCGCTGCAGACTAACTGGCCTTTGAGATCCACTAACCTTTATATACGATAAATATGCCCATGCATTTTTTAAATCTTTTGATTTGATAATGGACAGACTTCCTTTTTTTATATATTTCTTTATCTTTCTCTCCGCCTCCTCACAGGAAGAGGAGTCTTCCGTTTTCTCTTTTTTTTTTAAAAACATATTTCTTCATCTTCTCCCTGCTTCTTGACTGGAAGACCTCTCTTCCGTTCTCCCACCCCTTTTAATTTATATATATATATATATATATATATATATATATATATATATATTGTCATTCATTTTCTATAAGAAAAAGTATCGAATTTTATGCGATACATGCGTTGTAAGTGCCTTCAAGTAAAAATTTAATATATACTTTATTCAGCAACGTTTCTGTCCAAAAATCTTATTCACTTCGCCGAAGGGCATTCGGTCTGTTTGTTGTTATTATTCTCTCAATAACGCCTTACCTATTATGGTAGAGGCGTGTAGTATCGCTTGACAAGCTTAATTTCGCTAGGATGGTCAGCTGTGTACTGTGGCCGAGGCGATAAAAGTGTTTCACTAGTGTTTCACTGTGTCTGTTGAAGTCCCGGTTTCGATTTCTGTCGGAGGGAAATCGTTAGTATATACCGCTGATGAGACTTAATAAAGTCGAAACAGTCTGTACGGTATTCTACACATCGAGCCATCCTTTACTGGGATTACACTTGTCAAGTTCATTTTCTATAAGAAAAAGTATCGAATTTTATGCGATACATGCATTGTAAGTGCCTTCAAGTAAAAATTTAGTCTCTTGACCGGAAGATTTCTCTTTGTTGCATGATATGCAACAAAGATTGCTATCTCTGTTATATTTTAAATCTGCTGCAAGACTTTATAGACACCTGTATTTGAAACTTTGTATTGTTAAGTTACAGATTATAGCCCTCTGTGCTATAGACAGGTCCATGCTAGGGATATTATTGTGTAAGTACAACAAAACAAGTTAATTTGGGAATAGAGCTGAGTGAATGAAAATGGTTGCAGAGTGCCAAAAAACAAAAGTTCTATTGGACTGGAAATGTTGCAAGGTTCACAGACAACAGGTGGACGTGTGCAGTTGTCAAATGGTATCAGAAGCCAGAAATGACCATTTGGAAAAGCTCCAATGAAAATGGGAAAATGAAATTGTCAAGTGATTTGGGCCACCATAGAGAAGAAGAATGAGATCAAGAGTAAAATGGAAATGCATTGTGGTCAGAAATATGAAAAACATCAGAGAAGGGAATATTTCAAAACTAAATAATATTTCTATTAGGATGAAACAAATGTTTTACAAGGTTTTGTAACAATAAGCATGTTTCAGTAGCTCAGGATGTTTGCTGAGGTCGTGAAGGTGACAACCATAAAAAAATCTCCTTCAACTTTGGTCTGTTGTGGTTTTGCTTCAAAGGTCAGAAAAGAAAAATACAAGTTTCTGCTGTTAGTTAAACGTATCTCTTAATTAAGTGTAAAATTCAAGAATATTGATAAAGATTAGCTACTTTGATTTTGAAAAACAAATAGCATAAAAAAATAAATAAAAAATTTTTAGGTTTTTGCTGTTCAAGCAAAATACATTTTTAACTCGCTGTAAAAAATAATTCAATGGGACCAGAACCAGAAATACACGAGAAATTGCAATTTGAACCATGAAGGTGAAAATTTGTCAATGTCCACCGATTTTACCAAACGATCTAGTAATGCTACTTTTAGGCCTAACTGGTAACATGAAGTATATTTTGGCATCTCTAGATGCTTTTGCCTCGGTCACGAAGATGACAACCATAAGGGATTGTTTGATGCTGAGCTTGTCTGATACTCTCCAAGTGCTACTTGTCAGATTTGCCTCTATTGGGAGCACAACCCTGGAATCCTTTTTTAAAGGCCTAACTGATTTGCCTGATCAGCGAGGTTCTTGCAATCTGAGCAAAATTTCTGGAACAATCTGGTTACTGTACTTTGATAAATCTTTTGCACAACAAATGTTTTTAGTTTACTTCCACAGAATTGGTCCAGTTTGAACTCGTAAAGCATAAGTTCCCAAATTATGCTACATTGCATGTTCATTTGTGCAGCTTTCAAAATCATACACAAAGTGAAGCAATGCACAATGTGTCAGTGCACCAACTACCAACACTCAGCCTAGTATATATTACCATGGCCTGGTCTGCTTCAGTCACACAGCATACCAAAATATTGTAAAACTTTTGAATCACCCTAGTAAGAAAATAATCTTTATATAATTTTTTTTTCTCACATTCTTTGTTTCAAAGATATAAATTTTATGAAAATTAAATTATTTTATATGATTGAATATTTTGTGTTAGAGGTTTTCTATTTTTCAATAAGTGCATAGTCATGTCTAACAAGAATTCTGTTCAAGTAAAGCAGAAAGTTTGTTGTGGAAAAGAAACAAAAAAAACTTTTACTTTGTTTCTTATATTTAAAACCAAAGATATTTAAATTATTGCAATATGTTTTGAATTAGAAAACAAAACAAACAAAAAATTCTGTGAGAAAATCTAAAATAAAATGTGAAGATAAACAAGAAATAAAAGGATTTTTTTTTTTAGGCTGAAATAATTGTTGGATTATTTTTGGTATATAAACCGTGCTGCAATCTACCTGTTAAATTTATAGACAAAGCGAGGTACGTGGTTTAAATCTCAGCCAATCAACAGCCTGAATACGTGGTTGTTAACTACTTAATTGGCTGATATTACATACATCCATTTGCATTCATTGATGAAGGACCTGCAAGACTGAGGAACACCAAGGAACAACCAAAGGATTCTTCACTAAGGATTGCGCTCTGCTTAACACAAAGGATCTCTACTGGATAGCACTCTTGCTTGAAGCCTAAAGGATGAAAAATTGTAACAATAATGAATGAATGTAGATAAAATGAGATTTCAGTCTTTCTGAAAGTGAATTGCCCTGTTACAATAGGGTACCTGGATTTTTGATTAAAAAAAAAAAAAAAAAAAAAAATCAAATTTTCCAGGGGCACAAAAGTTGTGTGTTAGTATATTGAATACTGATACCAAAAACTAGATCTATTACTCGCGCCATTATTTCAGGAAATAGCATCAAAGATCGTCTACTAAAATGCAACAAAAATCCCGTTTTTGCAAAATTTAGCCTAGAAAATATAGCAATTTCAATATTTAAAACAGAAAAAGTTGTCATTTTAAATGAAATAAAAAAATATTATAAGTAGAATTCAATTTGAATTTTGAAGAAAAATATTTCGTTTGGTAATTCTTTATGTTAATTTGCAACTTTCCCCACATGGGAGATGTTACAATTCCAAAATTGACCTACTCTACTGCTACAACCAAATTACCAGATTTGTTTGACACTTAGTTATCTTTCATTAGTACACCAGTCTGCAAATTAAAAACAAACAGAGAAAAGAAAGAAAAAAAAAAAAAAAAAAAAAATTTTAAATAGTGCATTTGGCACCAAAAATGTTCAAATTACCTTTTTTTTCTTATTTTTAAATTTTAATTTTTACAAAAATATTTGAAAACCCAATAACTTTGTATATTATGTAAGAAAACATTTTTAATGAAAATTCAAGTGTTATATTTGATTTTTAGTACATCTATAATACAATGTCCAAGTTTGTGCATACAATGATACTAACTTAAAGCATTGTGTGTCTATTTGAGGATCAAAAATTTAAAGCTTCAGTGTTAATACCTTTTGAACACACTGTGTGTGTGTGTGTGTGTGTGTATATATATATATAATTAAACAAAATAGATGTCTCCGGTTTAGAAAGTTTATTTTCGATTTTTTCAAGCTTTCTGGCCAACTATTTCATATTTGGTCCGTGGATTAGTCCTAAGTTTTTGTCCCAAGTACTTTGCACTTCAAAGTGCCATCTTCAGGGGTGTTGTATTTGTATTCCAGTTTTTCCAGGTTAGTAGTAGAGAAATAGAAATTATACTTTGATGGACTAATCCATGGATTCCATCCAAATATAAAACAGTTGGCCAGAAAGCTTGAAAAGTTAAAAAATAAACTTGTTAAACAGGGGACATCTGTTTTATTTAATTCTGTATGTATATATATATATATTTACTAACCCCTTCGCACGAGCAGGATGTGTACACAAGGTCAATTTCTTAAGCGGAGTTCAACAGGTTTGAATTCAGAGTTTTCCTTCTCCTAGACCGGTTGCCTAACCAAGGTTAAAGAGCCCAGTCTGCCCACTATTTATCCATATCTGGAGGGAGAGTAGGATTCATACCTTTCCCAAGGGTATTAGCGCTAAGTGAAATGCAATGACCACATCCAGGATTTGAACACGGGGTGACGAGTCCATTTCCCATGACTTTAAACATTACACCACACGCTTCCATTGTAATTCTATATGTATAAATGAAAGAATGCTGCCCAAATATACATCTATCTATACATATATAAAGGGCAGTTGTGTGTATCTGTATGTCCGGAGGAAACTTCGACAATAAAACAATTAACGACAAAGTAAATATATATACATATTAAATATCACCAGGGCTTGGTTTTTGAGCAAAAATAATGAAGATTTTATTTATATTTGGGAAGATATTTAAAAATTAAAATTTGTCTAGTAACAGAAGTAATTGAAATATGATGTTCATTGATTGAATTAATCGCCTCATTTATATTGTATTTTTAAAAAATTGTAAATTATTGAAATAAATTTTTTTACTATATTGTTATATGGGGATTTTATGGGGCATCCAGTGGGGGTTTAACTTGAGATAAGTAATAATGGATTTGTGAGATTAACTTTTTAAAAATCCCCCTCTATCCAGGCGACGCAGGGTAGCCACTTAATTATGTCGTTGGCCGAGAAACGTGTAGCGGATCTGCTATGACGAAACGATTGCATGACTTGCACACTTTTTGGAACATCAATGCTTTTGTTTTGAATTTAAATTACTTTCTGCTTCTCTCTCGATGAGTCCAGATTATTAACAAGCTCTGATGATGATTTTTATAAATCGAAATATTGTTCAATATTAGCTGTGAATATGATATAAAATATTTTCATTTTAACAGCATTGTGTGTTTTCATATCCTTTTATCTATATATATATATATATATATATATATATATACATACGACAGTTAGTTCTTGTTCTACTCGTTTACCTTAATTGTTCCTTCTCATAATATTGATTGTAAATTAATCAATGAAGTTTCAGTCTCTTAATTCTTAAAGGAGAAAAAAAAAGAGAGAATAAAAAAAACAAAAGAATTCTTCACATAGAAATGCGTACTTACCAAGTAGTTGATTGGCGTATGTTTTTCCATTTTCACTAGCAATAGCAAGTCTGGCTTCATGTTCAGAAGAATATTGAATAAAAGCAAATCCTTTATGAATGGAAAGACCATCTACAAAACCATAGCGTCTAAATATCTGTTCTATATCTTTTTGACTCATTGCAAATGTATTTAAGTTACCCACAAAAAGACGGGAATTGGCCGTCAGGGGATCATTTGTGTTGGTTCCAATCTTTCCAGACATGACGATGAGTTAGTAATGGAGCTTTTTTAAAACCTGGAAAAGAAAATTGAAACTATTTTTAAGCTATCAAAAGGAATTCTTCATAACTTATGGAATATTATTAGAAATCATCTAATAAAATTTCAATTAAACTTTCTTGCTATTCTGTTTTTCATTAAACAGCAATATTTATAGTAGATATATTATTAGAGATACACAAGAAGCTCAAAATAAACAAATCTATTGCAATTTTTGGCAGTTAATTCATAATCACACCAAAATTATTGTTAATAAGGTTTTTCAAATATGCTGTCTGAGTGCCATGGCAGAACCATCTATCTTCTATTATTATACTAAAGCTGAGTGAATCAATGATTGTATGCTAAAGGCTTTTTTCCTATTTAGTTTAATGACACAAAATTCATATCAAAATATTCCTTAGTTCTAGGATTGTTATGTTTAAAAAAAAAAAAAATCCATTTAATTGGTTCTATTTAGTCGTAATTTGCAATTAAATCAAAAACTGACCCGTCTCTCACTTCACTTTTTGCCTGTTACTTTCCCCCCATGTATATTTTGATTACCTTTGTTATATATGTTAGTTTCTCTATCTGAGTAAAGAGAGTGATTTAGAGTGTGAAATAGATTTGTATGTTAAGTTTCAGAAGCAACTAGCCCATAGCTTAAATTAGGTCAAATATTCCCTCTTCTTTAGTAATCTTACAAAATGATTCTAATATTTAAAAAAATTCTCCTGCCACATTAAAAAAAAAAAAAAAAATTAATTTGCTTTGCAAACTCACTTTTCCCTAATCCCAATTATCTACCTAGAGCTCAATGGGTGACCCAACATGTCATGTTTTGTCTAGTACATATATAAAGGGCAGGTGGTGTGTATGTATGTCCGGATGAAACTAGGAAAATAAAACAATTAATGACAAAGTAAATATGTATACTCATTGAATATCACTGGTTCTTGCTTTTGTGCAAAATTATTAAGATTTGATTCATATTTTAAGATATTTAAAAATTAAAATAGTCATAGAAATAGCATTGAAATTCTACTTAAAATATCCAGCATTTTAAATCTTGAAAGTAAACAAATCAATAGACCAGGGTTTCCCCCTCTCTACCAAGCGACACTGGGTAGCCGCTTCTAGTTTCTTATAAACAATAGAGAAATAATAGGAAGAAACACGAGTATTAAGGATAGGGAAAAAAGGTTTACTAAGCAAAGATACAAAGTGAACAGAGTAATTAGCAATTGCTAGGTTGAATTGTGAGATCTCATTCTTCCTTCGGTCGTTTCCTTCTCATTATTCATGGAAAACGAGAAGATTTCCTTCTCATTATTCATGGAAAACGAGAAGATTTCCTTCTCATTATTCATAGGAAACGAGAAGATTTCTTTCTCATTATTCATAGGAAAACGAGAAGATTTCCTTCTCATTATTCATAGGAAAACGAGAAGATTCCTTCTCATTATTCATAGGAAACGAGAAGATTTCCTTCTCATTATTCATAGGAAAACGAGAAGATTTCCTTCTCATTATTCATAGGAAAACGAGAAGATTTCCTTCTCATTATTCATAGGAAAACGAGAAGATTTTTCTCATTATTCATCGAGAAGATTTCCTTCTCATTATTCATAGGAAAACAAGAAAATTTCCTTCTCATTATTTAGGTACTATATGACAACAATATTTTCCTAAAATTTCGGCATTCAATTAAAATTAAAATTAAAAAAAAAATTCACATTGGACTTTTTGTATTAGTTTAAATATCAAAAAGACATTTACTGCCACAGATGCATAGTCATGTTGAGAGAGAGAGAGAGAGAGAGAGAGAGAGAGAGAGAGAGATTTCCTTAGTAGCCAATTAACTGTATTGCATTATAAATGATGAAAATTAGGGAACCTTGCTCCCTCATTTTTGGCTCAGTGCCTCTTCTGCATAATAAATTGGCCCTTGTATCTCACAGTTTAAAAACTATTATCACAACAACTGGATCATTATTTCAGTTGTAATGAGTTTGAGAAAGTTACCGAGTCTGACAAAAAGAACTTGAAGGCAGGAGGGCACATCGGCTGAAACATTGTACAGATAACAAAGATGAGGACAATAGTCAGAATAATACAAATAATAATTATTATTAGCTTTGGTATTTTCTTTCATTTTAAATTTTAGTCTATTTCAAAGTAATTAAGTTTTCTTGTAGATTGAGGGTCTGATATGAAAAAAACAACTAAAATCTAAGATGAATGAAAATATAAGTCAAAATAATAATAATGATTGACAAAAAGATGTTATTAATATTAGTAAGTAAAGTAAATGAAGTTGTCAGGGTGGCCTAAAGTCAGTATTGGCCAGATAGTGAGGGAGTCTATCCCCTTTTCACTAGCACTAGACCAAGGAGATTGTTTTTTTTTAGTGTGAGGCAGAGTGCCACACCTACCATCAGCTCCTTTACCGCACATATCACTGTGCTACTCATATGCTGAGTTGGTGAGGGCCGGTATTGAACCAGGAACCCGGTGGCTACCAGGCAGACACTCAATCAGCTGAGCTAAACTGGCCCTTGGTGTAAAAACAAAAAAAAAAAACAAAAACAAATCTGATACTGAAAGAGATTGAGAAACAGAATAAGGGATGAATTGATAGATTTGATTTGGAGCTGTGCAAATCAATACCTTTTCAGAGATAGGTTGGTAGAGTAGCCAGCTAGCTTAGCTTAGCTTGGCAGGGTAGCCAGCTAGCTTAGCTTAGCCTGGTAGAGTAGCCAGCTAGCTTAGCTTAGCCTGGTAGAGTAGCCAGCGAGCTTAGCTTAGCTTGGCAGAATAGCCAGCTAGCTTAGCTTAGCCTGGCAGAATAGCCAGCTAGCTTAGCTTAGCCTGGCAGAATAGCCAGCTAGCTTAGCTTAGCCTGGCAGAATAGCCAGCGAGCTTAGCTTAGCTTGGCAGAGTAGCCAGCTAGCTTAGCTTAGCTTGGCAGAGTAGCCAGCGAGTTTAACCAGGTTTCCCCTATAGTAAAAGGGATGTGAATTTCAACCTTACTGGGAACTTATCCTTTATTATTTCCAATTTGTGCTAGACTAGAGAGACCGTTTTTGCATCTGAGATGGAGCGCCACCAGCTCCCCACTTTACCACACAGATCTCTGGGCTACTCATACACTGAGTTGGTGAGGTTCGGTATTGAACCCGGAACCTTGTGGTACCAAGTCAGGGGCCTAGCTTTAATATGTTTAGTAAACACACTAGTTTGAATCCTGGATGAGGCTGGTTGCTTTTCACATAGCTCTAATACCCTTGTATGCCTCCAACCATTCTTCCTCCAGCTATGGGTAAATAGTAAGGCAAACTGGGCTCTTTAACCTTGGTTAAGCAGCCACTCTAGAAGGAAAACTTAATTCAAACCTGTTAAATGCCACTTAAAAATAAACCTTGTGTCACATCCTGCTCATGGTTGGGTAAATACACAAAAGAAGTAGATGAATATTTATATAAACTCTCATGGGAGTTAGATATAGCACAAGGGCTTTTTATAGTGGGAAACCCTATGTATATGTGAAGTTAGTGACAAAACTTCCCCAATTTTGTAGGCATTCCCCTGTAGAGGTACCTTAGACATTAAAAAGTGACCCTGACTGAAACCCTGCAAGGGTGTATGTATTTACCTAACCTCTTTCACCATGGGCAGGATACAAGGTACATTTTTAAGCAGAGTATAGAGTTTTCCTTCTCCTAGATGGGATGCCTTACCAAGATTAAAGAACCCAGTCTGCCCTACTATTTACTCATAGCTGGATACATGCCTTTCTCAAGAGTATCACTCTCGTCGTTAACTCCACTGCCTATAACAATAACACTTACGCCAAGGGTTTGTTTTATTTTACGGCATATCAACCTCGATGGGTCATTTAATGCTGACAAAGTTTTGAAATAAATACATTCTTGATGGGTACTCAATTTTTTTTTTAATAAACAGATTTTTTCTATTTAACCCATAGATAGGACCCTAACAGGTACTACCAATCCGGGTCAGAGTGGACTTGGGAATAATGGTAATGAAGGGGTACTCCACATTCCGTGAGCTCCAGAACTGGAACTTCACCATCAGATAGAGTTTAACGTCATACCCAGGGCACTAAGACCCTCAGCCACCACCTTCTAGCACACATGATAAAAAGGGTTGGGGCTTACCATGACCAGCCGATTGATTGAAGGGGGCCTCACAGACTGCCCGTCTAGCCTAAGCAATGGCCAAAGTGGAGTGTTGCATGTCCTGGACAGCTCAGACACAAGGATTCCACCCTTAAGCATATCGGGTTGCCACCCATGGCCAACAGGTGGTCTTTTGGGGTGGGGGGTTACCCCTCTGCAAAGGTGCAGTCAGTGCATTTTAAAGCCCCAACCGACATGGCTGGCTTAGCTTAGTTGTGGTACAAGGCCAGAAGCATGAGGCACACAGTGAGAATTGAACTCACTAATAATGATCTGCTAATTTAGCTTGCTAATCATTACACCACATTAGGTGCACTGATAGTTATTTACTAAGCTTAGCAGTTGTATCACAATGCACCCAGTGAGAAGCGAACTCACTAGCAATGGCCAGCTAAATAACACAGCACGTGAGGACCCCAAGTTGATATGATGATAGTTTTTAAGAATTCGGACAACGTTAGCTCCTAAAACATACTTTATGGCGATCGCAAAATTTGATTTTTCAAAATATTTAAAAAAGAGCAGGTAATAATGAGACCCATAAGCACACCGATATATATATATACATATATATAAATAAAATGTTTATGTGGCAAGAAAGCTGTATAAAAAAATTAAATTGACTTCGGAAGGAATCGCACATGACATCAATTTGAGGGAATCAGTCACGTGACTTCGAGAATAAAGCGGCCATTTTGAATGTTTACTTGTGAACAAAGGTGCCTAACGCAATAAAAACCGGGTGCCCCCAGCCTTCAAAAATTGGAAAATTGTTAATTGTAAATGTCGAGCAGGTTTTAGTAAAAAACAAACCCAAAAAACTGAATTATTAAATAGTAATAATAATTTTATTCTATGGGCACAAGATTAACACGTAGCTAGAAAACTACCTGAATTTCGCCCGATGTTAAGTATCTATTACTTCAAAAAGGAAATGAACCCTAAAATATCAATGATAGTGCAATATGATTTTCATGAAATGTATTTTACAAGACAAACCTTGGTTATCTGGTTTTATCAAAAAATCTAAATAAAGAAGAAAGCTTTTGTGATTTTTACCTTTTTTTTAAAGACTAGATGCAACGATTTTTTTTTTCATAACACCTAGTTCTTTCGACTAAACTTGCAAATCGGTCGGAAAATTAAAACATATTACAGGGCGACCCAGAAAAAAACAGAACCCAAATTATTTATTTATTTTCCCATTAACTAACCCTAAACCCACCCCCTAGTTAAAATTAACAGTTTTATTACAAAATTTATGGGTTCTGTTTTTTCTGGGTGACCCTAATTTTCTGACCAATTTGCAAGTTTAGCCTTTTTTTTCCCACCTAGTTCTTTCATGCCTTAAATACTCAGCTACTTTAAAAAACGAAAACAAATAAATCACTTTCCAATTATGAAAAAAAGATCTGAATAATGAATAGTAAGGAATATGTAAAGTTTACATAATATTTGCAAAATTACAGAACTATTTGAAATTAAATGTTTTTGAACAAAAACAAAACAAAAAAAAAAAACAACTTTCAATTACCAAATCTATTTTACTGTAAAAAATTACATAAAACCCAATTTAGTCTTTTTTACCCTATTTTTAGTATTTCCCCTTTCATTATAAAATTAAATTTGATGCTTCATTTTTTTACAGAGCTTACTTACACATGCCTGTTCAGTTCCTTCAAAAATGTATATAATATATATAAACAGAATAACTGTATTTATTTACAATATAAAGTTATCGTGTTGAGATTTTATCTCAGTTTCAAGAATCTGGAATTAACGTCCCAATTTTATTCGGTTTTGGTTTTCTTCTTTTTTTTTTCATTAAAGTATGCGTCACTTCTATACATTAACAGAAGTAGATGGAATAAAACTTATATACATTTCTTTTAACTTTTCGCATTAAAAGAAAAGCCAAAATTTAATATATAAGTAATCTCAGAAAGTAAACAAAAGACTATTCAGTTTCTCGATAAATGAATAAAATCGTATTTAAGAGCCTTTTAAATATCAATTTCAAATTAAAAATGTTATCGGGTTTATAAATACATTGAAGGTTATAATTTTTTTTCGATACTAAAAACACTTGTGCGTATGTACCTAACACATGGGTTCCACTTGTAACAGCGGTCCATGATGATATTGATACTTCTATTTAGGAAGGAGTGAAGATTCTAATTAATTAACTTATTTTTATTTGTATTTTTAGTCTATTAGGTGTTTATATCTTATAACCAAGAATTTGGATGATTAAAAAAAAAAAAAAAAAAAAAAAAAAAAAAAAGGCCGTCCAGCGCGAACGGAGACCCCACAAAGTTATAATCCAGTTGCAATTTGGTTGGAAGCTGCTTTGGTGCACGTGTGTTGCTCTAATAAAAATCTAGCTCTGATGTGCCGTTTTTTTTTAGGGGGCTGTGTTAGGTTTACATTTTATACACATTTACACAATACAAAAAACGAGTATTTTGATACTTCAAATTTTTATTTTTTTTATTTTTTAAAATTTGTCTGTACCTAAATTATTTAAAAAAAATGATATTGATAACGATTACGACTTGTATTTCTTTTCCCACGTGTTAAACGGCTATAATTGTGGTTTTAAATATTTTCTTTTTAAATTAAAAGATTTTTTTTTTTTCAATGAAAAAAAAAAAAAAAAATTTTTAGAGATATTATTTATAATCACTTTTTTCATTTTTTAAAAAGTTTTTTTTTTTTTTTAACTAAAACAAAAAAACAAACAAACAAAACATTAGACCTTGGTACACGTGTACCTAGTAGACGACATCAATAATCTACGATTTAAAATAATTGAAAACTTTTGTTTTTTTTAAAATTTTACAATAAATGAATATAGAAATTATTTAATCGATAAAAGATGAGCTGACTAATTAAAATTTAATTAAAAACTTCCATTAATTTCAAGTGATTGCTTTTAAAAATTAACGCCGAATTTTAAAAAAAAAAGTATTTTCGTCCATTTTATTTTATCATAATCGAGTAAAAATATTCAAAAAAGAATAATTGTTTATTTAACATTAAATTTTGATAAATAATTTAATTTTTAGATTGTATTAATCTGAAATTTTCTCAATAATAATAAAAAAATGATAAAGATGAAAACTTTAAAAAATATGCAATTATTTTACCGGAAAAAAAATCATAACAAATTAAAAAAAATAACAAACGCAGTTAAATATTTAAAAAATTATATATATATATATATATATATATATATATATATATATATATATATATATATATGAATAAAACGAAACTTAAACAATTATAATAAAAATTAACAGATATAAAAATAAAAAAACGACAAAAACTTAATATTTTGAAGACAAATAAAACTTGATGTTTCGTTGTTCAATTTTCTTTGCAAAATAAACCGTTTGTTTAAAAATGATTACCGATCTAATGTTAAAATAAATATTGCTACAAAAGTATTCAACAGGCAAATATATAGAAGTAAATAACAAAAAGATTTACAGAAAATTTAAACCGATTTTTCCTTTTTTTTTCTTTTTGCAGTGTCGGAAGATGCCATGTTTATCTGTTCAGACAATCGATTCGTTTTTCCGAGTTAGCTTTAAAATTTAGACCGACATGCAAAGATTACAAAATCAAAGCAGTTAATTTCGATACTAGATTCTTTAAGGAAGTATTATCAAAGATTTAAGACAGAAAAAATAAAGAAAATAAACAAAAAGTAAGATAACATACACAAGAATAATCACAAGATACTTGCTTCTAGGCCTCGTAAACGACGTTTTACAATTACTACATACTCTCGAACGCGGTGTTATTTTCTTTCTTTTTTTTTTCTTTGCAGAAAAAATCCACTTTTATTCTATAAAAAATATATTATTATTAAGAAATATTAAAATAAATTTTATTTTTTTATTTTTTTGTAAACAGATTTTAAAAAATAAATTTTTTTCGACTTAATTTATATTTTGCCCGGCCAACGCGCCCGGGCAAAATATAAATTAACTGAATTACTTCCCCTTCATTGAATTCATTTTGAATCAAATTTTTTGATTAACTTAAAACAATAATTTATTGAAAATTAAATATGCGTGCATGAGATAAATAAATTAATAAAGAGTTACTATATTTTATTTTATAAGATAATATAAGATAATGGATGCAGTTTTAAACTAGACCCCCACCAAAAAAAACAAAAAACAATTAAAAAACAAAACTGACCACAATACAAATAAAGAAACGCCTGATTTTTAAGTTAAAAATAAATTAAAATTAAATAAATGAATGAATGAAATGAAGCATCTCTTCCTCGTCCTCATCATCTTCATGAGGTTGTGCTGGCAGCACGGATATCCATGACAATATCTCATCAACTGTCCCTATCGGCCATCGCCCCCGGGAAGGTCCTCTGTGCAACATCCAGAATTCACTCAGACCTGATAGATATAGCTATTTGCTGGACGATCCACACTGCCGTGCCTATGTGTAGATTTCCACAGGAGAACATCACTTATGAGTTCGTCCTTGCTTCTCCAGCATTATCCAGTATGTCTTGTTAATCTTACTTGGATGGTTTGTGTGATAGAGGGCAAGTGGCCGTACAGCTACTTTCTTGTGGGGTCTTGTTTCCACGATTTGTTTAAGACAGCATGCCGCATTCTTGTGCAAATCCCATCTAGCTTATTTTCTAGGCGCTTCATTGGCTCCAAGTGGTGTAGCCATACAGTAGTACTGATACTACAATGGTTTAGAAGAATTGTCACTTTAACTTGTAGTGATATGATAAGATGTGAACCGGGAGTTAATGCATTGAAAGCAGAAATCAAATGATGAAAGTAAGCAATCTGCACATAGGATCAGTGCAGGTATAAAGCAAAAAATAGAAATAATAAAAATGATAATTTTGGACCAATCAGAGGCCTTCGTGTCTAAACAGAAGTTTTCAAAAAGACTGAATTTGGAGCCTAGGTTGGATATATATAAAGGAAGGTTTTCGAGTAGAAGTTCAGAGAGACTGACACATGCTGGACTAATCCATGTCGCTGAACTTAAAACTATTTGCCTGCCACTGAAGGTACAAGCTTTATCTTTCCCTCTCTACAAATTACTTCACTGCTGATATATAGAACTTTACCTTTTCTTCCTCTACAAAAATTGAACTTTTAAAAAAAGACATATTCTGATGAACTTTGAACACTACATTTCGACTTCTCTTATTACTGAAACTTTAATGTTTTAAATACAAGGCTTATTTGTTCCTTCTTCAAATGATTTGTTTTCTTTTATTATTTCTACAACCTTATAGTGTGTTTGTTGTAATTACTAATAATTATATATAATATATGTAATATCACAAAAAAGTGTATGCTAGCAAAAGGAAAACAGACGAGAAGGGTTGATTAATTTCGTTTATTTAAAAATAAACAAAAGCTGGAATTGTTGAGATGATAATTCCCTTTCGCTCGGTGAAATGAAGGCAGGCATGGGGTTGAAAGTTTGTTCTGGCTGATGACTTGGCTCTGCGTGACAAGGGCTGCGGTGCGGGTCAGAGGTATGGCGGTTCCTTGATCTTGGCCTGGTGTGGTGACGTTCTCTGGTTGTGGCCCACGGTCAACTGGCTTATCAACTTTAAGTCAGCTGTTTTATAGTTAGGAATTGGCTCAAATTCACTTTGAAGGGTTTTGGAGGGGAAGATTTTTTATTGGTTGAAAAACATTAAATAGAGGATATTTTTAATTGTTTATAAATTTTGTTTTTTGGCCGGAACCTTGTGTGGAGCCTATACGTAAATCATTTGTTTTTGTTCATTTCGCTTAAGCCACTGTGGAGTCAACATCTGGTTGATGTCTGTAACTTATGTTCTGTTCCGAAGTGTTTTGTCTTATTTTTAATTTGTTTTGTTGGTGAGTGGATGTATTGTGTTAGTAAAAAAATGTGAATCAAGAGAACTATCTATTTCTGTTATAACATATATATATATATATATATATATATACAATACTTCACCCAAAACAATCACCATAAATTGATGACCACTATAAACTGCTTACTCTGACGAACCACTATAAACTTATTAGTGAGATTAGAGGACCATATGACCTTTAGGCACCCCTTTTGCTTTGCTGATTCATAAGTACATTTTTTTCATTTACACCGTCAACATCCAGTTGTTTGTTAACAGACGATTTTTAGAGTTTTTTTTTAAATTATAAAACTAACCCCTAACCCTAACCATAACTCCTAACCCTAACCCCTAACAAACAACTGGATGTTGACAGTGTAAATGAAAAAAATGTACTTATGAATCAGCAAAGCAAAAGGGGTGCCTAAAGGTCATATGATACAGATTAGACATAAGGCATATAGATGTTTTTAATGTGGGGAATGGGAACTAAATGGTATATGCACAAGCCAGAATTTGTCCCGGAGAATGAGATGCATAAAACTTTCTGGGATTTGAGATACAGACAGATCACCTAATCCCAGCCAGGAGATCAGACCTAGTATTGATTAACAAGAAGAAGAGAACCTGTCAAGAGACCACCGAGTGAAAGTGAAAGAAAGCAAAAAGATAGACAAGTACTTGGACCTTGCCAGAGAACTGAGAAAACTGTGAAATATGAAGGTGAATGTCATACCAATTGTAATTGGTGTCCTTGGAACAATCCCCAAAGCTCTGGAAAAGAATTTGGGTGAACTGGAAATCAGAGGAAGAATCGATACCATCCAAAAATACACCATTGTTAAGATTAGCTAGAATACTCAGAAGAGTCCTGGAGATCTAAGGAGACTTGCTGTCACTCAGTCTCCAGTGAACCACCGGCTACAGCAGGTGTGAAAAACTCAACGATAGAGACGAATAAAATTAATAATAATAATAATAATAATAATAATAATAATAATAATAATAAAGACAATACTGCTGCTGCTACTACTACTACTACTACTACTACTACTACTAATAATAATAATAAAGAAGAGGAAACCTCAAAAGAGAAACTGAATCCCTAATAATTGCTGCACAAAATAATGCCATTAGAACAAACTAGTAAATATATGCACCCTCCGGGTGCAAGTATTTTAGTTAAATTTTATAATAAAATATGATATTAAATTAGAAAGGCTAATGAAACTGAATAAGAATGTAGATAAAAAGATTTTGAACAGAGGGGATATGATTGAAAAATAGAACAACTTTGAAACTAACACTTCCATCATTTTCCGTTACTCCCGTCTTTCATTGGTAAATGTTCCTAATTTAAACTGTTTAGTTAAAATAGGAAGTAAAGAATAATATTACAGTTATTTCTTCTTGTTAAGGGATTTCTTTTAAGATTTATTGAAGAGATTTTTTCTCATATTCAATAAGATAAAACCAAACAATTAGAAATCAATAATACTAAGCATATATTTATTAAGATCAATTTTTTAAGATCAATATGCAAATTAGCCTTCCCATTCATACTGTAAACCTCTATTTTGTTGTATATATAAATACAATTGCATGTTATTAGTATGTTGATATGGTCAACAGTGTAAGTAATGTAAGACAATTTTATTAATAATTGAGGTTTAAATAAAAATAAAATCATGGAGAATATCATGTAAATAACTAAAGGAATTGTGACTTGTATAGTAATATAGTTTCGGTTACAGATAGACAAACCCACAATCTCCATTATAATAAGATTATATCAAAGTAAAAATTGATAAGACACAACAAATAGTAAATGTAGACTGTGCGGTGACAGAGATGAGACTGTAAACCATGTATTAAGTAGGTGTAGCAAACTAGCGCAATGGGAATATAAAGCTAGGCACAACTGGGTTGGGTAGGTGATCCACTGGGAATTATGCAAAAAATTTTGACCATAAAACAAAATGGTATATGCATAAACCAGAATCTGTTCTTGAGAATGAAATGCATAAAATTCTCTGGGACTTTGAGATAAAGACGGATCACCCTATCCCAGCCAGGAGACCAGACCTAATGTTGATTAACAAGAAAAAAGAGAACATGTCAACTGGTGGACTTTGCGGTCCCAGCAGATCACAGGGTGAAGCTGAAGGAAAATGAAAAGATGGATAAATACCTGGATCTTTCCAGAGAATTGAAAAAGCTGTGGAATATGAGAGTGAAAGTGATACCAATTGTAGTTGGTGCACTTGGAACAGTTCCAATAAACTTGGAAAAAGACTGGAGATCTAGAAATCAGAGGAAGAATTGCGACCAGGTGTGAAAAACTCATAATAATCTCTATTAATAATGGAGATTCGCTTCCGGTTTTTGTCTGTAACAAAAACTACGTCACTGCTTACGTCACATTACCCAAAATCATCATAACATAGAATAAATACACTCAAAATTTGAACATGCAACATTAGACAGTCCTCATTGTTTTTTAAAACAAGTTTTAATAAATACATGACTGGTATTATATATCTATATATAGTTTTTTTTATTTTAATACATATTTAAAGTTTACCTTTCAAATTGTTTTATTTTTTAATCCTTTAATGAATTTGATGATTTTACTTACTTAGGGTACAAACTCGCTGACATTGAATTTTTAACTCCCACCCCTCAGGCAATATGTTTCAAAAATCTATTTTTACATCGCCCAGAGGGTGTTTTTTTATTTTGTACTAGTAATACTAACGGAGTCAAAATTTAATTTCTTGCACAATTCCATTGAGAATTCCACTGGGAACTGTGCAAGAAACTGAATTCTGACCACACAACAAATAGCATATGATGCATAAACCAGAATCTGTTCTTGAGAATGAAATGCATCTAATTCTTTGGGACTTTGAGATAAAGACAGATAGTCTTATCCCAACCAGAAGACCAGACCTAGTATTGATTAACAAGAAAAAGAGAAGATGATGAAAGAAAACGAAAAGATAAACAAAAACCCAGACCTTGTTAGAGAAGGTAAATAAATACTTGGACCTTGCTAGAGAATTAAAAAGACAATGGAATATGAGAGTGAAAGTGATACCAATTGTAGTTGGTATAACAATCAAGATGAAGATACCAGTTGAAATAAATGATTTATAATAATGATAACTAGCAGGACCTGTGGATATACCACAGTATGATAATTCGATTATTACAATGTTTGATGTGTTTACTTAAGAGCTATTGTAAAATAGTTCAATATGTAAAAATTTTGATTTAACTCTCTGTCACTTTTTTTTGTTTCTTTCCTTCTTTTCATCTTTTCATTATGTTCAATTGAATCAGATTAGTGCTATCACTTCTGCATGCTCACCCCCTCTCTCAGTATTTTCCCCTAGTCTCTTTCTTTCTTTCTTTCTTTCTTTCTTTCTTATTATATTTTTTCTGTGTAGCATGTCCTTTTTCTTGCCTTTCTTTCTTTATAATAAAAACAGAATGGTCCATTATTTAGCTGAAGTGATGATACTCATAAGAAATAAGAATTTGGTTGATAAGAAACACCAGATAATCAGGATTTACATTTTTGCATTTTATCGTGATGATTTGGATGGTCTCATTTTTAACCAGAGGGTGTTGCAAGATGATAACAGTTGTACAATTAAGGAACACGAGTATTAATATAAAGATAATAATAATAATTCTACCTAACACTAATAGCTGAAAAATTGTGACAATAACAACCAAGATGAAGATACCAGTTGAAATAAATCAATTTATAATAATGATAATTTCTTATTTCAGAAATAACTGAAAGATTATGACTATAACAATCAAGATGAAGATATCTGTTGAAATAAACCAGTTCATAATAATCTTAATTCTTCATATCACGAATAGTTGAAAGATAGTGACTATAACAACCAAGATGAAGATACTAGTTGGAATAAATCAATTTATAATAGTGATAATTATTCATCTAAGAAATCCAATTTTTGTCTTTGATCTAATTCTCATTCTTTTCGTAGTTTTAAAAAGCACCAATTCTTTGTAAATCAAAGAGAAAATATCAGGTGGAATCTTTGAATGAAACGGTAAATCAAATTTATTAAGTTCAACATGCAATTAACATCCAAGAATTACAAGAATTTCTTTCTTTGAAAGTCTGTAAATTCAAACAGGTTCTTTTGCTCATGATAATGAATCTTCAATGGTAGAATATTGGTTGGTTGCTTGGTTAGTTTGATTTTATGGCATGGCAACTCTTGTTGGGTCATTTTATGCCAAAGACATTTTGTTTTATTCATTCATGTTGGATATTCAAATTATTTTCTAAACACTTTTTTTAAAACCTTATTTTTAAAAATCTATTCAACCATATAACTGCATACAAATTATTTGTATATGATAGGAATACTTGAAACCATATAACCTTGTGCAAATTATTTGTATTAGATAGGAATACTTGAAACCATATAACTGTGTGCAAATTATTTGTATTAGATAGGAATACTTCAATCCATATAACTGTGTGCAAATTATTAGTATTAGATGGGAATACTTGAAACCATATAACCATATACAAATTATTGTATTAGATATGAATACTTAAAGCCATATAACTGTATACAAATTATTTGTATTTGATAGGAATACTTGAAACCATATAACTGTGTGCAAATTATTTGTATTAGATAGCAATACTTGAAACCATATAACTGTGTGCAAATTATTTGTATTAGATAGGAATACTTGAAACCATATAACTGTATACAAACTATTTGTATAAAATAGGAATACTTGAAACCATATAACTATATACAACTTATTAGTATTTGATAGGAATACTTAAAACCATATAACTGTGCAAATTATTTGTATTAGATAGCAATACTTGAAACTAATCACTGTGTGCAAACAAATGATTATAGATATGAACAATGAAAATACTATTATAATTATAATCAAACATTTACAAATGAATCAAATTTGGGCATTAAATAACCCATAAATATTTATATGCCATTTAACAAATAAACCAAATGAAACGAAACCAAACTTGGTAGTTCGATATCAAATTTAAACAAAACTTTCCCAATTATCGATAAAGATTTAATTCATAAGGTTTTAATAAAAAAAAATGCATTGGAAATAATCTCTGTATAAAAATGCACTGGAGTTATATCATGACTAAAAATGCACTCGAAATAATTTTTCCTATAAAAATACATTGCAAATTTGGTAACTCTACTTAATACTCAGCGCATGAGTAGCACAGGGATCTGTGCGGTAAAGTAAGGAGCTAATGGTAGGTGTGGCGCTCCACCTCAGACACTAAAAGAACAATCTCCTTGGTCTAGCGCTAGTGAAAAGGGGATAGACTCCCTCGCTGATTGGCTGATACCGACTTGAGGCCACCCCAACGACTTTACTTTACTTAAAACACTTTGGAACAGACACTAGAGAAAAAGAAAGAAAACAACAACTTTTTAACAAACTTAAGCTTAACTAAGTCGATTTAATTCCTTAGTTAAAATAAAAGTATATATATATATATATATATATATATATATATATATATATATATGTATTATTTACTCCTTTTGAGTTTTCACATCAGTGTTAGCTGATAGTCTTTCACTGGAGTCTGAGTGACAGCAAGTCTCCTAAGGTCTCCAGGACTCTTCTGGGTATTCTGGCAGATTGCAGCATTGCAGTGTTCTGAATGGTTTCAACCCTTCCTCTGATATCCAAACTTTCCAAACCTTTTTCCAATCCTTTTGGGACTGTTCCAAGTGCACCAACCACAATTGGTATCACTTTCACTTTCATATTCCATAACTTTTTCAGTTCTCTGGCAAGGTCCAGATATTTGTCTATTTTTTCATTTTCCTTTAACTTCACCCTGTGATCTGCTGGCACTGCAAAATCCACCAGTTGACAAGTTCTTTCTT
>CM042173.1:18932998-18952998 GCA_023376005.1 Doryteuthis pealeii
TTTAACCTTGGTAGATTTAATGGTAACTACGGTATATATATATATATATATATATATATATATTCTACAACATCCCGTGTTTGTCTACCTTTCATTCATTCATCTCTCTCTCTCTCTCTCTCTCTCTCTCTATATATAATATATATATATATATATATATATATATATATATATATATATAGAGAGAGAGAGAGAGAGAGATGAATGAATGAAAGGTAGACAAACACGGGATGTTGTAGAATATATATATATATATATATATATATATATATATATACCGTAGTTATATATATATATATATATATATATATATATATATATATATTCATTCATATATTATATATATATATATATATATATATATATATTCTGCAACATCCCGTGTTTGTCTACCTTTCTCCCCTCCATATATATATATATATATTCTACAACATCCCGTGTTTGTCTCCACCCCATATATATATATATATATATATATATATATATATATATATATATATCCCGTGGGTTTCAGGATTATAAGAATCAGGCCTTAGGAAAGGCTTTTTCCTTTACTTTGAAATATCTGATATTCTCTTCTGATTCAACCTGAAGTCATATAAAATGCCGTGAGAGTGAAATGGTGCAGTGATTACCGATTGGAAACTGGCGAACCGGGTTCAAAATTTATCAAAATCTGTTCTTACTATTTCTTTAAAAAAAAAATCTTATTTCTGTTCCTCGTAAAAAAATATATATCTAAGGTAGGTGGGTTGTCTCCCTTGGTTGGCGTGCCTCTTTTCAGTCCAACCAATCACAGGTCCGCAATTTTTAGAGCCAGAAATTGAAATTAAGAAATCTTCATCGCTTTGAATCAGCTTCTCTTGGAGACGGACGTAAAATTCGTCGCTCTCTATAATTCAGCAGAGATATGAAAGGGGCCGTCGTAAGTACGATAACTTACCATAAACATTCCAAGCACTCAGTTAAGTGGAATTGTATTCATTATATTTATATAATTGACATTTCCCGCTGACAATACTATCGTTTGCAACAACAATTATTACAAGTGTATTTTCTTGTATGCATAAATGTATTAATTTAGTGTTATTTGAAATTCCATGTTGTGTTCATGTATTTCCTGTTTCTAACTCTTGTTAATTCCACATTACCGGTATAAGATGTAAAGTTATTATAATAAGTTGGAAGGCTCAAAGAAAAGTGGAAAATCTATGTGATCACAACTAAACATTTATATTTTTGATTTATCATGTTATATGCAAATAAAATTAAAATAAAACTTGTAAGGAAAAAAAATTATTTTGTAAAAAGAGGGAATGTGGTGTTATTGTAAGTGAACCCTTAAGAGTTACTGCCCTTTGACTAGGCAGACAAGGATACACAATAAAAATGGCTACTATAACCCTTCACACGTCGTTCGAGTGTTCTCCATTTTAATTCAGATATCTAGACACCTTCCAACGTGGGTACATATGTGTACATGAATCACCCCCACAAAGAAGTTATAAGATAACAACAAACATTGACTTTAATTCGGGAGCAGTAGAGAAATACATACAAGACAGGAATACATATACTCATTACAAGGTACAAGATAGACGTACAGAACAGATACATAAACACACAAGAATGTAGGATATAGACAGCACGTGTTTACGCCATGTGTAGTGGTTGCCGGTGTAAGGAAGGTGCAAAGTTATTAGATACTTTGCATACAAATAACTCCGACGAAGGTTAACGGACAAAACATTTAATACATACACAGCACATGGATAACAGTAGATACAACGTACATAGTAAAAGAGTTACATATATAAAGAGTACACAAATAAAGATAAAGACACATTCATGAATGATACAGATATACATATATGAGTACAGACATGAGACTAGCGATAGTCCATGCTGTGAGGACTTACAGTAATGTAAGGGGAGTGGAGCCCCAACGAGAGGGGTTAGATAAAATCTACCCCATGTGGTTCGTAGTTGCTGAAACAGGAAAAACGAGCGAAAGGGTTTGAACCCGGCGCTTAAATACTATGGTGCCCTAGCGGGCACCAGCAAACTAAAAGGGGCAGACAACTCCACCAGGCAAATACAAACTAACGCTACACCGGTCACAGAGGAAGAGAATTAGAATTTCCCGGGCTACTACTTAAATACTCTAGCCCTCTACTGGTGAAAACCTACAGCAAGGGAAGATAACTCTTCTGGACCCCCAAACAGGGGTAGACAATCGCTACAACGGTTTAAATTAGCATATGATTTTTATGATAACTTGTAGACCGTTATTCTACGATCATTAGCAAGAATAGTGAACCAGAAAAAATATTGAAAATCCCTTAGTTTAAAAAAAAAAAATTATTATGTAAAAAGAAAAAAAAATGTTTGTAATTACTTTTCCGACATCCATAGTATACTTTTTTTTTCCTACGAAAGTTGGACTGGTAGGCCCCCTCCGATCAATCGGCTGGTCAATTCAAGCCCTAGCACCTATATGATTGTCCCAACTATATTGTCCTTATGGCAACCCCCAACCATTTTTATAATATATATATATTGGTACTATTCGCAGAGTTCCGTCCCGGCCTCCTGCCTTAAAAAAAGCCAGGCGGTGATAGCTGAAAAAAGGTAAATGCGATATTTTACTACCTCCAGTCTTTTTTCGACAAGTAAATGTAAATATTTTAACACTCCCCCTCTTTGAAATATTGGAGGGGGGGGGTAAATATTTACATTTACTTGTCGATAAAAATATGGCTTACTTTTGACGCCTTCAAACCACTAAAAAATAAATAATTTGTTGATAAAAACAACAGCTACGAATGAAGCCCCTAGCTGTTGCTTTTAGTTAAAATAAAAAGAATATCTAAATATTTTGATTTTTTAAAATTTGTAGTTGATTGTTGGAAATAAATATATCAAAATAAAATAAAAAATACCGAAAAAAAATGTTTTGATTTTTTATTTGTAATTGTCGAAAAAAAAATGGAAATGCCAAAAAAACTAAGATATTCTTTTAGCGGATTTAAGGTGTTTTTATCAATAAATCATTTTTCTCTAGTGGTTTCAAGGCGTTAAAAGTAAGCCATATTCTTATCGACAAGTAAATGTAAATATCTAGCCCCACCCCCATATTTTAAAGAGGGGGAGGGTTAAAATATTTACATTTACTTGTCGAAAAAAGACTGGAGGGGGTAAAATATCGCATTTACCTTTTTTCAGCTATCACCGCTTAGCGTTTTTTAAGGCAGGAGGCCGGGACGGAACTCTGCGAATAGTACCTATATATTTACCAATCCCTCCGCACGAGCAGGATGTGACACAAGGTCAATTTCTTTCGCGGAGTTTAACAGGTTTGAATTCAGAGTTTTCATTCTAGACTGGTTACATGGTTAAGAGCCCAGTCTGTCCTGCTATTTACCCATAGCTGGAGGAGAGTATTTGGATGCATACATTTCCCAAGAGTATTAGCGCTATGTGAAATTCAAACTTCGTCCAGGATTTGAACTCGGGTCGAAGAGTCCATTTCCTACGACTATAACCATTACGCCACGCGCCTCCCTTTTTATCTTATATGTGCTAGAAGGCAGCGACCGAGGGCCTTAGTGTCTTGGGTACGATGTTAAACTCTATCTGATGGGTGAGGTTCCAGTTCTGGAGGTCTGGGGAATGTGGAGCCCCACTTCATCACCATTGCTCCCAGGTCCACTCTCACCCGGAGTGGTAGTACCTGTTAGAGTTCCGTCTATGGATTAAATAGAAAAAAATGTATCGAAAACAAACAGTGACCATCAAGAATGAATTGAATAGAATGACCCAATGGGTTGACATGCCATAAAACCCAACTATCAAACAAACGCGGAGAAATATACGAAAGTTACATCTCAGCTCAGTCGGTAAAGCGTTCGGCTAGAAACCACAAGGTTCCTAGTTCGATACCGGTCCTCGCCAACTCAGCGTATGAGTAGTACAAGGGTCCGTGCGGTAAAGTAAGGAGCTGATGGTAGGTGTGGCGCTCCACCTCAGACGCCCAAAACTATCTCCTTGGTATAGCGCTATTGAAAAGGGGATAGACTCCCTCGCTGACTGGCTGATACCGACTTTAGGCCGCCCCGACGACTTTACTTTACTTACATCTCCTGTATACTGTTGTGTTTCTATTTGCCACAGCTAGTTCGTATCAAAGTAGCACATAGTTTATAGCAAGGTTGCAAATAGTTAGTTTGTAACAAGGCAACACACGCCTATTTCGTATGAAAGTATCACACTGCTAGTTCGTAGCAACGTAGCACACAACTAAGTTGTAGCAAGGTAGCATACAGCTAGTTCATAGCAATTTGGTTCATAGCTAGTTCGTACCAAGGTAGCGCACCACTAACTCGTAGCAAGGTAGCACACACCTGGCTCGCAGTAAGGTAGCACACAGCTAGCTCGTCGTAAGGTAGCACACGACCAGTTCGTAAAAAGGTAGCACACGACCAGTTCGTAAAAAGGTAGCACACGACCAGTTCATAAAAAGGTAGCACACGACCAGTTCATAAAAAGGTAGCACACAGCTAGTTCGTAGTAAGATAACACACAGCTAGCTCGTAGCAAGGTAGAACACAACTAAGTTGTAGTACGGTAGCTTACACCTCGCTTGTAGCAAGGTAGCACACTGCTAACTCGTAGCAAGGTAGCACTCAGCGAGTTCGTAAAAGGTTGCACACGGCTAGTTCGTAGCAAGGTAGCACACATCTAAATCGTATGAAGGTAGCATAGCTCGTTCATAGTAAGGTAGTACACAACTGGATTGGAGTAAGGTAGCACTTAGTTGGTTCGTAGCAAGGTAGGAACCAGCTACGTCGTAAAAGGTAGCACATGGCTAGTTCGTAGTAAGATAGAACACAGCTAATTTGTAACAAGGTAGCACACAGGTAATTCGTATGAAGATAGCATAGCTAGTTTATAATAAGGAAGCACACTGCTAGTTCGTAGCAACGTAGCACACAGCTAGTTCATAGCAATTTGGTTCATAGCTAGTTCATACCAAGGCAGCGCATCACTAACTCGTAGCAAGATAGCACACACCTGGCTCGCAGTAAGGTAGCACACAGCTAGCTCGTAGCAAGGTTGAACACAGCCAGTTCGTAAAAGGTAGTAGAGAGCTAGTTCGTAGTAAGATAACACACAGCTAATTTGTAGCTAAGTGCTGTCGTAGTACTGTAGCTTACAGCTAGTGTGTAGCAATGTTGCACACAGCTAGCTCGTCGTAAGGTAGCACACAACCAGTTCGTAAAAAGGTAACACACAGCTAGTTTGTAGTAAGATAGCACACAGCTAACTTGTAGCAAGGTAGCACACAGCTAGCTCGTAACAAAGTAGAACACAGCTAAGTTGTAGTACGGTAGCTTACACCTGGCTTGTAGCAAGGTAGCACACTGCTAACTCGTAGCAAGGTAGCACTCAGCTAGTTCGTAAAAGGTTGCACACAGCTAGTTCGTAACAAGGTAGCACACAGCTAAATCGTATGTAGGTAGCATAGCTAGTTCATAGCAAGGTAGTATACAGCTGGATCGTCGCAAGGTATCACTTAGTTGATTCGTAGCAAGGTAGCACCCAGCTACTTCGTGAAATGTAGCACATGGATAGTTCGTAGTAAGATATAGCACAGCTAATTCGTAGCAAGGTAGCACACAGGTAATTCGTATGAAGGTAGCATAGCTAGTTTATAATAAGGAAGCACACGGCTAGCTCGAAGCAAGGTAGCACACAGCTAAGTCGTAGTACTGTAGCTTACAGCTAGTTTGTAGCAATGTTGTACACAGCTAGCTCGTCGTAAGGTAGCACACAACCAGTTCGTAAAAGGTAACACACAGCTAGTTTGTAGTAAGATAGCAGAAAGCTAACTTGTAGCAAGGTAGCACACAGCTAGCTCGTAGCAAGGTAGAACACAGCTAAGTTGTAGTACGGTAGCTTACATCTGGCTTGTAGCGAGGTAGCACACTGTTAACTCGTAGCAAGGTAGCACTCAGCGAGTTAGTAAAAGGTTGCACACGGCTAGTTCGTAACAAGGTAGCACACTGCTAAATCGTATGAAGGTAGCATAGCTAGTTCATAGCAAGGTAGTATACAGCTGGATTGTAGTAAGGTATCACTTAGTTGGTTCGTAGCAAGGTAGCAACCAGCTACTTCGTAAAAGGTAACACATGGCTAGTTCGTAGTAAGATAGAACACAGCTAATTTGTAGCAAGGTAGCACACAGGTAATTCGTATGAAGGAAGCATAGCTAGTTTATAGTAAGGTAACACACAGCTAAGTCGTAGTACTGTAGTTTACAGCTAGTTTGTAGCAATGTTGGACACAGCTAGCTCGTCGTAAGGTAGCACACAACCAGTTCGTAAAAGGTAACACACAGCTAGTTTGTAGTAAGATAGCACACAGCTAACTTGTAGCAAGGTAGAACACAGCTAAGTTGTAGTACGGTAGCTTACACCTGGCCTGTGGCAAGGTAGCACACTGCTAACTCGTAGCAAGGTAGCACTCAGCTAGTTCGTAAAAGGTTGCACACGGCTAGTTCGTAACAAGGTAGCACACATCTAAATCGTATGAAGGTAGCATAGCTAGTTCATAGCAAGGTAGTACACAACTGGATCGTCGCAAGGTGTCACTTAGTTGGTTCGTAGCAAGGTAGCACCCAACTACTTCGTGAAATGTAGCACATGGCTAGTTCGTAGTAAGATAGAACACAGCTAATTTGTAGCAAGGTAGCACACAGGTAATTCGTATGAAGATAGCATAGCTAGTTTATAATAAGGAAGCACACTGCTAGCTCGTCGCAAGGTAGCACACAGCTAACTCGTATGAAGGCTGTAAATCTAGTTTATAATAAGGAAGCACACGGCTAACTCGTAGCAAGGTAGCACACAGCTAGTTCGTAAAAGGTTGCTCTTTTGAAGGGGTCCAAAAATTCAAGGTAATATCAATCCTTTGCAAGTCTCTCCAGCGAACGAAATGCAATTCCTTTCCCAACCGAACACACCACTCTCACTTCAAATAGCAGTCGTCAGATTTCAATTGACGTCCAAACACTTTCTTCCTCACTCGCCCTGTCAGCGACAGTCCGTCTTTATTTCTGCTCGTTCGGATGCGATTATGCAAATTCGGATATACTTTATTTGGGTCTCTACTAACAACACCTCAGCTACGAGGAGGTAGCGAGTTCGAGTATCCGTAGCCGCTCGCCACAGGCCAAACATATCCTGACGCGCTTTGTTTGTGGGGACTGGGAATCCGCTTGTTCATACGGCTGCCTTTCAGTCTCGTCACAGTTGCACACGGCTAACTCGTAGCAAAGTAGCACACAGGTAATTCGTATGAAGGAATCTTAGCTAGTTTATAGTAAGATATCACCCAACTAGTTCCTAGCAAGGTACCACACAGGTAATTCATATGAAGATAGCATAGCTAGTTTATAGTAAGATAGCACACGGCTAACTCGTAGCAAAATAGCACACAGCTGGCTCGTAGCAAAGTAGCTCACAGTTCGTTTATAGTAATATGCCGTAGAAATTAATTAGAAAATACTAAGTAGAAGAGATCACATAAACTGATGCCTACATCGTATTTCTAAACGGCAACTTATAAGCATATAACTACTTATAGCTTATAACCAAATCTTATCTTATTCCAATTCAGAATAAGATAAATTGCTATAAGAAAATAATAGAATAAGAAGAATAAGATAATTTTGCTCAGCCAATTTATTTCTCATGAAAAATATTCCCCTTCTTATTAACTAGGAAATATTAAGACACAGCACACGTAAATAGATGAAAAGGGATGAACAGCAACGTTTTAACACACAACAGAGCGCATGGGTAGTCTGACCCGGAGCAGAAGTGCCGATTAATTTTTTTTATAGCTGTTATGATAATGTATATTTACGAACATTATATATATATATATAATATATATATATATATATATTTAAGAATGGAAATGAGTAACCTACTCGAGTTTCATCGATAGATTCTTCAGGGTTACTTTTAAATTATCGAGTTTACGATTAATCTTTGGTGTTATAAACATGCCCGTTGGAATGGGACTTAAATTTAGTAGAGGAACGCTTGTTTACAAGCGTTCCTCTACTAAATTTAAGTCCCATTCCAACGGGCATGTTTATAACACCAAAGATTAATCGTAAACTCGATTAATTTAAAAGTAACCCTGAAGAATCTATCGATGAAACTCGAGTAGGTTACTCATTTCCATTCTTAAATAAATGTATGCTCTACTTGTATTGAGCACTTTGTATTTGTTTTCCTCAACCTTAACCTCTGGATATTGTGCGCTTCCAACGATCGTACTCATACCCACCGGTAAGTTAATACTTATACATATACAAATATATATATATTATATATATATATATATATATATATATATATATGCAACCTTACTATATATAAGTATAGCTGCACTGATGAGGGGTAAACCCCGAAACGCGCGTCTGTAGATTGCTTTATATATATATATATATATATATATATATATATATATATATATTGTGCTTTAAAAAAAAGTTAGCTAGCAACTCGTTTTTTGCCTTTTGCCACATACATTTTTATACAATGAATCTTTTAGTGGGTCTTTCTAAAGCACTAAAATTCTGTACACCCTCAAAATTTACAAATATATATATATATATATATATATATATTATATATATATATATATATATAATTATAATACTGAGCTGAGCGAATCAATGTTTGTCTTCTAAAGCCTTTTTATTGTTTAGTTTAATGACACGAAAGTTATACTGAATTATTCCTTAGTTTTAGGATTGAGTTATGTTATGAGGGTGGTTTAGCTCATTTGGTAGAACACGCGCTCAAGAATCGCAAGATTTTTTATTCGATACCGGTCCCCGCCAACTAAGCGTATGAGTAGCACATAGTGGGGAACAGACATTAGGTGTGGTGCTCCACCTCAGCAAAAACAATCTTCCTGGTCTAGCGTTAGCGAAAAGGGAGATAGCCTCCTTTGCTGTCCGGTTGATACCTGCGAAATGTGTGGTGCTGTATCTCAGACTAAAATCAACCTCCTTGGTCAAGCGCTAGCGAAAAGGGGGTAGACTCCCTCATTGTCTGGCTGATACCGACTATAGGTCTCTCTGCCAATTTTACTTCTTACTACTTGTAACCATATGTGGATTTAGTGGTAATACCTTTTAGGATGAATTAGATTGAAATAAGATAAATCCTGTACGATTTCTTTACAAATGCTAAGTGAATGCGATTTGTAATTTTTAACGAAACGCTTGGAGAAAAAGCTATATTGGAACTTCACAAGGATAGCTGCGCCCTGTTAGGAACAACTACATAAAAAAGTGTAGGTACCATTATAGTATGTGGTCTACCTTTTGAATGTGGCCTACGAAATCATATTCTCTTATAGTATGTGGCCTACAAAATCATGTCTCTCTTATAGTTGTGGCCTACGAAATCATGTCTCTCTTATAGTATGTGGCCTACCTATTGAATGTGGCCTACGAAATCATGTCTCTCTTATAGTATGTGGCCTACCTATTGAATGTGGCCTACGAAATCATGTCTCTCTATAGTATGTGGCCTACCTATTGAATGTGGCCTACGAAATCATGTCTCTCTATAGTATTGGCTTATCATGTCTCTCTTATAGTATGTGGCCTTATGTGGCCTACGAAATCATGTCTCTCTTATAGTATGTGGCCTACCTTTTGAATGTGGCCTACGAATCATGTCTCTCTTATAGTATGTGGCTTACCATAAAAAATCATATTATAAGGTTATATTAATAACTGCTAACCCTAACACTTAACCTTAACCCTAACCTATTTCAGAATTTTAGAATATTTTAGAATTAAAAAGATCTCTGATTCATGTAAATTATGGATAAATTATTTTTTAATTATTCTTAATTACTATATACAGCTTATGACTGAATCGCATTTCTTGAAATTGAATATATTTGAAAAATAATTAGTTTCAATAAATTGCCTACAACTTATATCTATAAATATACTCTTACTGAGGTAGGACACATTCAAACCAGGTAGGCCGCATGCTATAACAGAATCAGAAAGGTAGGCCACATACTATATACAGCTTATGACTGAATTACATTTCTTGAAATTGAATATATGTGAAAAATAACTAGTTTCAATAAATTGCCTACTACTTATATCTATAAATATACTCTTACTGAGGTAGGACACATTCAAACTGGGTAGGCCACATACTATAACGGCACCAAAATGTAAATATGAATTACAATGAAGATAATTCCCTAACCTCTAAGCATAGAATAACCCTCAGATGGGTAGACTTGGAGTTCTCGGGGCCGATGCTCTACCGACTGAGCTAAACCGGCCTCATACTCAACTATAATAGACATTATTGAGAATATTGCTTTTTTTTTGTTGCTTTCTAACCATTTCTCTATATTATCTCTATGCAAACGTAAATCATATAGTATCGATCCATTTGCTTCGTACAACAGACAAGAGAGAAATACTGTTTAATTACTTAAAATTGCCGCTAGGCTTTTTTTAATTTCACTGCTACGGATAGATTCATCATAGCCTTAAATTGCTTACAGCTAAAGGTACCACTTGCAGTTTAGTGAAAGCACACATTGTCTTCTAAAACAGGGGTTCTCAACGGGGGACATATGGCCCCCTTGAAGGCTATGAGAATTTTTGTGGGAGGCACAAGGCCAAATATAAAAAATGGGGTCGCCACAAGGGACTAAGGAAAGACCACAGAAAAATTAGGACCAACACAATATATAAATGAAGTATTTTGCAATTGATAATTATTATTTAAAACTAGCAACAAAAAACACCCTTCGGGCTGTGTAAAAATTAATTTTTGAATGATATTGCCTAAGGGGCTTGTGAGTTAAAACTTCAATGTTAAAGGGTTTATATCATAAGTAAGTAAAATCATCATATTTATTAAAGGAGTAAAAAATAAAAAAAAAATAAAAAATAAAAACAATTTGAAATAGAAACTTTGTCCTGTCCCTCTCAAATAAAATGTTGCGTGCATCTGTTAATCATTAATTAAATAATTATTTTGAATATTTTGCACATAAATTTTTTGAACATATATGCTCGCCTAAATTCATTATTTATTAACTAATTAATTTTCAAAATTAGGTATGACTTCAATTAAGCACATATCCTCAAAACAAAATGGTAAGTATTTATTTATTTGTAAATTTTTTATCAACTTCTTGTTACTGAAAAAGGGGCAAGCGTAAAAAATGATTTTTAAATTGAATACAAATTTCGCAAATAATGTTTTCCATTTAAGTAATACAATTTTTTAATTAATTTCATAGTTAATATAGTTTATTTATCTAAATAATATATAGCTTATTTATTACAATGGAAAAGATTCAAATGTTGAATTATAAGACAGCTTATAACAGCTTTTATTTATTCTATTAATATTAATTGTTCTTTATTCTATGTATTGAGGATTTTAGTAACTGTGACGTAAGCAATGACGTGGTTTTTGTTACAGACAAATAGAGACCGAATCTCCATTATCAACAGAAGACTAGCAGCGGCTACCCGGCATTGCTTGGGTAGAGAGAGATTTTTTAAGGTAGTCCCGCAGATCCATAACTACTAAATCGTGAGTTGAATCCTCGTGGGATGCCCCATTTAAATCCCCATGTAAAAGAAATAGACGTTGCGTTGATCCAGCTACTCTGAAAAGAAATGTTAATGTCTACTATTTAAAATATTAAATGAAAAAAAAATCCAGGCTGTTATCATTTCAATTTTATTTTTTAATTATTTTCACGAATATAAATCAAATCTCTATTATTTTTGCTCAAAAACCAAGCCCTGGTGATATTTAATGTGTATATATATTTACTTTATTGTTAATTGTTTTATTTTCGAAGTTTCCTCCGAACATACATATACACACAACTGCTCTTTAGATATGTATAGAATAGATATATAAAATAGCCAGTTCACCTAACATATGCACGAAGGGCGACACGGGTGCTGCTTGGGCAATAGCACATCCTCCATATCAACCCATCCAGGCTATGTAGTTAAAAAATGGACACTACGCCATCGTCTTTAGCGGGCGGAAGGATGCCAACGGGTTTATCATTGAACACTTACTTAGCTTATTTGTAAGTCCTCTAAGTCAGAGTTTCCCAACGGGAGTCATATGGCTCCCTCGATGGCTGAGACTTTTTGAGACACAAGGGCAAATTTGAAAACTGGGGAGTGTGTACAAGAGGCCAAGAGGGGGCCACAGAAAAATTAAATTAAAAATTAAAATGTTAAATAAAGCTATTTTGTTAACATGAATATATGATTATCGTAATTTAGGGCCGGGTTGGTTCAGTCGGTAGAGCGTTCGGCTAGAAACCACAAGGTTCCTAGTTTGATACAGGGCCTCACCAACTCAACGTATGAGTAGCACAGGGTGAAGTAAGGAGCTGATGGTAGGTGTGGCGCTCCACCTCAGACGCAAAACCAATCTCCTTGGTCTAGCGCTAGTGAAAAGGGGATGGACTCCCTCGCTGATTGGCTGATACCGACTTTAGGCCACCCCGACGACTTTACTTTTATTTAAAATAAAATAGCCACTTCCCACACATATGCACGAAGGTCAGCACACAACAAGTAAGTTTATCCTTGAACACTTACCAATAACTCAACTATTGACTGTTCTTTGAGCCATTTCTTCAGTACAGATTTCACTTCTTCGTCAATGGAATGTTTGTCTCTCAAACCCTTTTTCATGGGGCCGAAGAGATGATAGTCTGAGGCAAACATTATTCCAGTGACGAGGAAGTGAAATCTGTTGTGAAGAAGTGGCTCAAAGAACAGTCAACAGAATTTTACATGGCAGGGATACATGCTCTCATTCGAAGGTGGAACATTGCTATTGAGAGAAACGGTGACTATGTGGAGAAGTAGGGATGTGATCCACAGAGGACCAGCTTTATTTTGATGTATGATACATATTCCTGTGTTGGTAATTATACCTGTCCTAAACAAAATGGCATTACTTTTTTTTTAACTAACCCTCGTATCTATGTATGTATGTATATATGTATGTATCTATCTAAACCCTTTTCTATCTATCTATCTATCTATCTATCTATCTATCTATCTATCTATCTGTTCCAGTCTGTCCATTATCTATCTATCTATCTATCTATCTATCTATCTATCTATCTGAATTCTTTTCTATCTATCTATCTATCTATCTATCTATCTATCTATCTATTTATCTACCTATTTATCTATCTATATATTTATCTATATAAATCCTTTTCGCTCCCCCCCTCTCTCTCTCTCTATCTATCTATCTATCTGTTCCAGTCTGTCCATTATCTATCTATCTATCTATCTATCTATCTATCTGAATTCTTTTCTATCTATCTATCTATCTATCTATCTATCTATCTATCTATTTATCTACCTATTTATCTATCTATATATTTATCTATATAAATCCTTTTCGCTCCCTCCCCCTCTCTCTCTCTTTCTCTCTCTCTCTCTCTCTCTCTCTATCTATCTGTTCCTTATCTATCTATATCTTGAATAAACCTTAATGCATCTATTCGGCAATAATATAAATTATCAAGAATATTGTTTTTTTTATTATTTAAAAAAAATATTTCCTAACTGCTTTTATCAGGATGTTAATCCGAAGAGGCGAAGACATTGGCCTGCTGTCTTCTTCTTTTTTTCTTTCTCGGACACTTTATGTCCCCTGTCGACCTGCCAAACGTGTTAGTTTTGAAAAGGGCGGATTGAGCGGTCACGCAATCGAGAAGCGCCCGAGGGTTATCCAAGAGGTCAAATTAGCATAAGTTTTATTTTTAAAGTGGACTCAAATGAATGAATGTTCTATAGCTAAAAAGTTTGTAACACTACTGTTGTAATGGAATATTCCACACTCTCTTCACCCATGTGGTCTTGTTAAGTTTTTAAATGCCATCCTTGGCCAGTTGAAAAGGGCTTAAAGTAAGTAAGTCCTGAGTTATGGAATCCTTTGGTAAGTGAATAAGTCCTATCCTGCGTATAAGTCCTGAGTTATGGAATCCTTTGGTAAGTGAATAAGTCCTATCCTGCGTATAAGTCCTGAGTTATGGAATCCTTTGGTAAGTGAATAAGTCCTATCCTGCGTATAAGTCCTGAGTTATGGAATCCTTTGGTAAGTGAATAAGTCCTATCCTGCGTATAAGTCCTGAGTTATGGAATCCTTTGGTAAGTGAATAAGTCCTATCCTGCGTATAAGTCCTGAGTTATGGAATCCTTTGGTAAGTGAATAAGTCCTATCCTGCGAATAAATCCTGAGTTATGGAATCCTTTGTAAGTGAATAAGTCCTATCCTGCGTATAAGTCCTGAGTTATGGAATCCTTTGGTAAGTGAATAAGTCCTATCCTGCGTAATAAGTCCTGAGTTATGGAATCCTTTGGTAAGTGAAAAGTCCTATCCTGCGTATAATCCTGAGTTATGGAATCTTTGTAAGTGAATAGTCTATCCTGCGTTAAGTCTGAGTTATGGAATCCTTTGGTAAGTGAATAAGTCCTATCCTGCGAATAATCCTGAGTTGGAATCCTTTGTAAGTGGAATAAGTCCTATCCTGCGTATAAGTCTTGAGTTATGGAATCCTTTGTCCGTCGTCCACGAAAGTCAAAGTAGTTATGGTCAGTGTGCTCCGTTTAAGTATTGTATTAACAGCAAAGTACTGCAAGTGATTGGCCAAGAACTTGATCACATGGTTCTCGGTGTGTATATAAGTAGAAGCGGACACCAGGCACACACCTTATATAGAAAAAAAGTCAACAGGTCTCACTATATATATGGTGAACACAGCATCATGCTGGGCTGGCTTCGAGGATTAGTATCGTACCTCACTATTCCTTGTCTGTCTTATTGTATTTCTCTGCAATAAAACCCTCTATCTTAAATCTACGAACGTCTTGACTGACCCTTCCACGCGATACAATAATTAAGGAGTCCTGGGTATTACACAAATCTGCATTTAGTGGTAAGGTTCCAATTCTGCAGCTTTGGGAAGTGTGGAGTACCCATTCATTGCCATTACTCAGGTCCACTCTGACCCGGAGTGGTCGTACCTTTTAAGGTTCCATCTATGGGTTAAATAGATCATTTTTTTATAAATTGAATGTCCAACAAGCATGGATAATATGAAAAAACGTCTCCAGTGTAAAATAACCCAAGGGTTGACATACCGTTTGTTCGTTTGTTTTGTTTTACGGCATATCAACCTCGGTGGGTCAGTTAATTCCAACCATATTTTGAAAGATTTGTAGCAATAGTTTGGAAGCGAATTCTTTAAACTAAATTCTTTTTGTAAACAAATTTTCTATTTAACCCATAGATGGGACCCTAACAGGTACTACCACTCCGGGTCAGAGTGGACCTTGGAGCAATGGTGATGAAGGGGTATTCCACACTCCCCAAATCTCCAGAACTGGAACCTTACTATCAGTTAGAGTTTAACGTCATACCCAGGACTTGTCTGATTGTATCCCTTTTAAGTAACACAATAACCACGAATTCCTACGAACGATACTCCGTAGGACTAAAAATAAATACCCTAATATGTTAAAAAAACAGGAGCTGGCAAAGAGCGGATGAGCTCTAGGGGGGCCAATGCCCATCCACGCCGACAGTGGTAAGATTGGGGTACATAGTATTGGCATTTCAGTCTCGGAAGACTATAATAAAGTTTTTGTGTCTCTGACGTTACAGCGCCTCCTGTGAAGTCCGATGTTTGAAAAACATTCTCGACCACAGATGTCGCATTTGAAGGCTGTCCCTGAAGATGTTGATGTTCCGGTGCTTTGTTGCCGCTGCTTTCTTTTAGACCACTTAGCTTCATGGTGTTGCGTCAGGGTGACTTTTGACATGAACAGTCTTCTATGAAGATTCAGGGCGGTCCTGAGCCAAATTTTCCCAGCTGGAAGAGGCAATGCCAAAGCACCTGAGATCATTCTTGCAGACATCCTTGAATCGCAGCTGGGGGCGACCAATCTGTCTTTTACCATACGCAAGCTCTACATAGAGAATGTCTTTCGGGATTCGTCTATCATCCACCCGACGTACATGACCCAGCCATTGGAGACAACGTTGCCTCGGTAGAGAACACAAGCTGGGGAGTTGAGCTCTCTCTAGAACTGCTGTGTTAATGATCATGTCCCCCCCAGGTGATGCCCAGTATACGTCTAAGGCAGCGAATGTAGAAGTTATTTAGCCGCCGCTCTTGGTGGGAGTATAAGGTCCATGTTTCACTTCCACACATGCCGGATAGTGAGTTTGCTGTTGTCCCACACTCTTTCTGTGAGCTTCCCAAAAGATGAGGCAGCTTTTCCGATCCGGAAACTGAGTTCAGTATCAAGTGACAGGTTGTTGGTGATGTTATACTTACTACACACACATAAACCCCAAATTGGTTTGATGTGGCTCCTTAGCCCTGGTCGTCAGCCCATTTATGACAAGGAAAAATCTGCTATGAAACCACTACCACCTAGCAGCTTTACATGATCCCGAAGAAAGACTAGGGGAGTAAACTCCCAAAACAAATCCGGAGCTGGAGTCCCTAAGGTGGAGTAACGCTGAATTTCAGCGCTACCCAGCAACTCCTGTGACACTGCCATTGCCAAACTGCATTGGTTTCTTACCTTTCCTTTAGACCACAGCGACAGTGTGGAATGGGGGGTGCTGCTTGGGCAATAGCACATCCTCCATATCAACCCACCCAGGCTATGTAGTTAAAAAATGGACACTACGCCATCGTCTTTAGCGGGCGGAAGGATGCCAACGGGTTTGTTACGTATTTGACTCTACACGAGGTAAGAATGTGACACAAGTCGGTTTAATGTAGGATGCCACGTAGGAAACCTTCCCCTACAGGTGTGCCTCAGGCACCGGACAATAAATCCAGCCCATACCTATTTTAAATGAGAGGTCAGATTCAATGTAGGATACCAACCCAGCAAGCGAACCTCCCGCTTGGATTCTGTTGACATTCTCCTACAGAGATGCCTCAGGCACCGGGCAATAAATCCAGCCCTTACGCAATTTTAAATGAGGGGGTAGGTTTAATGTGGGATGCTACACAGCAAGCGAACCTTCCGTCGACATTCCCCTAGATCTCTGTCAGTCCGCATCTAGTTTTAAATTCGGAGTTTTCCTTCTTCCCGACTAGTTGTCCTACTAAGGCGTGAGAGCCCAAACTGCCCTATATTTTTCAATTTTGACTAGGGAAAGTAAAACACAATAGATATCCATGTGAATTACGTATTTATTTAAACTTTAAATTCGGAGTTTTCCTTCTTCCAGATTAGTTGTCCTACTCAGGCTTGAGAGCTCATACTACCCCATATTTTTTCAATTTGACATACTTATTTTTCGGTTTGACTAGGGAAAGTAAAACACAATAGATATCCATGTGAAATTATTACGTATTTATTCGAACTCCGGTTTTTATTTTGTGCTGAATGTAGAATATAGCCAAATGCTAATATTTCCCCCAATGTTTGATAAACAGAGAAGTAATTTCAGTATTGAATTCAGTAAGTATTTTATAATTCATTGCCAACAATAGGCTTAATGAAGTGTAGAGACGTCAATTCCTAATGTGAAATCCATAGAGTAGAAAGAAGACAGTTATGCCCATCAAATAAATAAGTACTTTCTTTATTTGAGGAGAAAATGAACGATATTATCAGAAGTCTTCCAAATTATAGATGAACAGACCACCCCACCCACCAAAAAACCAGCAAACAAACAAACAAACAAACAAACAACAACAACAACAACAACAACAACAAGTACAACAACATTAACAAAAAAACAACAAAAAACAAAACCTCTATCATTTCTTTCATTACAGATACAGAAGGAATCTAATGATTGCCTTTCACAAACATCTTCGACAGCGACTTCACTCTCTCCGTTGTTGGCGCCTCCGTCAGTGAACTTTACGACCATTAAGAGTGAGTTTGATTCTCACTGAGTGATCCATACATCTTGTGTTAAACATAGACGGCTTAGTAAATGGTGCACTGCGCATGGTGTGAACGGTTAGCGAACTCGTCTAGCAGTGAGTTTGATTCTCACGGAGTGCCCCATACGTCTGGCCTTTGTGCCAATGATAATCTTTGTAAATATGCATATATAAGATTTGAATGAAGCACTGTGCATTATATAACGGTTCACGAACTAGTTCGATATATAACGTGGCTAATATATATATATATATATATAATATATATAATATATAATATATATATATAAGTGCTTAATTGGAGTCGAACCTAATTTGAAAATTAATTAATTAATAATGAATTAGGCGGAATACCTATTAAATGTATGGCTAAACAATACATTTAATAGTATTCCCGCCTAATTCATTATTAATTAATTAATTTTCAAAATTAGGTACGACTCCAATTAAGCACTTATTCTCCAAAAATTATCGGCAAAAAGCCATTCCAAAACAAACCGTGTTTACAACTTATTATATATATATATATATATATATACAAACTCTATACAATGCACACTCACACACAGCACACACACACACACACACATATATATATATGTAAAATAAACTCTATTCGATACACACACACACACACACACACCACACACACACACACACACATATATAATATATATATATATAATATATATAATGAATAGAGAATAAATGAGAAAAGTATTGGCATGAAAGGTGGCTCAATGTTAATAAAGCAGAGCAGATTTATAATCAATAGTAATGGTATAATGGATGATTTGGATTCATAACTTCATAAGTTTCATGCTTAAGCAATCCTCAGATGAGTCAAATGGTTGAGATCTTAAAAACCAGTAGTTTTTTTTAGCGTTTATCGTTTTTAAGATCTCAACTATTTGACTCATCTGAGGATTGCATAACCATGAAACTTTAAGTTATGAGTCCAAATCATCCATAATACATATTGATTATATATATATATATATATATATATATATATATATACAAGAACAATTCATGACGGATAATAACAATATTCTATTACCTGAGCAAACTTAACAGAAATGATATTTCACTGAATTTTTTAGATGAGGCTGATAATTCGTCTTATTTGTATTATTCAGACTATTGTCCCCATCTTCATTGTACAACGTTCGGCCGATGTGCCCTCCCAGGTTGACAAGAAGGTTCCCGAGTCCGACAAGAAATACCTGAAGAAGCCGGAGAGCACATCGGCCGAAACGTTTTACAGATAACAATTAATATAAGGACAATAGTCCGATAATACAAAAATAAATAAGAATGAATACAAAAAACATGATACTAAAAGAACACATAAAGAGTATATATATATATTATATATATCCCACAAAAAACCCCACCCACACAAGAAGAAGAAAAAACGTGGTCACAAAGATAACCGCCCCACATACAGCTAACAGATGATACAACTGTTATAAGAAAAGCCAGACACCTTCAGTCAGACTCATGTTCAGAGGAAGAGAAGTTAATACTCTTGAAAATTTAACAGAATAAAACGAAACTTAACACTTAAAAAAAACCGAGTTTCTAATATTTTTAATGCTTCACACTAAAAGCCCAAAACAAAATATATATACTATTAAATAGACGGATGTATTATACATATATAAATACACGCACACACACACACACACACACACACACACATATATATATATATATATATATATATATATATATATATATATATATATATATATTACATCTAAAAACAGACCTAATTATCATTATGCTCTGATGATGCTTTTTTATAAATCGAAATATTGTTCAAATTTAGCAATGAAAATGATATAAAAATATATTCATTTTAACAAGATTGTGTGTTTTCATACCCTTTTTATCTCTCTCTCTCTCTCTCTCTCTCTCTATATATATATATATTATATATA
>CM042173.1:18957998-18972998 GCA_023376005.1 Doryteuthis pealeii
AGAGAGAGAGAGAGAGAGAGAGAGAGAGAGAGAGAGAGAGAAGAAAAGACAGAAAGAGAAAGAAAAGAGAAAGAAGAAAGAAAAAGAAAGAGAAGGAAAGAAAGAAAGAAAAAAGAAAGAGAGAAAGAGAAAGAAAGAAAGAGAGAAAGAAAGAGAGAGAAATTTAAAAAAAGAAATAAAGAGAAAGAAAGAAAGAAAGTTTATTTTCAATGTTCATCTATTTTTTCTTTAAGATGTTTTTGATTTTGTTTTTTGTTTTGTTTTTGTTCTAGTTATTTTGGGTTTTGTTTATTTGTTTGTTTTTGTTAAAAGGCTATTTCATAAATTTCAACTTTGTTTTTGAATGTATTTAATTTTATTTAATTTCAGTAATTAAAATCTCTGTAGCAAGACTAACTACTACTCACCTACTACCCTTGTTTAATCCGTGTCATTTATGTCTTTCGTTGAACGAGTCCAACTTTCTCACAGAGGAAAGATTTTCCCTTACAACAACATGTTTGTTAGTATAATTATGCTAAGATACGTTTGAATTGGTTATGGTTTTTAAATCACTCAAGGTTAGCATGTAAAATCCATGCATCTTTATTTGTAGAAAAATTTCTTGTAACATATTGATTCATTCGAAAGTTTTCGTTTATTAAAGATTTGACGATAAACAAAGCTAAGAATGAGTATAAGTTCTTTTTGTTGTTTACATGTTTGAAACAATCATGATACAAAAGGTATTCGTTTAACGTAACAATAAATGCTAAGAATAAAATATTTACATTTTTTGGGGGGTTTATAATAATGTTTTATTTATTTATTTATTTATTCTAAAACTCTTTTGTACATACGACAAATTCAGTTCTTCTTTAACCCTGAAAAGTAACAAAGCTAATCGTGTATTTATTTAATAATGTTTATTTCATGAATAAAACAAACAGGACTTCAGCATTAAATCACTCAAGGGTCAACGTTTCTTACAAAAAAGATTTTTAGTTATACTGATTATTCTAAAATAAAAGTATCAATAAAAAAAAAGTTGAGTTATCGTTAAATGTTTTCGTTTGATTTGTTATCTAATTCGCTGTAAAAAATAATTCAATGTATGAAAACACATACAAATTACATATTTAGAAAGATTATTTTATTTTCTTTCTAACCAAATGAATATTTTAAAGATAGGAACAGAAATATGCGATAAATAAGATTTGATTTTTCGTTAAAATTTAGTATGAAAAAACCCTACTTCGAATTCTAGGCTGTCCGAAGCAAAATATTATTTTTTTAAACTCGCTGTAAAAAAATAATTCAATGGATAAAATCACATACAAATTACATATTTAGAAGGGTTATTTTATTTTCTTTCTAACCATATAAATATTTTAAAGATTGAACCGTAAATAAGCGAGAAAAAAGAATTTGATTTTTCATTAAAATTTAGTCTGAAAAAAAAAATCATACTTATCAGCTGTCCGGGGCAAAAAATCTTTTTTTACCTCTCAGTAAAAAATAATTCACTGGATAAAAACACATACAAATTCCATGTTTAGAAAGATTATTTTCTTTTCTTTTCAACCATATAAATATTCTTAAGATTGGACCATAAATAGGAGATAATTTCCGAGCTGAACTGCTTAGACTGCGAAATTTATTCACTAAAATTAAACCTCACTGCTGGTATCGGTGTAACAAAAAGCAGGCATTGAACAATATTTCATTATCAGCAGGTGATTGGGCGATTTTGGTTTAATTAATTAATTATATCCCTTAATTAATAAAAAATCAATAACAAAATTTGTCGTGTTTCTTAGTTAGAAGGATATCAAGGTGTATGCAAGATTTTGAATCTGCGTGACCACCCGTTGTGGAGTTATACGTCGATACGTACATACCAAACATCCTTTTATACACACCACACACACACACACACACACATACACACACACACACATATATATATATATATATTAGTTTTTTTTTTTCAGAATACAATGTGTGTTATAAAAATGTGCCGAGTTTGAAACTGTATTACCAAGATAGAAATGTATATAAGGAATTGAACGTTAATTTTTTCAGAATACATGTCAAAAAGTATAAAAAAATCTCGATACTTATTTGCCACCTTGTATATATATATATATATATATATATATATAATATATATATGTGTGTGTGTGTGTGTGTGCGTGTGTGGATGATATCAAATGTTTCCTTGATATCTTTCAGCCAAACGGAAGATCATACCAATATGACTGGTGTGAGGTGTTCGAATGAGTAAAAATCAGGCTGAGGTGGCAAATAAATGCCTAAATAAATTTATATCTGTACCAAGGTATACATTTATTCATTTACAACACACACACACCACACACACACACATATATAATATATATATATATATATATATATATATTTTGTTTTATAGATTGTTCTCATTTGTTCTCATTAAGAATTTAATAGAAACTCGAAACTTTCACAGTTGCCCTATAAACCATATTATCAGTTAGACAAGCACCACCCACGGGAAATGCTTGTCTATTACGGTAATTACGAACGTAATCCCAAAGGTAAGGTCTCCAAAATATTTAGAAATCACAGAAACTTTCATCGTTTATTATAAATGATGTTTACATCATTGTAAAGTTTCAACATATATCTATTTTTCTTGGGTGCCTCGTAGCCTAATGATTACCAAACTAGCTTAGCAAACCATTTTTAGTGAGTTCAGTTCTCACTGGGTGACCTACACTTCTGGCCTTGTGCCACATCTAAGCTAAGCTTAGTAAATCACTATATCTATTTTTCTTTTTTTTTGTTGGAGGTGCGTGGTGTAATGGTTAGAGTCGCAGGAAATGGACTCATCAACCCGAGTTCAAATCCTGGACGAAGCTGTTTGCATTTCACATTTAGCTAATACCCTTGGGAAAGGTATAAATCCAACTATCCTCCCTCCAGCTATGGGCAAATCGTAGGGCGGATTGGGCTCTTTAACCATGGCTATGTAACCTGTTTAGGAGAAAGAAAACTCTGAATTCAAACTTGTTAAACCCCGCTTAAGAAATTGACCCTGTGTCACATCCTACTCGTGCAGAGGGGTTGGTAAATATTTATATATATATATATTTTTCTACATAATCGCCATTTCAGTCGATGTATGTAGGCACTGTTGCAGTTTTTGTATGCCTATGTCATACCAGCTCGCTACCATTTCATTGAGGAATCGTTGAACCTCGTCGTCGTTGTAAACTCCCTACACCACTTGCGGACGTTTTTGACATCAATGCACAACTTGCCATACATTTCAATTAATTGACGATGAATTTCAATCGGTTTAATGCCTTTTGCATTCAAAAAACGAATAACTGCGCGAACTTCACACCTGGCTGTAGCATCAATTGGGATCTCCATCAGAAACAAACACCAAGCCAAGATTTAGCATGACAGAGAGGCGCACAGAGGCAGACACAAGCGTAGGCGCGGGCGCAGGCACAGACGCAACAAACACAACAGTATAACCAATGGGCACACCAACAGTTTTCCTTGCATTCCTAGCGCTTTGGTTTGTTTGTTTGTTAGTTTATTTTATTTTACGGCATATCAACCTCGGCGGCTCATTTAATGCCGACAAAGTTTTGAAATATATTCGTAATTCAGTAGAAAACAAATATATATATTGTTATAGGTGATACACCCTATTGACCAATGGAATGCGCCGACAGATTACTATAAATAAACAGGGATAATTGTGGCTTAGCAGCAAGCCAATGCGAGTGCCAATAACTCTGTTCGTTGGACGTAATTTCTATATCTCTCTATTGTATTGTCTACTTTCTGTTAATACATTTTTCTACTTTTCGTTACCCGTTGTTTTTGTTCTTATTTGACCTCTTAAAACCTCACAACTTATATATATATATATATATATATATATATATATATTTGTGTGTGTGTGTGAACTATTGTTCAATTACTCATATTTTTTAGTACAATTCCACTTCTTTTAGGAAATGTAAAATCCTGGATGTTTTTTTTTCGTGAAAAGTTTTTTCCAATTATTTGTTTGGTAGTATTTTGTTCACACTAGATCAAAGTCTACACACGCTAGCAGTATGTGTTTCACTGTAAATCTCTCTTGGCAAGTAGTGCATATTGGGGATTCTGTGCCCTCTAGTAAATGATGATGGGTGATGTAGGTGTGGCTTATGTGAAGGCGGGTCAGCAGAACCTGTTATCTTCTATTTTTGTTGTATTTTAAGTTCCATTCTCCAATGGAAGGTTTAGTGTAGGTATACACAATACGAAAAGTCCGTGTTTTTACAAAACAAATTGCCCCCCACCCCGGTTGAAAAAATTACCAAATATCAGGGAATTATCCGATTTTAATGAAATTTGCAGTGTTGATTTAGCAATGAATGAATTTTATAATGCATCAGTTGTTTTAATTCAAAACTTTTTGATTTTTTTCAGGTCACTTAACTTTGACACCCCTTATTTTTGGGGCGCAATATATCGGTGGGTTATACATTTTTCTGGATAAATCGAAAGTGTGAATAGAAGAAAACAATTTTTTTTAATGAATTTGCTCTGGTAGTAATAAGTACCGGAAATGGGAAAATAAAATGAAAATAAAAACTAAAAAATATTATTTTTGGAGATTTTGTTTTTACTCATTTCGATGATTATTTAATTGGCTATTATGTTATAAAAAAAAAATATATACATCAATATTTGTTCCGTTTAAAGGGGGGGGGGCGCTAAATTTCCAATACAGTTTTCGACCCAAAAAGTGTGGGTGATTGATACTAAAGTTATTAAAACAATATTTTTTTAGAATCTAATGATATGACATTTTAAACTTAACATCACGCTGCTCATATTTTGAATGAATTTTATATTAATTTATCATAGCAGAAATACATAATTAAAATTTGAAAAAAAAAAAAATACCTGATGCATTATAAAATTCATTCATTGATAAATCAATACTAAAAATCTAATTAAAATCAAATAATTCACTGATTTTTGTTAATATTTTTTCAATCGAGATTGTTAAATATATTTTGTAAACATGGATTTTACGCCATCTTTAAACAGCCTTTACGGCCATACGCGATCAAAATTGACCGAAAAAATTATTTTAAATGTATTAAAAATAAATTACATGTGTAATATTATTTTCCTTTTTTTGTTACTACTCATTATGTTACTACTTTTCGACTTAGACAAAAATTTGACCCAAATAATCGATTTAATTAATTCTAATTCGTTTTTAGAATAAAAAGCAGCCACATTTTTGGGTATCCCTAGTTTAGTGTTTTGAAGTTTCTTATTAATGAGTGCATTCCAATGATTTTGCCATTTTTTAATGATCATTTTTTCACAACTGTTTTAAAATGAGTATATGGTATTTTTGTTTTTGTTATTGGGTTTTTCATAGCTTTCTTTGCTTACGAATCTGCCCTGGTATGACAAGGTGGCTTGGGATCCAACAAAAGCGCTTTGGTTGGTTGGTTGGGTTTTACGGCATGTCAACTCTTGTTGGGTTATTTCAAGCCGAAGACGTTTTGTTATTCATTCTTAATGAGTACTCAATTTTTTATAACACATTTTTTCTATTTAACCCATAGATGGGACCCTAACAGATACTACCACTCCGGGTCAGAGTGGACCAGGGAGCAATGGTGATCAAGGGTGCTCCACATTCCCAGACCTCCAGAACTGGAACCTCACCATCAATTAGTAACGTTTCATACCCAAGACATGAAGACCCTCAACAACCGCCTTCTAGCACCCATGTGATAAAAAGGGTTGGGGCTTGCCATAAGGGAAATAAGGTTGGGACAATCATGTAGGTGCTAGGCTTGACATGACCAGCCGATTGATCGGAGGAGCTCTCCGACCGACGTCTAGCCTAAGTAAGGCCAAAGTAGGGGTGTTTTATGTCATGGACTGCTCAACCACCAGGGTTCGATCCTTAAGCATCACGGGCTGCTACCCACGGCCAGCAGGTGACTCCGTTGGGGGGGGGGTCTTACCCTTCTGCAGAGGTTCAGTCGGTGAATTCTAAAGCCCCAGCCGATAGGTCTGTTATCTTCCTTAGAAAATAGATGTGTTCATTTGGTGCTTTGTGGATTATCACATGACAGTACCAGAAACTCATTCTCGGACTCTTTTCATTCTGTTCTTTGAACAGTAAAGACGTTGTAAAGCAGTAAAGGCACATTTTACTTTTCATTTTTCTTTATCAACAAGATAGCTTTTCCATTTTGTACCCCTTTCATATACTGCTGGTTCATAGAACAATATATGGATAGTTATCGCAGTCAACAGGGCTCCATCGCTCAATAGGTTGTTGTCATTTGTTCTCATTAAGAATTTAATAGGAATTGGTAACTTTCACGGCGGCACTATGCACCATATTATCAGTCAGATAAGCACCACCCAGGGGGAATGTTTGCTTATCATCGAAATCTCACCCGGGCTCGCACTAATAATTTAAACATTGTGAGTTGATATAAAGTTGTGCATGCTTATAGAGACGCTACTGGAGTAACAGTCAACATTGTAGGAAATGTATTCGGCTACTCGAGTTCAAATCCTGGACAAGGCTGTTTAAATTTCACATAGAACTGCAATGTGTAATGCTTAACAAGCTAGTCTTGAAGATCCATTACTAATGAATAGCGAGTTCGATCCTCGCTGGATGCCCTTTAAGCATTGAATGTATGATTCTTATGATACGTTAGAAGGCTCAGAGTAACCTTCCAGCGTAGGTGAATATATACATAAATAAATCCGAACAAAGATGTACAGTAGTATTATCTGCGTTATTCGGACTATTGTCCCCATCTTCATTGTTATTTGTACAACGTTTCGGCCGATATGCCCTCCGGCCTTCTTCAGGTATTTCTTGTCGGACTCGGGAACCTTCTCGGACTCGGGAACCTTCTTTTCGAACTCGGGAACTTTCTTGTCGTAATCGGAGCCATCACGGAACTTTGAACCTAACCCTTTATTCATTCAAAGTTCAAAGTTCCGTGATGGCTCCCGAATACGACAAGAAAGTTCCCGAGTTCGAAAAGAAGGTTCCCGAGTCCGAAAAGGTTCCCGAGGCCGACAAGAAATACCCGAAGAAGGCCGGAGGGTATATCGACCGAAACGTTGTACAAATAACAATGAAGATGGGGACAATAGTCCGAATAACGCAGATAATACTAATCTTCAAGCCCCATCTCAAACATTCAGAGAAAAAGATGTACAGCATAACAACAATACAGACTTTATTGTCTGAGCGCGTGGAACATAACATACATGACATTATACAAAACAGATAGGATGAAAGTCCTTTGGAAGTAAAAAAAAAGAGTTCATAAAGAACATGTGAGTCAATTAATGATAGTTAGGGGAGGAAATCCCCCCTCCCAATTAACTGACAGAAACACCAGGCGCCTAGTCAATCTTTTGTGGATGCCAGACCAAGAGAAAGAGGCAGAGGGTTTCCCGGACTGAGTTTAAATAGCCAGCTAGTAGTGTCACCTAGTGGCGAAACCCTGGCGGCAAGGGAAGATAACCCTTTTGGACACAAGTCCATCTCAGCAAGCACAGACAATCCCGATACGAGGAAAAGAATAAAGAGACTCGATAGAAACGGATATTGGAAGCGTAATGCAACACTCGCAGGAAGTGGAAAGTAAGCGTACATTAGAGCAGTGGTTCCCAACCTATGACCACATGGCCAAAATGGGACACAGCAAATTTCAGGTGGGCCAAGGAAATATTATAATTCTATATGATTTCTATTATATTGATAATAAATAGTCGTTAAATTGGGACTGAAAAGTACATGTAGTTTAGATACTTGAGATAAAGTGTGTGCGTCAATATGGTTGTATCTTGATTGAATAAATATCTTATGCAAAATGGAAATATTTTTCTATTATAATAATTTCATGGAATTTTAAAAACGTTTGTTCATGTATATTTACAACCCAAAGGCATGTTTTTATACTAAAATAGTTTTCGATTTTAATAAAAAAATTAGTTATTTCCTGTTGTTGTTAATTCTTAATAGGTATTTTGTTGAGTTAATCATTCAGACAGCTTCGTTGGGTTTAGAATTTCGCAACAAAATAATCAATCTGAAACGAAAAACAACATATTTAGTGGCCAGATATTGAGGAACATACATTAAAGAATTGAGAAAAATGTAACAGCACATAAAAAAGTTATAAATACTTTAAAATAGACTTTTCAATCATCCTGTATATCTGCAGATTACACGGAATATCAAGCGCATATCTGAGATACACCTGTCTAAGCAGGACATCTGCTTCATAGCCTGGAGCAGGCAGCAAGTGACATTGGCCTTACCGCAGGTAAAACACGTGTTTTAAACAAGATGGAGCCATCTTCACATTAAATTGTTAGCCTTTGAAATTAGAAAACTAGTTCAAATACCTAGGTAGCAATATCTCATCTACAGAAAATGATGTCAATATATATGTGCAGTGTCGAGAATTTAACTCTTTCCTGTTAAATCTGGCGTAGAATAACATTTGGTTACTTACAAAAAAGAAAATATTTAACACGAATTTTTTTATCATGACATTTTTATCAATGTGTTATAATGTATTGATTTATGGGCAATACTGTTCACTCATACATCAATACAAACATATATATATATATATATTATATATATATAATATAATATATATATATATATATATATAAGAAAAGTTTGGTATGTACGTGTCTAATTATAACTCAGAAATGAGATGTTATTTCAGATTCAAAATCTTGCATACACCTTGACATCCTTATAACTAAGAAACACACCAAATTTGTTTTTTTAAAATTTTACTGATTAAGGGATATAATTAATCAATTACACAAAAATCAAACGATTTGCGATAAACGTGGCATAGCTGCTGCTGCTAATATAAAAAAAATCGCTGGCTGTTGGCTATATATGCTTCTTAAATGTAAACTAAAAGAAAAACACTTTCCTAAAATAAACATTCTACTGTACAAATTCTCGGCAATTTAAAAAAAATTGATAATCATTTTCCTCTTATTTCTCTCTTTACTTGTTTTCTTCTCACTCACTTCCTGTGTTCCTAATTTTTTTAGTCCGGTCATGGACTGGGTACTTTTACTAGTATATATATATATATATATATAATATATATATATATTATATGAATTTAACATTTTTTAGAAAAAACAAATGATGTTATTAGTTTGCTGACAGAATCTGTTTCAACCATTTTAATAAAGCGGTCTTCATCAAGAGCAACATATGAAGGAAAGACGGAATAAATAACCGTTAGAAGGAGGGGTACAAACGAACGCTGGTGTTCGATGCTGGAATTTAAAAAAAAATGCGTATTCTGTCTTAAAAATAAAATAAATTTTATTTCTAAAAATCAGAAGCATTATAATCCATATTAAAAACTCAAATGAGTTTGATGTAAAATGTATAAAAAGTGTATAAAAAAGTAACAAAAATGTTCATGATGTATTCCAGCCACAAAAAGTAAGTAAATTTATATATATAATATATATATAAATATATATATATATATATATATATATAATACTATATGTAATATAATATATATTATATATATATATATTATATATATATATATATATATAATACTAATAATATCATTATTAGAGGAAAAATAAATGGTCCTCCATGGTTTCAATCAAATTGAAATGATTTCATCAGGACCCTACCCTACGTTAACTAAGTCGATGTAATTCCTTAGTTAAATTAACTAGTTAAATTAATTAGTTAATTTAACTAAGGAATTACATCGACTTAATTAACGTAGGGTAGGGTCCTGAGGAAATCATTTCAATTTGATTGAAACCATAGTAGACCATATATTTTTCCACTAATAATGATATTAGTAGTATTATTACGGCTCTGTATTTTTAATATATTGAGCACTTTTGGATTATTTACTGATGCCACTGCGACGGAAAAGTTAAAGCGGCAATTGGATACTATATATATATATATATATGAGGAAAAAATGAGTAAAGAAAAGAAATGTAGATGGATAAAAATGAATTTTATCGATATCACTTTTAATCGATATCACTTACACATGTGTTTCGGTCTGTTTATTTTAATAATAATAATAACGTAAATCCGCATACATTTTGAGAAACAGACCGAAACACATGTGTAAGTGATATCGATTAAAAGTGATATCGATAAAATTCATTTTTATACATCTACATTTCTTTTCTTTACTCATTTTTTCCTCATATTGTCGGATTCATTTCCCATTCTCATAATATATATATATATATATATATATATTATATATATTATATAATATATTTGTGTGTTTGTGTGTGGTGTGTGTGTGTGGACTCAGATAAAATAGAGTTCATGTGTCTTAAACAATGGAGCCATCCCCACATTAGATAACAAGCCTTTGAAATTTATAGACCAGTTCATACCTAGGTAGCTATATCTCATCTACAGAAAGTGAGTCAATATACACATTGGAAAGCAGACTGCTATCTCTCTCTTGGAGGGAAAAGGCATGGACTGGCTATGGCAGATTTATCGAATCATATTGAAATCTGATCTCTCTGATAAGAAAACGGGAATTCTCGACGTTGTAACCGTTTCAGGACTACCGTATGGCTGCACTACTTGAACTTTGACAAAATTTTGGAGAAAAACCAGATGGAACTCCACATTTTGCGTGGGTATTTTGAAGAAATCATGGAAGCCTCACACCACAAAAAAACCAGTTGATGGGCCCTATACTTCCAATTAAAAGAACCATCTTTATTAAAGGAGATTCGGTCCTGTCGTGTAATCGAAACTACGTCATTGCTTACGTCACAATAACCCAGGAATTTCGTGTTCATCCAATGAGTATTTAGTTTTGTTGACAAATCAATAAATATTAAATACATAGAATAAATCTTATTTATTTAACGATGTCCGCATATGAAAATCTGAGTTAGATTTGCCTCAAAATAGCCCAGGTTATTAGTGGTTTAAAATCCTGCAATGTGACATTTATAGTTAAAAACGTCCCAAGAAATATATATATATAATAATATATATATATTATATATATATAATATATATATTCATCACCGACACCGTGTTTCGACGTATCCGTATCCTCAGTGTGGCTAAAACTTAAGCAGGCTTCCTACGACGGAATAGAAACCTGACTGATTTTCATCAGTCCGATATCTTAACCACTTTGGCCATCAGCCCACCTGCAGGAAGGGGTAGATTTTAACTGACAATACTATATAGGTATATATGTTACAGCCTGCTGAGAGCTCACATCCGATTTACGAGAGCCTTGCAATTTATGCTTAAATTGCACCGACAATCAAATTCTCATATATGTGTATGTAATGTCCGGAGGAAACTATGAAAATAAAACAATTAACACAAGTAAGTATATATATACATCATTCACTATCACCAGATCTTGGTTTTGATAGAAAAATAATGAAGATTTGATTCATATTCGTAAAGATAATTAAAAATGAATTTAAATGATAACAGCATGGATTTTTTTTTTTGCATTTGATTTTTTAAGTAGTAGACATTAATTTTTCTATTCTGAGTGGGCTGTGATCCAGCCACTCCGAAATAGAAAATTAAGGGCTTTTTTACGTAGGGATTTTGATGGGCATCCTGTGATGATCCAATCACAATTCAACAATAATGGATCTGTGAAACTAATTTTAAATACCCCCCTCTACCCATGCAACGCGCGGGTAGCCGCTTCTAGTTTAATATATTTCCATATATTAATACTTACAAAACCCGGAGTGCACATATTCTTGCTAGTTCAGATTATATAGGTATTCGATTTTGTGGTAAGGCCCCTTTTTTTTGTTGCAATTCTTTGCACAGAGAGAGAGAGAGAGAGAGAGAAGAGAGAGAGGAGAGAGAGAGAGAGAGAGAGAGAGAGAGAATTGCTGGCTAGTAGAAAGAACTGATTCAGCGTAAAGGAGTCACGACTGTTGCCCGATTCTTAAAGGCAAACTCATATTTTTTTTTTCTGACTACGACTCAGAAGCGATTGACAAGCGAAAATTTATGATATGATGAAGAGAAGGAACAAGAAACCCAAAAAAATAAACAACCCCAAATGGGCAATGACCGACCACACAAAGTTACAGTCGACCCAATAGGAGGGGAACCCAATTAGAACATCTTGACAGTTGTACTTGTATGTAACACTGTGTACATGTATGTGTACACATTGTTACATCTACGCGAGAAAGAATATGCACCCCCGCATGATATTTCTCTTATACATATATAAGGAGTTGGGGTGTATATGTATGCTCCGGAGGAAACTGCGAAATAAAAACAATTACACATAGTATTATAACAATTAAATAGTCACCAGAGGCTTGGTGGTTTCTATACAATATAAGGCAAGTTTTGGTGTTATATGTATGTCCGTAGGAAACTTAAAAAATAAAACAAGTTAACGACAAAAGTAAATACTTATACATATCACAGCGTCTCTCGCGTTGAGCCGGTCTAACAATTATAATGCTAACAGCATGGCTATTTTTTACAATTTAATATTTTAGTTAGTAGAACATTAACATTTCTTTTCAGAGTAAGCTGGATACACAATGCAACAGTCTTATTTTTTTTTTTCTTACATAGATTTGGGCGATCCAATGGATCAACTCACGGATTCCGTAATATGGTTGGGCACTAATTAAAAATCCCCCTCTACCCAGGCGATGCCGGGGTGACCCACTGCTAGTATATATACCAAGGCAGTTTGTGGAATTTGTATGTCCGGAGCAAACTTAAAAAATAAAACAATTAAGACAAGGTAATATATACAACACAATTAGATATCCAAAAGGCTTGTTTTGAGCAAAATAAGTGAAGATTTGATTTATATTTGGGAGATATTTTAAAATTCAAATTTGAAAAGTAACGAGAGTGAGAGCCATTTGTAGTTATTATTTGTTTATCTTTTTTTGTATGTTTTTTTTTTCGCTTTGAAATATAATATTGAGTTGATTGAATTATTGCACTCAGTTTGTTATATCTTATCTTTAAAAAAATTGGTAAATCATTGAATGTAAATTTCTTACTATATTGTTATATATTTCCGTGGGGATTTTTATGGACAACCAGCACAGTCGAAACAACGTGTCTGTGAATGACTATATATATATAGTATATATAGTATATATATAGTCATACTATATATATATATATATATATATTAAGGAGTGTGTTCAGGAATAAAACGAAGATTTCTCAATCATTCTAGAACTAAGGAATAATTTGAGAGTATACATTTCGCGTCGTTAAAATAAACTGGTGAAAAAGCCTTTAGGCGATAAAGATTGAATTCGCTCATCTTTAGTATAATAATAATAGAATATCATTATAATATAAGATGTACACAAACACCACAACGCCCATCAGCCAGCGGACTTACCAATATATATTATCATTAATATCATGATACGAGGGTATATATTCAAACTACAATGGCTGCAACTCTTTCGTCTCACTCATTGGGACAGGCGTCATGGGCCCGATAAATTGGGAGTTTGCGACCCCTCTTGCTTTTTAGTGCGTGGCGGCTTCTGTTGTACTCAGACATGAGAAAAATAAACGCGTCTCAATGCCCAACTTGTTTTTTCCTTTTTATAATTTACAGACCGTCGGACGGGAGTTACTATACAATTTATTGTTTCTGTTATAGACACACACACAACACACACACAAATTATATATACATATTTAATGAACTAGATTCCAGCCGACTGGTTAACCAGTTCCAGAACTCCTGCTTTCAAAAATCTTCTGACAAAGGGTCTTTTACCCGCGAATATAAGAGAATAAATCAAACAACATCATATTGTTCATTTTTCTTGCTTTACACCTTGCATTATTTATATGAGCCCTGCAACAACGCAACCACCAACCAACATAAACGAATTGGTAGCTCAATATTTTTCCACGAGCGGGGGGAGACGTATTATCATATGTTTTCTATTTTGCTTGAGCATTGTTGTGTTTGGATTTGGGTGGTTGGTTTTGGCGGGTACTATGCACTTGTCAGAATGATATGACTGTGTTTGAAGTTTATTCTCTTTGAATACTTCGGATAGAGTCTGTTGTCGAAAGATTTTTGCCAGCCTGGTTGGACGTGTTACACAGTGCTGGAAATCTGATTCATTAATTATAAACGTATAGTTGTGTGTGTGTGTGGTGGTGTTAGGAAAATTGAAAGAAATCGTCCGACCGGTCTGAATTCTACAGGAGAAAAAGTCATTGAAGAGCTGTATTTCTTCAATGTCGTGAGTACCAAAGAGGCGCACGCACTAAAAGCGAGGGTCGCAGAATTTCCCCACAATATTTTTTTTTTTTTTTACACGAGACAAGGTCCCGTATGTTCGGATCAAACAAACGATGTTGCAGGCATTGATTTAATAAACTTATATTATAGTATAATATATATATGTGTTGTGTGTGTGGTGTTTAGTGTACATATATGATATATCTATATTCTGAAAGATAGCGAATCAATTATCGCTAAAGGCTTTTTTTACAGTTTAATTTTAATCGCGAAAGTTATACTAAAATTAATTCCTTAGTAGATGAGAAATGTTTATCCGTGAAACACCCTATAGTATAATATATATATATAATTTATATATAAATATATTATAATAATAATAGTCATTCACAGACACTGTTTCGACTGTGCTGTTGTCATAAAAATCCCCACGAAAATATATAACATATAGTAGAGAATTTACATTCATGATTTACAATTTTTTGTTAAAGGATAAGATATAAATGAGATAATTTCATTCAATCAATATCTATATTTCAAAGCGCCAAAAAAGACATGACAAAAAAGATAAACAAAAAACATACAAATGACTTTCCCTTCTGTTACTTTTTTCAAATTTGAATTTTTAAAAAATAGCTTCCCAAATATAAATCAAAACTTC
>CM042173.1:18977998-19030498 GCA_023376005.1 Doryteuthis pealeii
GAAGCACACTGCTAGCTCGTCGCAAGGTAGCACACAGCTAACTCGTATGAAGGCTGTAAATCTAGTTTATAATAAGGAAGCACACGATTAACTCGTAGCAAGGTAGCACACAGCTAGTTCGTAAAAGGTTGCTCTTTTGAAGGGGTCCAAAAATTCAAGGTAATATCAATCCTTTGCAAGTCTCTCCAGCAAACGAAATGCAATTCCTTTCCCAACCGAACACACCACTCTCACTTCAAATAGCAGTCGTCAGATTTCAATTGACGTCCAAACACTTTCTTCCTCACTCTCCCTGTCAGCGACAGTCCGTCTTTATTTCTGCTCGTTCGGATGCGATTATGCAAATTCGGATATACTTTATTTGGGTCTCTACTAACAACACCTCAGCTACGAGGAGGTAGCGAGTTCGAGTATCCGTAGCCGCTCGCCACAGGCCAAACATATCCTAACGCGCTTTGTTTGTGGGGGCTGGGAATCCGTTTGTTCATACGGCTGCCTTTCAGTCTCGTCACAGTTGCACACGGCTAACTCGTATCAAGGTAGCACACAGCTAACTCGTAGCAGGGTAGCACACAGGTAATTCGTATGAAGGAATAATAGCTAGTTTATAGTAAGATATCACCCAACTAGTTCCTAGCAAGGTACCACACAGGTAATTCATATGAAGATAGCATAGCTAGTTTATAGTAAGATAGCACACGGCTAACTCGTAGCAAAATAGCACACAGCTGGCTCGTAGCAGAGTAGCTCACAGTTTGTTTATAGTAATATGCCGTAGAAATTAATTAGAAAATACTAAGTAGAAGAGATCACATAAACTGATGCCTACATCGTATTTCTAAACGACAACTTATAAGCATATAACTACTTATAGCTTATAACCAAATCTTATCTTATTCCAATTCAGAATAAGATAAATTGCTATAAGAAAATAATAGAATAAGAAGAATAAGATAATTTTGCTCAGCCAATTTATTTCTCATGAAAAATATTCCCCTTCTTATTAACTAGGAAATATTAAGACACAGCACACGTAAATAGATGAAAAGGGATGAACAGCAACGTTTTAACACAGAGCAGAGCGCATGGGTAGTCTGATCCTGAGCAGAAGTGCCGATTAATTTTTTTTATAGCTGTTATGATAATGTATATTTTACGAACATTATATATATATATATATTTATTTAAGAATGGAAATGAGTAACCTACTCGAGTTTCATCGATAGATTCTTCAGGGTTACTTTTAAATTAATCGAGTTTACGATTAATCTTTGATGTTATAAACATGCCCGTTGGAATGGGACTTAAATTTAGTAGAGGAACGCTTGTTTACAAGCGTTCCTCTACTAAATTTAAGTCCCATTCCAACGGGCATGTTTATAACATCAAAGATTAATCGTAAACTCGATTAATTTAAAAGTAACCCTGAAGAATCTATCGATGAAACTCGAGTAGGTTACTCATTTCCATTCTTAAATAAATTTATGCTCTACTTTGTATTGAGCACTTTGTATTTGTTTTTCCTCAACCTCAACCTCTGGATATTGTGCGCTTCCAACGATCGTACTCATACCCACCGGTAAGTTAATACTTATACATATACAAATATATATATATATATATATATATATATATATATATGCAACCTTACTATATATAAGTATAGCTGCACTGATGAGGGGTAAACCCCGAAACGCGCGTCGGTAGATTGTTTATATATATATATATATATATATATATATATATATATATATATTAGTGCTTTAAAAAAAGTTAGCTAGCAACTCGTTTTTTGCCTTTTGCCACATACATTTTTTATACAATGAATCTTTTAGTGGGTCTTTTTAAAGCACTAAAATTCTGTACACCCCAAAAATTTACAAATATATATATATATATATATATATATATATATATATATATATATAATACTGAAGCTGAGCGAATCAATGTTCGTCTTCTAAAGCCTTTTTATTGTTTAGTTTAATGACACGAAAGTTATACTGAATTATTCCTTAGTTTTAGGATTGAGTTATGTTATGAGGGTGGTTTAGCTCATTTGGTAGAACACACGCTCAAGAATCGCAAGATTTTTGATTCGATACCGGTCCCCGCCAACTAAGCGCATGAGTAGCACAGATTGGGTAATCTGATCTGAGCGGTAAAGTGGGGAATAGACGTTAGGTGTGGTGCTCCACCTCATCAAAAACAATCTTCCTGGTCTAGCGTTAGCGAAAAGGGAGATAGACTCCTTTGCTGTCCGGTTGATACCTGCGAAATGTGTGGTGCTGTATCTCAGACTAAAATCAACCTCCTTGGTCAAGCGCTAGCGAAAAGGGGGTAGACTTCCTCATTGTCTGGCTGATACCGACTATAGGTCTCTCTGCCAATTTTACTTCTTACTACTTGTAACCATATGTGGATTTAGTGGTAATACCTTTTAGGATGAATTAGATTGAAATAAGATAAATCCTGTACGATTTCTTTACAAATGCTAAGTGAATGCGATTTGTAATTTTTAACGAAACGCTTGGAGAAAAAGCTATATTGGAACTTCACAAGGATAGCTGCGCCCTGTTAGGAACAACTACATAAAAAAGTGTAGGTACCATTATAGTATGTAGCCTACCTTTTGAATGTTGCCAACGAAATCATGTCTCTCTTATAGTATGTGGCCTACCTATTGAATGTGGCCTACGAAATCATGTCTCTCTTATAGTATGTGGCTTACCATAAAAATCATATTATAAGGTTATATTAATAACTGCTAACCCTAACCCTTAACCTTAACCCTAACCCTATTTCAGAATTTTAGAATATTTTAGAATTAAAAAGATCTCTGATTCATGTAAATTATGGATAAATTATTTTTTAATTATTCTTAATTACTATATACAGCTTATGACTGAATCGCATTTCTTGAAATTGAATATATTTGAAAAATAATTAGTTTCAATAAATTGCCTACAACTTATATCTATAAAATACTCTTACTGAGGTAGGACACATTCAAACAGGGTAGGCCACATACTATAACGGCACCAAAATGTAAATATGAATTACAATGAAGATAATTCCCTAACCTCTAAGCATAGAATAACCCTCAGATGGGTAGACTTGGAGTTCTCGGGGCCGATGCTCTACCGACTGAGCTAAACCGGCCTCATACTCAACTATAATAGACATTATTGAGAATATTGCTTTTTTTTTGTTGCTTTCTAACCATTTCTCTATATTATCTCTATGCAAACGTAAATCATATAGTATCGATCCATTTGCTTCGTACAACAGACAAGAGAGAAATACTGTTTAATTACTTAAAATTGCCGCTAGGCTTTTTTTAATTTCACTGCTACGGATAGATTCATCATAGCCTTAAATTGCTTACAGCTAAAGGTACCACTTGCAGTTTAGTGAAAGCACACATTGTCTTCTAAAACAGGGGTACTCAACGGGGGACATATGGCCCCCTTGAAGGCTATGAGAATTTTTGTGGGGAGGCACAAGGCCAAATATAAAAAATGGGGTCGCCACAAGGGACTAAGGAAAGACCACAGAAAAATTAGGACCAACAAAATATATAAATGAAGTATTTTGCAATTGATAATTATTATTTAAAACTAGCAACAAAAAACACCCCTCGGGCTGTGTAAAAATTAATTTTTGAATGATATTGCCTAAGGGGGTTGTGAGTTAAAACTTCAATGTTAAAGGGTTTATATCATAAGTAAGTAAAATCATCATATTTATTAAAGGAGTAAAAAAAAAAAAAAAAAGAAAGAAAATAAAAACAATTTGAAATAGAAACTTAGTCCTGTCCCTCTCAAATAAAATGTTGCGTGCATCTGTTAATCATTAATTAAATAATTATTTTGAATATTTTGCACATAAATTTTTTGAACATATATGCTCGCCTAAATTCATTATTTATTAACTAATTAATTTTCAAAATTAGGTATGACTTCAATTAAGCACATATCCCTCAAAAACAAAATGGTAAGTATTTATTTATTTGTAAATTTTTTTATCAACTTCTTGTTACTGAAAAAAGGGGCAAGCGTAAAAAATGATTTTTAAAATTGAATACAAATTTCGCAAATAATTTTTTCCATTTAAAGTAATACAATTTTTTAATTAATTTCATAGTTAATATAGTTTATTTATCTAAATAATATATAGCTTATTTATTACAATGGAAAAGATTCAAATGTTGAATTATAAGAACAGCTTTTATTTATTCTATTAATATTAATTGTTCTTTATTCTATGTATTGAGGATTTTAGTAATTGTGACGTAAGCAATGACGTGGTTTTTGTTACAGACAAATAGAGACCGAATCTCCATTATCAACAGAAGACTAGCAGCGGCTACCCGGCATCGCTTGGGTAGAGAGGGATTTTTAAAAGTTAGTCCCGCAGATCCATAGCTACTAAATCGTGAGTTGAATCCTCGTGGGATGCCCCATTTAAATCCCTATGTAAAAAAAATAGACCTTGCATTGATCCAGCTACTCTGAAAAGAAATGTTAATGTCTACTATCTAAAATATTAAATGAAAAAAAAATCCATGCTGTTATCATTTCAATTTCATTTTTTAATTATCTTCACGAATATAAATCAAATCTCTATTATTTTTGCTCAAAATCCAAGCCCTGGTGATATTTAATGTGTATACATATTTACTTTGTCGTTAATTGTTTTATTTTCGAAGTTTCCTCCGAACATACATATACACACAACTGCACTTTAGATATGTATAGAATAGATATATAAAATAGCCAGTTCACCTAACATATGCACGAAGGGCGACACAAGTTTATCATTGAACACTTACTTAGCTTATTTGTAAGTCCTCTAAGTCAGAGTTTCCCAACGGGAGTCATATGGCTCCCTCGATGGCTATGAGATTTATTGAGACACAAGGGCAAATTTGAAAACTGGGGAGTGGGTACAAGGGGCCAAGAGGGGGCCACAGAAAAATTAAATTAAAAATTAAAATGTTAAATAAAGCTATTTTGTTAACATGAATATATGATTATCGTAATTTAGGACCGGGTTGGTTCAGTCGGCAGAGCGTTCGGCTAGAAACCACAAGGTTCCTAGTTTGATACAGGGCCTCACCAACTCGACGTATGAGTAGCACAGGGTGAAGTAAGGAGCTGATGGTAGGTGTGGCGCTCCACCTCAGACGCAAAACCAATCTCCTTGGTCTAGCGCTAGTGAAAAGGGGATGGACTCCCTCGCTGATTGGCTGATACCGACTTTAGGCCACCCCGACGACTTTACTTTTATTTAAAATAAAATAGCCACTTCTCCACACATATACACGAAGGTCAGCACACAACAAGTAAGTTTATCCTTGAACACTTACCAATAACTCAACTATTGACTGTTCTTTGAGCCACTTCTTCAGTACAGATTTCACTTCTTCGTCAATGGAATGTTTGTCTTCAAACCCTTTTCGTGGGGCCGAAGAGATGATAGTCTGAGGCAAACATTATTCCAGTGACGAGGAAGTGAAATCTGTTGTGAAGAAGTGGCCCAAGAAACAGTCAACAGAATTTTACATGGCAGGGATACATGCTCTCATTCGAAGGTGGAACATTGCTATTGAGAGAACAGTGACTATGTGGAGAGTAGGGATGTGATCCACAGAGGACCAGCTTATTTTGATGTATGATACTATTCCTGTGTTGGTAATTATACCTGTCCTAAACAAAAATGGCATTACTTTTTTTTAACTAACCCTCGTATCTATGTATGTATGTATGTATCTATCTAAACCCTTTTCTATCTATCTATCTATCTATCTATCTATCTATCTATCTAAATCCCTTTCTATCTATCTATCTATCTATCTATCTATCTATCTATCTATCTGTTCCAGTCTGTCCATTATCTATCTATCTATCTATCTATCTATCTATCTATCTGAATCCTTTTCTATCTATCTATCTATCTATTTATTTATCTACCTATTTATCTATCTATATATTTATCTATATAAATCCTTTTCGCTCCCTCCCTCTCTCTCTCTCTCTCTCTCTATCTATCTATCTATCTATCTATCTATCTATCTGTTCCTTATCTATCTATATCTTGAATAAACCTTAATGCATCTATTCGGCAATAATATAAATTATCAAGAATATTGTTTTTTTTATTATTAAAAAAAATATTTCCTAACTGCTTTTATCAGGATGTTAATCCGAAGAGGCGAAGACATTGGCCTGCTGTCTTCTTCTTTTTTTTTCTTTCTCGGACACTTTATATCCCCTGTCGACCTGCCAAACGTGTTAGTTTTGAAAAGGGCGGATTGAGCGGTCACGCAATCGAGAAGCGCCCGAGGGTTATCCAAGAGGTCAAATTAGCATAAGTTTTATTTTTAAAGTGGACTCAAATGAATGAATGTACTATAGCTAAAAAGTTTGTAACACTACGGTTGTAATGGAATATTCCACACTCTCTTTCACCCATGTGGTCTTGTTAAGTTTTTAAATGCCCTCCTTGGCCAGTTGAAAAGGGCTTAAAGTAAGTAAGTCCTGAGTTATGGAATCCTTTGGTAAGTGAATAAGTCCTATCCTGCGTATAAGTCCTGAGTTGTGGAATCCTTTGGTAAGTGAATAAGTCCTATCCTGCGTATAAGTCCTGAGTTGTGGATCCTTTGGTAAGTGAATAAGTCCTATCCTGCGTATAAGTCCTGAGTTATGGAATCCTTTGGTAAGTGAATAAGTCCTATCCTGCGTATAAGTCCTGAGTTGTGGAAATCCTTTGGTAAGTGAATAAGTCCTATCCTGCGTATAAGTCCTGAGTTGTGGAATCCTTTGGTAAGTGAATAAGTCCTATCCTGCGTATAAGTCCTGAGTTATGGAATCCTTGGTAAGTGAATAAGTCCTATCCTGCGTATAAGTCTTGAGTTATGGAATCCTTTGGTAAGTGAATAAGTCCTATCCTGCGTATAAGTCCTGAGTTATGGAATCCTTTGGTAAGTGAATAAGTCCTATCCTGCGTATAAGTCTTGAGTTATGGAATCCTTTGTCCGTCGTCCACGAAAGTCAAAGTAGTTATGGTCAGTGTGCTCCGTTTAAGTATTGTATTAACAGCAGAGTACTGCAAGTGATTGGCCAAGAACTTGATCACATGGTTCTCGGTGTGTCTATAAGTAGAAGCGGACATCAGGCACACACCTTATATAGAAAAAAAGTCAACAGGTCTCACTATATATATGGTGAACACAGCATCATGCTGGGCTGGATTCGAGGATTAGTATCGTACCTCACCATTCCTTGTCTGTCTTATTGTATCTCTCTGCAATAAAACCCTCTATCTTAAATCTATGAACGTGTTGACTGGCCCTTCCACGCGATACAATAATTAAGGAGTCCTGGGTATTACATAAATCTGCATTTAGTGGTAAGGTTCCAATTCTGCAGCTTTGGGAAGTGTGGAGTACCCCTTCATTGCAACTACTCAGGTCCACTCTGACCCGGAGTAGTCGTACCTTTTAAGGTTCCATCTATGGGTTAAATAGATCATTTTTTTATAAATTGAATGTCCAACAAGCATGGATAATATGAAAAAACGTCTCCAGTGTAAAATAACCCAAGGGTTGACATACTGTTTGTTTGTTTGTTTTGTTTTACGGCATATCAACCTCGGTGGGTCAGTTAATTCCAACCATATTTTGAAAGATTTGTAGCAATAGTTTGGAAGCGAATTCTTTAAACTAAATTCTTTTTGTAAACAAATTTTCTATTTAACCCATAGATGGGACCCTAACAGGTAATACCACTCCGGGTCAGAGTGGACCTGGGAGCAATGGTGATGAAGGGGTATTCCACACTCCCCAAATCTCTAGAACTGGAACCTTACTATCAGTTAGAGTTTAACGTCATACCCAGGACTTGTCTGATTGTATCCCTTTTAAGTAACACAATAACCACGAATTCCTACGAACGATACTCTGTAGGACTAGAAATAAATACCCTAATATGTTAAAAAAAACAGGAGCTGGCAAAGAGCGGATGAGCTCTAGGGGGGCCAATGACCATCCACGCCGACAGTGGTAAGATTGGGGTACTTAGTATTGGCATTTCAGTCTCGGAAGACTATAATAAAGTTTTTGTGTCTCTGACGTTACAGCGCCTCCTGTGAAGTCCGATGTTTGAAAAACATTCTCGACCACAGATATCGCATTTGAAGGCTGTCCCTGAAGATGTTGATGTTCCGGTGCTTTGTTGCCGCTGCTTTCTTTTAGACCACTTAGCTTCATGGTGTTGCGTCAGGGTGACTTTTGACATGAACAGTCTTCTATGAAGATTCAGGGCGGTCCTGAGCCAAATTTTCCCAGCTGGAAGGGGGCAATGCCAAAGCACCTGAGATCATTCTTGCAGACATCCTTGAATCGCAGCTGGGGGTGACCAATCTGTCTTTTACCAGACGCCAGCTCTGCATAAAGAATGTCTTTCGGAATTCGTCCATCATCCATCCGACGTACATGACCCAACCGTCGGAGACGACGTTGCCTCAGTAGAGAACACAAGCTAGGGAGTTGAGCTCTCTCTATAACTGCTGTGTTAGTGATCCTGTCCCTCCAGGTGATGCCCAGTATACGTCTAAGGCAGCGAAGGTAGAAGTTATTTAGCCGCCGCTCTTAGTGGGAGTATAAGGTCCATGTTTCACTTCCACACATGCCCTATACACTTGTACCTTTGTACGGATAGTGAGTTTGCTGTTGTCCCACACTCTTTCTGTGAGCTTCCCAAAAGATGAGGCAGCTTTTCCGATCCGGCAACTGAGTTCAGTATCAAGTGACAGGTTGTCGGTGATGTCAAACTTACTACACACATAAACCCCAAATTGGTTTGATGTGGCTCCTTAGCCCTGGTCGTCAGCCCATTTATGACAAGGAAAAATCTGCTATGAAACTACCAACGCCTAGCGGCTTTACATGATCCCGAGGAAAGGCTAGGGGAGTAAACTCCCCAAACAAATTCGGAGCTGGAGTCCCTAAGGTGGAGTAACGCTGAATTTCAGCGCTACACAGCAACACCTGTGACACTGCCATTGCCAAACTGCATTGGTTTCTTACCTTTCCTTTGAACCACAGCGGCAGTGTGGAAAGGGGGGTGCTGCTTGGGCAATAGCACATCCTCCATATCAACCCACCCAGGCTATGTAGTTAAAAAATGGACACTACGCCATCGTCTTTAGCGGCCGGAAGGATACCAACGGGTTTGTTACGTATTTGTCTCTACACGAGGTAAGAATGTGACACAAGGTCGATTTAATATAGGATGCCACGTAGGAAACCTTCCCCTACAGGTGTGCCTCAGGCACCGGGCAATAAATCCAGCCCTTACCTATTTTAAATGAGAGGTCAGATTCAATGTGGGATACCAACCCAGCAAGCGAACCTCCCGCTTGGATTCTGTTGACATTCTCCTACAGAGATGTCTCAGGCACCGGGCAATAAATCCAGCCCTTACGCAACTTTAAATGAGGGGGTAGGTTTAATGTGGGATGCTACGCAGCAAGCGAACCTCCCGCTTGGATTCTGTCGACATTCCCCTAGATCTCTGTCAGTCCGAATCTAGTTTTAAATTCGGAGTTTTCCTTCTTCCCGACTAGTTGTCCTACTAAGGCGTTAGAGCCCAAACTGCCCTATATTTTTCAATTTTGACTAGGGAAAGTAAAACACAATAGATATCCATGTGAATTACGTATTTATTTAAACTTTAAATTCGGAGTTTTCCTTCTTCCCGACTAGTTGTCCTACTAAGGCGTTAGAGCCAAACCTTCCTATATTTTTTCAATTTTGACTTGGAAAGTAAAACACAATAGATATCCATGTGAATTACGTATTTATTTAAACTTTAAATTCGGAGTTTTCCTTCTTCCCGACTAGTTGTCCTACTAAGGCGTTAGAGCCCAAACCTTCCTATATTTTTCAATTTTGACTTGGGAAGTAAAACACAATAGATATCCATGTGAATTTACGTATTTATTTAAACTTTAAATTCGGAGTTTTCCTTCTTCCCGACTAGTTGTCCTACTAAGGCGTTAGAGCCCAAACCTTTCCTATATTTTTCAATTTTGACTTGGGAAAGTAAAACACAATAGATATCCATGTGAATACGTATTATTTAAACTTTAAATTCGGAGTTTTCCTTCTTCCCGACTAGTTGTCCTACTAAGGCGTTAGAGCCCAAACCTTCCTATATTTTTTCAATTTTGACTTGGGAAAGTAAAACACAATAGATATCCATGTGAATTACGTATTTATTTAAACTTTAAATTCGGAGTTTTCCTTCTTCCCGACTAGTTGTCCTACTAAGGCGTTAGAGCCCAAACCTTCCTATATTTTCAATTTTGACTTGGGAAAGTAAAACACAATAGATATCCATGTGAATTACGTATTATTTAAACTTTAAATTCGGAGTTTCCTTCTTCCCGACTAGTTGTCCTACTAAGGCGTTAGAGCCAACCTTCCTATATTTTTCAATTTTGACTTGGGAAAGTAAAACACAATAGATATCCATGTGAATTACGTATTTATTTAAACTTTAAATTCGGAGTTTTCCTTCTTCCCGACTAGTTGTCCTACTAAGGCGTTAGAGCCCAAACCTTCCTATATTTTTCAATTTTGACTTGGGAAAGTAAAACACAATAGATATCCATGTGAATTACGTATTTATTTAAACTTTAAATTCGGAGTTTTCCTTCTTCCCGACTAGTTGTCCTACTAAGGCGTTAGAGCCCAAACCTTCCTATATTTTTCAATTTTGACTTGGGAAAGTAAAACACAATAGATATCCATGTGAATTACGTATTTATTTAAACTTTAAATTCGGAGTTTTCCTTCTTCCCGACTAGTTGTCCTACTAAGGCGTTAGAGCCCAAACCTTCCTATATTTTTCAATTTTGACTTGGGAAAGTAAAACACAATAGATATCCATGTGAATTACGTATTTATTTAAACTTTAAATTCGGAGTTTTCCTTCTTCCAGATTAGTTGCCCTACTAAGGCTTGAGAGCTCATACTACCCCATATTTTTTCAATTTGACATACTTTCTTTTCAGTTTGACTAGGGAAAGTAAAACACAATAGATATCCATGTGAAATTATTACGTATTTATTCGAACTCCGGTTTTTATTTTGTGCTGAATGTAGAATATAGCCAAATGCTAATATTTCCCCCAATGTTTGATAAACAGAGAAGTAATTTCAGTATTGAATTCAGTAAGTATTTTATAATTCATTGCCAACAATAGGCTTAATGAAGTGTAGAGACGTCAATTCCTAATGTGAAATCCATAGAGTAGAAAGAAGACAGTTATGCCCATCAAATAAATAAGTACTTTCTTTATTTGAGGAGAAAAATGAACGATATTATCAGAAGTCTTCCAAATTATAGATGAACAGACCACCCCACCCACCAAAAAAACCAGCAAACAAACAAACAAACAAACAAACAACAACAACAAAACAAAAAACAAACAACATAACAAAAAAACACAAAAAAACAAACCTCTATCATTTCTTTCATTACAGATACAGAAGGAATCTAATGATTGCCTTTCACAAACATCTTCGACAGCGACTTCACTCTCTCCGTTGTTGGCGCCTCCGTCAGTGAACTTTACGACCATTAAGAGTGAGTTTGATTCTCACTGAGTGATCCATACATCTTGTGTTAAACATAGACGAGCTTAGTAAATGGTGCACTGCGCATGGTGTAACGGTTAGCGAACTCGTCTAGCAGTGAGTTTGATTCTCACGGAGTGCCCCATACGTCTGGCCTTGTGCCAATGATAATCTTTGTAAATATGCATATATAAGATTCGTGAATGAAGCACTGTGCATTATATAACGGTTCACGAACTAGTTCGATATATAACGTGGCTAATATATATATATATATATATATATATATATATATATATATATATATAAGTGCTTAATTGGAGTCGAACCTAATTTTGAAAATTAATTAATTAATAATGAATTAGGCGGGAATACCTATTAAATGTATGGCTAAACAATACATTTAATAGGTATTCCCGCCTAATTCATTATTAATTAATTAATTTTCAAAATTAGGTACGACTCCAATTAAGCACTTATTCTCCCAAAAATTATCGGCAAAAAGCCATTCCAAAACAAACCGTGTTTACAACTTATTATATATATATATATATATATATATATATATATATATAATAATATATATATTATATATAACAAACTCTATACAATGCACACTCACACACACACACACACACACACAACATTAATAATATATGTAAAAATAAACTCTATTCGATACACACACACACACACACACACACACACACACACACACACATATATATATATATATATATATATATATAATGAATAGAGAATAAATGAGAAAAGTATTGGCATGAAAAGGTGCTCAATGTTAATAAAGCAGAGCAGATTTATAATCAATAGTAATGGTATAATGGATGATTTGGATTCATAACTTCATAAGTTTCATGCTTAAGCAATCCTCAGATGAGTCAAATGGTTGAGATCTTAAAAACCAGTAGTTTTTTTTAGCGTTTATCGTTTTTAAGATCTCAACTATTTGACTCATCTGAGGATTGCATAACCATGAAACTTTAAGTTATGAGTCCAAATCATCCATAATACATATTGATTATATATATATATATATATATATATATATATATACAAGAACAATTCATGACGGATTAATAACAATATTCTATTACCTGAGCAAACTTAACAGAATGATATTTCACTGAATTTTTTAGATGAGGCTTGATAATTCGTCTTATTTGTATTATTCAGACTATTGTCCCCATCTTCATTGTACAACGTTTCGGCCGATGTGCCCTCCCAGGTTTGACAAGAAGGTTCCCGAGTCCGACAAGAAATACCTGAAGAAGGCCGGAGAGCACATCGGCCGAAACGTTTTACAGATAACAATTAATATAAGGACAATAGTCCGAATAATACAAAAATACTAATAACAGAATGAATACAAAAATAACATGAATACTAAAAGAACACATAAAGAGTATATATATATATATATATATCCCACAAAAAACCCCACCCACACAAGAAGAAGAAAGAAACGTGGTCACAAAGAGTAACCGCCCACATACAGCTAACAGATGATACAACTGTTATAAGAAAAGCCAGACACCTCAGTCAGACTCATGTTCAGAGGAAGAGAAGTTAATACTCTTGAAAATTTAACAGAATAAAACGAAACTTAACACTTAAAAAACCGAGTTTCTAATATTTTTAATGCTTCACACTAAAGCCCAAACAAAATATATATACTATAAATAGACGGATATATACATATATAAATACACGCACACACACACACACACACACACACACATGTATATATATATATATATATATATATATATATATATATATATATATATATTTACATCTAAAAACAGACCTAATTATCATTATGCTCTGATGATGCTTTTTTATAAATCGAAATATTGTTCAATATTAGCAATGAAAATGATATAAAAATATATTCATTTTAACAAGATTGTGTGTTTTCATACCCTTTCTCTCTCTCTCTCTCTCCTCTCTCTCTCTCTCTAATATATATATATATATATATATATATATATATAAAACGTCCTAGTAAGGTTGAAAGAGTCTTTAGTGTAAGTTATAGAGTCCTTGATATAAGTATGGATATATTTACCCAACCCCTCCTCAACAACAAACAACGAAACCTTTAACATTTCTTTCATTACAGATGAAGAAGGAATCTAATGATTGCCTTTCACGAACATCTTAGACAGCGACTTCACTCGCTCCATTGTAGGTGCCTCGGTCGGTTAACTTGGCTAGCAGACCATTACGAGTGAGTTTGATTCTCACTGAGTGATCCATACATATATCTACTTGGTCATTAATTGTTTTATTTTTGTAGTTTCATCCGGACATGATGGCAGCACACTCGTGTTCGAGTATTGCTATTGCTTGATAAAAAATAAAACAAATAAATAAATAAATAAAAAAGTTTACATGTTCAAAGAATACAACAATGAGCTTCAAAAAGTTCAACGGTGAGCTGCACGAATGTGGCTTTTTAGCCCAGCTAACTTCTTGCACATCTTCCCGCACTCATAAGTTATTCCAGGGAGGACAGGGTATTTTATTGGTCCATTTCGCCGATGCACAGTTTGGTGACTCCTCAGGTCAGCTCTGCTCAGACACGGCCTTCCGCATTGTTCACATAGTAGACCGATTTGAAGCCCTTGGTCGTCTGTTTTATTAACGTTTCCCTTGCGAACATCTCGTTATATATATATATATATATATGATAGCAGCAAACTCGTGTTCGAGTATTGCCATTGCTTGATTAAAAATAAATAAATAAAAATAAATAAAATAAAATAAAATAAAGTTCAGAAGTTCAAAGAATACAACAATGAGCTTCAAAAAGTTCAACAAGTTCAACAGTGAGCTGCACGAATGTGGCTTTTTAGCCCAGCTAACGTCTTGCACATCTCACAAGTTATTCCAGGAGCACAGGGTATTTTATTGGTCCATTTCGCCGATGCACAGTTTGGTGACTCATCAAGCCATACATATATTTACTTTGTCATTAATTGTTTTTATTTTTGTAGTTTCATCCGGACACACACCACACACACACACACACACATACATACATACATACATACATACAACTGCCCTTTATATATGTACTCGATGCGGCTACCCAGCGTTGACTGGGTAGAGGGGGACCCGGGTGTAATGATTTGTTTACTTTTGAGATTTACAAATGCTGGGTTTTTTAGGTAGAATTTCAATGCTATTTCTATGTATATTTTAATTTGTAAATATCTTCGAATATAAATCAAATCTCCATAATTTTTTTAGCAAAAAGCAAGAACTGGTGATATTTAATGTGTATATATATTTACTTTGTCATTAATTGTTTTATTTTTGCTGTTTCAGTCGACATACACACATACATACATACATACACACCAACTGTCCTTTATATATGTATAGATAGATATTGAATAAGCATATTTACATAAATTTGTATAAAAATGCGTATATTAATTTATTTCTAAAACTAAAAGTCTCAACATCAACGAGAAAAACTCAATAAAGTTTGAAGTAAAAGTGTATACAAATTTTAAAAGACATTCCGACCCAGAACGTGAGCGTTATTTGAACCTCTCGTGCTTCCTTCTTTCATCAATATAGTTGCTCTTGAAGAAGACCGTTTTTATAAAGGTCGAAACAGTAATAATTACTTGAAGCTATTATTGTTTACTAAGGATTATTATTGGTTACTTGAAACTGTATAATTGTGTGCAAAGAATTTTTTTTATTATTGAATAGAAATGATTGTTCGAAACCATATAATCATTAGTAAGCAAAAGTAAAGTGATTAAGAAGTCTGACTGATGATAAATAGATCAAGTTTCCATCCCGCTGGAGGTAGTCTGCCAAATGTCTAGCCACACTAAAGAGACGTGATACGTCGAAACACGTTTCTTTGGATGACCATATATATAATATATATATATATATATATAATATATATATATTATATATATATATGGTGTGTGTGTGTGTGTGTGTGTGTGTTGTATGTGTGATACAACTTTTATTTCTATAAACTTTTACTTCAAACTTTATTGAGTTTTTCTCATTGATGTTGAGACTTTTAGTATTAAAAATTTGTTAAACAAATTTTAAAAGACATTCCGGCACAGAACGTGAGCGTTATTTGAACCTTTCGTGCCAAACGGTTCTTTCTTTCATCAATATAGTTGCCCTTGAAGAAGACCGTTTTTACAAAGGTCGAAACAGATATCTGTCAGCGTACTATTAACATTTTTTTCCTATCTCTTTTCAATATACTTTCGGATTTATTTCCATTTATCATATACTTATCATACTCTATGTATATATGATGATGATGACGATGATGATGATTGCCCCATCCTCAGAGACGATTGCCGTCTTTTGATCTTCCCTCGCGGTCTAGACCGATGCCTTCTTTTCGACTGCATCCTCTCAGATAATTCTCTCCAAACCAGAAGCAGTCTGGCAAACCCGAGGCGGAGATGACCGACAAACGAAGTGATGATTGTAAAATTTACTTGATTCTGTTCTTGGAGAAGACTTTTGTGCATCGCCATGTACTTTTTGCAAGACAAAGACTTGAAGGTTTTACTGCAATTTACACAAGTGGTATCACCTAACCTCAAAGAATGTGTGTCCTGTTCACATCTCCCATCCCTCTCACTCTCTTCCCCCCCTCCTCTCTCTCTCTCTGGACGATATAAAATCGAACATAACATAGTACATAACATCCGACTCAGTTTCTCATTTATTTCACACATTACTCTTGCTTCACAGTAAATAAAAAATATATATTATAGACACACATACACACACACATACACAGATATATATATTATATATATATATATATATATATATAAGTCGTCAGGGCGGCCTAATGTCGGTATCAACCAGCAGCGAGGGAGTCTATCCCTTTTCACTAGCGCTAGACTAAGGAGATTATTTTAGCGTCTGAGGTAGAGCGCACACCTACCATCAGCTCCTTACTTTACCGAACAGATCCTGTGCTACTCATACGCTGAGTTGGCGAGGGCGGGTATCGAACTAGGAACCTTGTGGTTTCTAGCCGAACGTTATATATATATATATATTATATATATATATATATATATATATGTGTGTGTATAGATATAATATATACATGAAAATTAGACCCATGAGATATACCAACAAAGAAGCATACGTGAACTCCACAATATATATATATATATATATATATATATATGTGGTGTGTGTGTGTATGTGTGTGATTATATATGAAAAAATATGTATATATACACATTCTATTAATTCTTAATAAAATAAATCAACAGCTGCCATTAAGGTGCAGTGTTTTAACTGTTTTAAATACATACATCTGTGTATATACTTTACGATCACCAGAGAGATCAAATCTGTAAACAACAGACGATCATTGCTTTATGCTGGTAGTGAAAGTCAATTAAAATCGCTCTTAGAACGCTCTACCGGGTTTTGAGAGCATATAATAAGTCATCACCAGACACCGTGTTTTCGACGGTTCACGTCTCATCAGTGTGGCTAGACACAGCAACTACCTCCGAACAGGAGCGAAACCCGACTGACCTTTCATCAGCACGATCCATTAATATATATATACTAGCAAAAGTACCCGGTCCATGACCGGACTATAAAAAAAATTAGGGACTCTAGAGAGGGGTGAGAAAAGAGAAAACGGGAGTAAGAGAGAGAGAGAGAGAGAGAGAGAGAGAGAGAGAGAGAGAGAGAGAGAGAGAGAGAGAGAGAGAGAGAGAGTATGATTTATCAAATTAAAAAAAAGAGAGGAAAATGATTAATCAAATTAAAAAATCGCTGATAATTCGTATAGTCCAATGTTTATTTTAGAAAATATTTTTCTTTTTGTTTACATTTAAAATATCATTTAAAAAAAAATGTATTCCTAAACTTGAGTGTTTTGAAATATATTTTTTTCAAAAACTTTTTGTATATATGACAAAAAGTTAAATTCAATTGCTTGTAGCGTTAAAGTGATAAAAAATAAATTCGTTTAGTTTATTTTCTTTTTTACCCCTAAAAAAGTAACAATTTAAAGGAGCTAGGTATTAAACTTTCTTATTTATTTAGGTCTGTCGACTGGGACTGTATGATACGCCGACTGCACCTCTGTTGAGGAGTAAGACTTCCTTCCAATTGGGCCACCTGTAAGCCTTGGGTGGCGACCCGTGATGCTTATAGACGGAATCCTGGTGATTGAGCAATCCATGACATGCTACACTCCACTTTGATCCTTACATGGGTTAGGTCGATCGGAAAGGCCCCATCCCGATCAATCATCTGGTCCCGCCAAGCCCTAGAACCTATATGATTATTATACTGACTGTATTGCTCTGGCAAACTACCATCCCTTTTTATCATAGATGTGCTAAAAGGCGGTTGCTGAGGGTCTTAGTCTCTTGGGTATGACGTTAAATTGTCTCTTGTGGTGAGGTTCCCATTCTGGAGTTTTTAGAAGTGTGGATTACCCCTGTATTGTCATTACCCCCAGGTCCACTTTGACCCGGAGTGGTAGTAACTGTTAGAGTTAAAAAAAAACACAACAATAATAATGAATAAAACAAATACATCATATTTATTTTTAGAAATGTGGGATGATGAAAGAAATGATAAAAGGAGGAAAAATATTTAAAAGGACAAAGAAAAGTCTTGTGAAATAGACACAGGAAAAATAGAGAGAGGGGAGAAAAAGAGAAGAAAGAAATAGAGAAAAACATGAAAAGAAAAGTGTAAAAAGAAAGAAAGAAAATGAGAAAGAAAAATATCTAAAGAAGGAATGAAACTATAAAGGAAAGAAATAGGAAAGAACGATAAGAAAAAAGTTTCTGGAAGGAAGAAAGAAATAGAAAGAAATCGAAAGAAAGAGAAAGAAACAAACAAACAAAGAGAGAAAAAAAGAGAAAAAAAAAGAAAGAGAGAGAGAGAGAGAGAGAGAGAGAGAGAGAGAGAGAGAGGAGAGAAGAGAGAGAGAGAGAAAGAAAAGACAGAAAGAGAAAGAAAAAGAGAAAGAAAAGAAAGAGAAAGGAAAGAAAGAAAGAAGAAAAAAAAGAAAGAGAGAAAGAAAGAAGAAAGAGAGAAAGAAGAGAGAAAATTTAAAAAAAGAAATAAAGAGAAAGAAAGAAAGTTTATTTTCAATGTTCATCTATTTTTTCTTTAAGATGTTTTTGATTTTGTTTTTTGTTTTGTTTTTGTTCTAGTTATTTTGGGTTTTGTTTATTTGTTTGTTTTTGTTAAAAGGCTATTTCATAAATTTCAACTTTGTTTGTTTTTGAATGTATTTAATTTAATTTAATTTTAGTAATTAAAATCTCTGTAGCAAGACTAACTACTACTCACCTACTACCCTTGTTTAGTCCGTGTCATTTATGTCTTTCGTTGAACGAGTCCAACTTTCTCACAGAGGAAAGATTTTCCCTTACAACAACATGTTTGTTAGTATAATTATGCTAAGATACGTTTGAATTGGTTATGGTTTTTAAATCACTCAAGGTTAACATGTAAAATCCATGCGTCATTATTTGTAGAAAAATTTCTTGTAACATATTGATTCATTCGAAAGTTTTCGTTTATTAAAGATTTGACGATAAACAAAGCTAAGAATGGGTATAGGTTCTTTTTGTTGCTTACATGTTTGAAACAATTATTATACAAAAGGTATTTGTTTAATGTAACAATAAATGCTAAGAATGAAATATTTACATTTTTCTTTTGGTTTATAATAGTGTTTTATTTATTTATTTGTTTATTTATTCTAAAACTCTTTTGTACATACGACAAATTCAGTTCTTCTTTAACCCTGAAAAGTAACAAAGCTAATCGTGTATTTATTTAATAATGTTTATTTCATGAATAAAACAAACAGGACTTCAGCATTAAATCACTCAAGGGTCAACGTTTCTTACAAAAAAGATGTTAGTTATACTGATTATTCTAAAATAAAAGTATCAATAAAAAAGTTGAGTTATCGTTAAATGTTTTCGTTTGATTTGTTATTTAATTCACTGTAAAAAATAATTCAATGTATGAAAACACATACAAATTACATATTTAGAAAGATTATTTTCTTTTCTTTCTAACCAAATGAATATTTTAAAGATAGAAACATAAATATGCGATAGATAAGATTTAGTATGAAAAAACCCTACTTCGAATTCTAGGGTGTCCGAAGCAAAATATTATTATTTTTTTACTCGCTGTAAAAAAAATAATTCAATGGATAAAATCACATACAAATGACATATTTAGAAGGATCATTTTCTTTTCTTTCTAATCATATAAATATTTTAAAGATTGGACCATAGATAGGAGATAATTTCCAAGCTGAACTGCTTAAGCGAGAAAAAAGAATTTGATTTTTCATTAAAATTTAGTCTGAAAAAAAAAAATCATACTTATCAGCTGTCCGGGGCAAACATTTTTTTTTACCTCTCTGTAAAAAATAATTCACTGGATAAAAACACATACAAATTCCATGTTTAGAAAGATTATTTTCTTTTCTTTCCAACCATATAAATATTCTTAAGATTGGACAATAAATAGGAGATAAATTCCGAGCTGAACTGCTTAGACTGCGAAATTTATTCACTAAAATTAAACTTATCTGCTGGTATCGGTGTAACAAAAAGCAGGCATTGAACAATATTTCATTATCAGCAGGAGCTAGTATACGGACAGTTCCGCAAATTGGGTGATTTTGGTTTAATTAATTAATTATATATCTTAATTAATAAAAATCAATAACCAAATTTGGCATGTTTCTTAGTTAGAAGGATATCAAGGTGTATGCAAGATTTCGAATCTGAGTGACCTCCCATTTTGGAGTTATACGTCGACACGTACATACCAAACATCTTTTATACACACACACACACACACACACACACACACACACACACACACACACACACATATATATATATATATATATATATATATATATATATATCAGAATACAATGTGTGTTATAAAATGTGCCGAGTTTGAAACTGTATTTACCAAGATAGAAATGTATAAGGAATTGAACGTTAATTTTTCAGAATACATGTCAAAAAGTATAAAAAATCTCGATACTTATTTGACACCTTGTATATATATATATATATATATATATATATATATATATATATATATGTGTGTGTGTGTGTGTGTGTGTGTGGATGATATCAAATGTTTCCTTGATATCTTTCAGCCAAACGGGAAGATCATACCAATATGACTGGGTATGAGGTGTTCGAATGAGTAAAAATCAGGCTGAGGTGGCAAATAAATGCCTAAATAAATTTATATCTGTACCAAGGTATACATTTATTCATTTACACACACACACACACACACACACACACACACATATATATATATATATATATATATATATATATATATATATATATATATATATAGATTGTTCTCATTTGTTCTCATTAAGAATTTAATAGAAACTCGAAACTTTCACAGTTGCCCTATAAACCATATTATCTGTTAGACAAGCACCACCCACGGGAAATGCTTGTCTATTACGGTAATTACGAACGTAATCCCAAAGGTAAGGTCTCCAAAATATTTAGAAATCACAGAAACTTTCATCGTTTATTATAAATGATGTTTACACCATTGTAAAGTTTCAACATATATCTATTTTTCTTGGGTGCCTCGTAGCCTAATGATTAGCAAACTAGCTTAGCAAACCATTTTTAGTGAGTTCAGTTCTCACTGGGTGCTCCACGCTTCTGGCCTTGTGCCACATTTAAGCTAAGCTTAGTAAATCACTATATCTATTTTTCTTTTTTTGTTGGAGGTGCGTGGTGTAATGGTTAGAGTCGCAGGAAATGGACTCATCCACCCGAGTTCAAACCCTGGACGAAGCTGTTTGCATTTAACATAGATCTTATACCCTTGATAAAGGTATAAATCCAACTACCCTCCCTCCAGATATGGGCAAATCGTAGGACGGATTGGGCTCTTTAACCATGGTTAGGTAACCTGTTTAGGAGAAGGAAAACTCTGAATTCAAACTTGTTAAACCCCGCTTAAGAAATTGACGCTGTGTCACATCCTACTCGTGCAGAGGGGTTGGTAAATATTTATACATATATATATATATATATATTGTTCTATATAATCGCCATTTCAGTCGATGTATGTAGGCACTGTTGCAGTTTTTGTATGCCTGTCATACCAGCTCGCTACCATTTCATTGAGGAATCGTTGAACCTCGTCGTCGTTGAAAACTCCCTACACCACTTGCGGACGTTTTTGACATCCATGCACGATTCACTTATACACTTCCGTTTATTGGAGATGAATTTCAATCGGGTTAAGATTGAGCATGACAGAGAGGCGCACAGAGGCAGACACCAGCGTAGGCGCAGGCACAGACGCAACAAACACAACAGTATAACCAATGGGCACACGAACAGTTTTCCTTGCATTCCTAGCGCTTTGGTTTGTTTGTTTGTTAGTTTATTTTATTTTACGGCATATCAACCTCGACGGGTCATTTAATGGCGACAAATGAAATATATTCGTAGTTCGGTAGAAAACAAATATATATATATATATATATATATATATATATATATATTATATATATATATATATATATATGTGTGTGTGTATAGATTTGAACTATTGTTCAATTACTCATATTTTTTGAGTACAATTCCACTTCTTTTAGGAAATGTAAAATCCTGGATGGTTTTATTTTCGTGAAAAGTTTTTTCCAATTATTTGCTTGGTAATATTTTGTTCACACTAGATCAAAGTCTACACACGCTAGCAGAGTATGCTTCACTGTAAATCTCTCTTGGCATGTAGTGCATATTGGGGATTCTGTGCTCTCTAGTAAATGATGATGGGTGATGTAGGTGTGGCTTATGTGAAGGCGGCTCAGCAGAACCTGTTATCTTCTATTTTTGTTGTATTTTAAGTTCCATTCTCCAATAGTAGGTTTAGTGTAGGTATACACAATTTGTCGAATATCCGTGTTTTTACAAAACAAATTACCCCCCCTCCACCCCGTTTGAAAAAATTACCAAATATCAGGGAATTATCCGATTTTAATGAAATTTGCAGTGTTGATTTAGCAATGAATGAATTTTATAATGCATCAGTTATTTTATTTCAAAACTGTTTGATTTTTTTCAGGTCACTTAACTTTGACACCCCTTATTTTTGGGGCGCAATATATCGGTGGGGTTATACATTTTTCTGTATAAATCGAAAGTGTGAATAGAAGAAAACAATTTTTTTTAATGAATTTGCCCTGGTAGTAAATAAGTACCGGAAATGGGAAAATAAAATGAAAATAAAAACTAAAAATATTATTTTTGGAGATTTATTTTTTACTCACTTCGATGATTATTTAATTGGCTATTATGTTATAAAAAAAATATATACATCAATATTTGTTCCGTTTAAAGGGGGGGGGGGGCGCTAAATTTCCAATACAGTTTTCGACCCAAAAAGTGTGGGTGATTGATACTAAAGTTATTAAAACAATATTTTTTTAGAATCTAATGATATGACATTTTAAACTTAACATCACGCTGCTCATATTTTGAATGAATTTTATATATCAATTTATCATAGCAGAAATACATAATTAAAATTTTGAAAAAAAATAAAATACCTGATGCATTATAAAATTCATTCATTGATAAATCAATACTAAAAATCTAATTAAAATCAAATAATTCCTGGTTTTTGGTAACATTTTTTCAATCGAGAATGTTAAATATATTTTGTAAACATAGATTTTACGCCATCTTTAAACAGCCTTTACGGCCATACGCGATCAAAATTGACCGAAAAAATTATTTTAAATGTATTAAAAATAAATTACATGTGTAATATTATTTTCCTTTTTTTTGTTACTACTCATTATGTTACTACTTTTCGACTTAGACAAAAATTTGACCCAAATAATCGATTTAATTAATTCTAATTCGTTTTTAGAATAAAAAGCAGCCAAATTTTTGGGTATCCCTAGTTTAATGTTTTGAAGTTTCTTATTAATGAGTGCATTCCAATGATTTTGCCATTTTTTAGTGATCATTTTTTCACACCTGTTTTAAAATGAATATATGGTATTTTTGTTTTTGTTATGTTTTTTTTCATAGCTTTCTTTGCTTACGAATCTGCCCTGGTATGACAAGGTGGCTTGGGATCCAACAAAAGCGCTTTGGTTGGTTGGTTGGGTTTTACGGCATGTCAACTCTTGTTGGGTTATTTCAAGCCGAAGACGTTTTGTTTTATTCATTCTTAATGAGTACTCAATTTTTTTATAAACACATTTTTTCTATTTAACCCATAGATGGGACCCTAACAGATACTACCACTCCGGGTCAGAGTGGACCAGGGAGCAATGGTGATCAAGGGTGCTCCACATTCCCCAGACCTCCAGAACTGGAAACTCACCATCAATTAGTTTAACGTTTCATACCCAAGACATGAAGACCCTCAACAACCGCCTTCTAGCACCCATGTGATAAAAAGGGTTGGGGCTTGCCATAAGGGAAATAAGGTTGGGACAATCATGTAGGTGCTAGGGCTTGACATGACCAGCCGATTGATCGGAGGAGGGCTCTCCGACCGACCGTCTAGCCTAAGTAAGGGCCAAAGTAGGGGTGTTTTATGTCATGGACTGCTCAACCACCAGGGTCCTATCCTTAAGCATCACGGGTTGCTACCCACGGCCAGCAGGTGACTCCGTTGGGGGTGGGGTCTTACCCTTCTGCAGAGGTTCAGTCGGTGAATTCTAAAGCTATTTTCCTTAGAAAATAGATGTGTTCATTTGGTGCTTTGTGGACTATCACATGACAGTACCAGAAACTCATTCTCGGACTCTTTTCATTCTGTTCTTTGAACTGTAAAGACATTGTAAAGCAGTAAAGGCACATTTTACTTTTCATTTTTCTTTATCAACAAGATAGCTATTTCCATTTTGTACCCCTTTCATATACTGCTGGTTCATAGAACAATATATGGATAGTTATTGCAGTCAACAGGGCTCCATCGCTCAATAGGTTGTTGTCATTTGTTCTCATTAAGAATTTAATAGGAATTGGTAACTTTCACAGCGGCACTATGCACCATATTATCAGTCAGATAAGCACCACCCAGGGGGAATGTTTGCCTATCACCGAAATCTCACCCGGGCTCGCACTAATAATTTAAACATTGTGTGTTGATATAAAGTTGTGCATGCTTATAGAGACGCTACTGGAGTAACGGTCAACATCGTAGGAAGTGTATTCGGCTACTCGAGTTCAAATCCTGCACAAGGCTGTTTAAATTTCACATAGAACTGCAATGTGTAATGCTTAATAATCTAGTCTTGAAGATCCATTACTAATGAATAGCGAGTTCGATCCTCGCTGGATGCCCTATAAGCATTGAATGTATGGTTCTTATAATACGTTAGAAGGCTCAGAGTAACCTCCCAACGTAGGTGCATAAATACATAAAATAATATGCAGAAAACCTGGGACTTCCGTTTTTATTTTTAAATCAAGTTTGGGGGTCATTGACTGGTCACTGGCTCGAGTGTGTAGAATTCCAAACTTTATCTTCTCTGTTCTTATTTCTTTTCCAGAAATCCGATTACCGTTTTCTTTTCAATCCCAAATTCTCCATAGACCATAATAATTATGCTACAATCATCTATTTAATGAAAACTATTTTTCTAATAAGAAATTATCAGTCATGATATACACAAAATTAGGAATTTTGGAATGTTATATAAAAGTATCCTTGAAGAAATAAAAAAAAATTAGAATATATGCATAAATAAAACAAAGCATAACAACAATACAGACTTTATTGTTTCAGTGTGTAGAACATGACATACATGACAAGATACAAAACAGATAGGACGAAAGTCCTTTGGAGTTCATAAAGAACATGTGAGTCAATTAATGATAGTTAGGGGCAAATCCCACCCCCACTTAACTGACAGAAACACCACGCGCCTAGTCCATCTTTTGTGGATGCCAGACCAAGAGAAAGAGGCAGAGGGTTTCCCGGACTGAGTTTAAATAGCCAGCTAGTAGTGTCACCTAGTGGCGAAACCCTGGCGGCAAGGGAAGATAACCCTTTTGGACACAAGTCCATCTCATCAGGGACAGACAATCCCGATACGTGGAAAAGAATAAAGAGACTCGATAGAAACGGATATTGGAAGCGTAATGCAACACTCGCAGGAAGTGGAAAGTAAGCGTACATTAGAGTAGTGGTTCCCAACCTATGACCACATGGCCAAAATGGGACACAGCAAATTTCAGGTGGGCCAAGGAAATATTATAATTCTATATGATTTCTATTATATTGATAATAAATAGTCGTTAAATTGGGACTGAAAAGTACATGTAGTTTAGATACTTGAGATAAAGTGTGTGCGTCAATATGGTTGTATCTTGATTGAATAAATATCTTATGTAAAATGAAAATATTTTTTCTATTATAATAATTTCATGGGCCACAAAAAAATTATGTTTTCAAAGTGGGCCATGAGCTGAAAAAGGTTGGGAACCCTTGCATTAGATTATAATGTGGCACTTGGGATAAATTAGTTTTATTATTGAACATATAATGGTAGTTTGGTGCAAACTGAAAAATGTAGTAACGATTATAGTCAATATAATTGAGAAAAATAAAATCAAACATTTTCTTCTTTCAATAAATTTCTTTTACTTCAATTTAAAAAAAATCTCTAATGTACCTAATTTGATTTTTATGTTCAGTTTAATTTTTATGTCAACTTCACCCCCTCAAACCATAAGTGGCCCGGGCCCCCTAACAGTAAGTGCCCCGGGCCCTTTAATGTATAAAACCGGCTCTGATTACAATCAATGACTGAAGAAAGCCGCACCCTTTCCAATAAAATAACACTAAATATAGATATATGTAAATGTAATATTATGAAAAAATTAAAAAACACAAGTTCATAAACGAGTAATGTTTATTTCGCCTACGCTGCAGTGTTTCGATCTGTTTCAATAGATCTTCATCAGGGCTTTCGTTAGTTTGAGGGAAAGAATAAAAGGATCACAGAAAATAAGACATCTTCGAGACTCTTTTGTTTTATGGTCGGTTGGTCTATTTGAAATTGTTGATGAAAGGAAAAGTATTCAGAGCTGTGTGGGTGGGAATAACCTAGAAGAATACCCACAGCATACTTGATATTTATCACGTATCCCACGTGTACGGGTTAGGCACAAGGCCCTATTAATGTGGGACCACCCACAATCCGTGACTTATGGGTGGCGGGTGCAAAAATGCGTTGATCCCATCGGTATTCGCCCTCAAGGGGGCGCCTCAGGCACTGGGTAATAAACCCAGCCCTGTCCTTTAAATAAAGGGGGAAGGTGTTGCCTGGGACGATGGCCCCCTGGGATCAACGCTGTTAATTACAGCAACCCCCACCCGACTTAATACAAAAATAGAAGACATTTTTTTTTGTCTTGAAGTAACAAATTCTTAATCAACTGTTATTATGCTGGTAGTTATTTACCCAACCAGTCTAGGAGAAGGAAAACTCTGAATTCAAACCCCCGCTTAAAAATTGTCCTTGTGTCACTTCCTGCTCGTGCAAATGAGTTGGGCAAATATATGCATACGTATATCAAGGACTCTAATTTACACCAAAGACTTTTTCGACCACACTGGGACATTTCTCTACATATGCTCTTATGTGCTCTGTTATTATTCATGTTATTCTTGAGTGGACCAAGTAACCAATAAGCACCTCAGCTGGGAGCTTTTCCCCGTAAAGTTCCAGTTGTTTGTTTACAAACAACAGACGATTTTTTTTGCATAAGAATTTCACTGTAAGATTTTTAAAAAGTTTGTTCATGTATATTTACAACCCAAAGGCATGTTTTTATACTAAAATAGTTTTCGATTTTAATAAAAAAATTAGTTATTTCATGTTGTTGTTAATTCTTAATAGGTATTTTGTTGAGTTAATCATTCAGACAGCTTCGTTGGGTTAAGAATTTCGCAACAAAATAATCAATCTGAAACGAAAAACAACATATTTAGTGGCCAGATATTGAGAAACATACATTAAAGAATTGAGAAAAATGTAACAGCACATAAAAAAGTTATAAATACTTTAAAATAGACTTTTCAATCATCCTGTATATCTGCAGATTACACGGAATATCAAGCGCTTATCTGAGATACACCTGTCTAAGCAGGACATCTGCTTCATAGCCTGGAGCAGGCAGCAAGTGACATTGGCCTTACCGCAGGTAAAACACGTGTTTGAAACAAGATGGAGCCATCTTCACATTAAATGGTAAGCCTTTGAAATTAGAAAACTAGTTCAAATACCTAGGTAGCAATATCTCATCTACAGAAAGTGATGTCAATATATATATGTGCAGTGTCGAGAATTTAACTCTTTCCTGTTAAATCTGGCGTAGAATAACATTTGGTTACTTACAAAAAAGAAAATATTTAACACGAATTTTTTTATCATGACATTTTTATCAATGTGTTATAGATGTATTGATTTATGGGCAATACTGTTCACTCATACATCAATACAAGCATATATATATATATATATATATATATATATATATATATATATATATATATATATATATATATATATAAAAGAAAGTTTGGTATGTACGTGTCTAATTATAACTCAGAAATGAGATGTTATTTAGATTCAAAATCTTGCATACATCTTGACATCCTTATAACTAAGAAACACACCAAATTTGTTTTTTTGAATTTTACTGATTAAGGGATATAATTAATCAATTACACAAAAATCAAACGATTTGCGATAATCGTGGCATAGCTGCTGCTGCTAAATAAAAAAAATCGCTGGCTGTTGGCTATATCTGCTTCTTAAATGTAAACAAAAAGTAAAAAAAAAACATTCCTAAAATAAATATTCTACTATACAAATTGTCGGCGATTATTTAAAATTTGATAAGTCATTTTCCTCTTATTTTCTCTCTTACTCCTGTTTTCTTCTCACTCCCTGCCTGGTGTTCCTAATTTTTTTTAGTCCGGTCATGGACTGGGTACTTTTGCTAGTATATATATATATATATATATATTATAATATATATATATATATATGAATTTAACATTTTTTAGAAAAAACAATGATGTTATTAGTTTGCTGACAGAATCTGTTTCGACCTTTTTAATAGAGCGGTCTTCATCAAGAGCAACATATGAAGGAAAGACGGAATAAATAACCGTTAGATAGGAGGTGTACAAACGAACGCTGGTGTTCGATGCTGGAAAAATTAAGGGCTTTTTTACGTAGGGATTTTAATGGGGCATCCTGTGATGATCCAACTCGCAATTCAACAATAATGGATCTGTGAAACTAATTTTTAACTACCCCCCTCTACCCATGCAACGCCGAGTAGCCGCTTCTAGTTTAATATATTTCCATATATTAATACTTACACCCGGAGTGCACATATTCTTGCTAGTTCAGATTATATAGGTATCGAGTTTTGTGGTAGGCCCCTTTTTTGTTGCAATTCTTTGCAGAGACAGAGAGAGAGAGAGAGAGAGAGAGAGAGAGAGAGAGAGAGAGAGAGAGAGAGAGAGAGATTGCTGCTAGTAGAAAGAACTGATTCAAGCGTAAAGAGTACCGACTGTTGCCCATTCTTAGAGGCAACTCATATTTATTTTTGTCGCTCACGACTGACAGCTGGAAAATTTATGCATATGATTGGAAGAAAAAGAAAAAAAACCCAAAAAACAAACAACCCCAAAATGGCAATGACCGACCACACCCAAAGTTAACCACACCCAAAATAGGAGGGAACCCAATTAAACATCTTGACAGTTGTTACTTGTATGTAACACTTGTTACATGTATGTTACACTTGTTACATCTACGAGAAAAAATATGCACCCCCGGCATAAGTATTTAATCTCTCTATACATATATAAAGGGCAGTTGTGTGTATATGTATGTCCGGAGGAAACTTAAAAAATAAAACAATTAACGACAAAGTAAATATATATACACATTAAATATCACCAGGGCTTGGTTTTCTATACATATATAAAGGGCAGTTGTGTGTATATGTATGTCCGTAGGAAACTTAAAAAATAAAACAATTAACGACAAAGTAAATATATATACACATTAAATATCACCAGGGCTTGGTTTTTGAGCAAATATAATAAAGATTTGATTTATATTCGTGAAGATAATTAAAAAATAAAATTTAAATGATAACAGCATGGCTTTTTTTCATTTAATATTTTTAAATAGTAGACATTAACATTTCTTTTCAGAGTAGCTGGGTCAATGCAAGGTCTATTTTTTTTTTTTTTTTACATAGGAATTTAAATGGGGCATCCCATGAGGATTCAACTCACGATTCCGTAATAATGGATATGTGGAACTAATTTAAAAAAAATCCCCCTCTACCCAGGCGATGCCGGGTAGCCACTGCTAGTACATATATAAAGGGCAGTTGTGAGAATTTGTATGTCCGGAGCAAACTTCAAAAATAAAACAATTAATGACAAAGTAAATATATACACACATTAGATATCACCAATGCTTGGTTTTTGAGCAAAAATAATGAAGATTTGATTTATATTTGGGAAGATATTTAAAATTCAAATTTGAAAAGTAACAGAAGGGAAAGTCATTTGTATGTTATTTTGTTTATCTTTTTTTTGTATGTTTTTTTTCTCGCTTTGAAATATAATATTGATTGATTGAATTAATTGCATCATTTATATCTTATCTTTAAAAAAAATTGTAAATCATTGAATGTAAATTTCTTACTATATTGTTATATATTTCCGTGGGGATTTTTATGGGACAACCAGCAAGTCGAAACACGTGTCTGTGAATGACTATATATATATATATATATATATATATATATATATATATATATAGGGTGTTCAGGATAAACATTTCTCAATCCTAGAACTAAGGAATAATTTAGTATAACTTTCGCGTCATTAAATTAAACTGTAAAAAAGCCTTTAGGCGATAAAGATTGATTCGCTAATCTTTAGTATAATATATAATAAATGTATAGAATGTATATAGAATATATATATATATGTATACACACACACAGACACACACAGACACACACACACACACACACACACACATATATATAATAATATATATATGTGTGTGTGTGTGTGTGTAATTTTATAAAAGTAAAAAACAAGTTGCATTGAAGGGGGAAGTTTATTAAATCGATGCTGCAACATTTCGGTTTTGTTTATCAAACCATCATCGGGACCATCGTCTGTGTAAAAAAAAAAAAATATTGGGAAATGTCTGCGACCTCTGCTTTTAGTGCGTGGCGGCTTCTGTTGGTACTCAGACATGAGAAAAATAAACAGCGTCCTTCATTGCAACTTGTTTTTTCCTTTTTATAAATTTACAGACCGTCGGACGGATTTACTTCAATTTTTTCCTTTATACACACACACACACACACACACACACACACACACACACACATATATATATATATATATATAATGAACAGATTCCAGCCACTGGTTAACAGTTCCAGAACTCCTGCTTTCAAAAATCTTCTGACAAAGGGATCTTTATCCCGAAATATTAAGAGAATAAATCAAACAACATCATAGTCATTTTTCTTTACACTTGCATTATTATAGCCCTCAAAACCAACCACCAAACCAACATAAACACAATGCTTCAAGCAAATTATAAACCTATATATATATATATATATATTAACCCTATTCACCTCAGACTTTTAATGATCATTTATATTTGGTCATCTCTAGAGTCAACACCTGGATGGTTATACAATCAATATTTTATTGTGACTAATTTTCAGAGTTACGCCATTTTATTTTTGCAAGAGATATTTGTACTTCCTTGGTATCCCCCTCCCCTCTCTCTCTCGCACACGCTCTCTCTCTCTCTCACGCACACACACACACACACACACACACTCTCTCTCTCTCTCTCTCACACACACACACACATCATTCTTCTCTCTCCCCCCTCTCTCTCCACACACACACACATTCTCTCTCTCTCTCTCTCACACACACACACACATACATTCTCTCTCTCTCCCCCTCTCTCTCCTCACACACACACATTCTCTCTCTCTCTCTCTCTCTCTTCATTCCCTTCATTACCTTTTGCTCTTTTTCTTTTTCTCCCTTTTCCTCTCTCTCTTTTTAACTTTGTATTCTTCAGTTTTCTCTCTCTCTCTGTTACTTTGTGTTTTTCTTTCTTTTTCCATTTCAATTCCATTTACAATTCTTGAAATGACCCAGCCATTGACATGGGATAGAAGTGTCAGCAAAACAGATTTTGTTTTTTCTAACCGAATATAAAACAACAAACATATTAGCCTGCTATTTTGCCTGAGCACTATTTTATTATATGAGGTATATTAAAAAAGTATCAGAATTTAAGCTGTATTTACCAATACAGAAATCAATCATTAATTGGTTATTTCCTATAACTCCAACATAAACAAAGGGGAACCACTTTAGACTGATAAATTATTTATTTATTTTCCCATTAAACTAACCCTAACCCTAAACCCTAACCCTAACCCCGTCTTCTTTTTTCCTAGTAGATCAATAAATAAATAAATAATCTATCAGTCAAGAGTGGTTCCCCTTTGTTTATGTTGGACTTATAGGAAATAGCCCATTAATTTTTACTCGAACACTTTTACTCTATTTTTAAAAAATGTGTTGTTTGTTATGGAATTCTTCTGAATATTAGTATGCAAAAAATGTTATGTGCCATAGTACACAAGTGTGTTTTAAAAAAAATCCAAATATCTTTGGTTCTATGAAGAATACATTAAAACAAAAAACAAAAACAAAAAAACAAAAACAAAAAAAAACAAAAAATAAAAACAAAAAAATAGTATTATTTGGATTATTCGGATTATTGTCCTCTCCTTCATTGTTATCTGTACAACGTTTCGGCCGATGTGCCCTCCGGCCTTCTATTTCATGTCGGACTCAGGAACCTTCTCGAACTCGGGAACCTTCTTGTCGTAATCGGGAGCCATCACAGAACTTTGAACCTAATCCTTTATTCAACCCACGGGGGTATCCTGTTCTCATTCCGCTAACCATAGCTGGGGTACAGGTGTTTAGCTGTGTTAATTATTATTCTATGTTAATGCTGCCCCTGACCAGGATTGAACCTGTAGTCTAGAGATAACTGTCACATAGAACTGTCTTAACCTAACTCCTTTATCCACTAGGCTATGTGTGTTCCGAGAAATAATAAAAACAAAAAACTCCCAGACTAAGTGATAATGGCATAAAACTTTGAAGCTAAAATGATATTGGAGTTAAGGGGAATGAAAGAGTTGACTGCAGCTAAATCGGCTCTAGATTTGATCCCCGACAAGTTCAAGATTCCATATACTGACTTGAAACCCACAATTAATAGATTCTTCATACAAAATGGCAACAATGCTGGAATAACAACATCAACAATAAACTCTTCCTAATCAAACCCATTTTGGGAGATTGAAGACCAGCCTTAAGGAAGTCAAGAAAAGAACAAGTCATTGTGTCCCGATTACACATTGGTCGCACAAGACTAACGCACACCTATATACTCAAACAAGAACAACCACAGTGTTAAACATGTCAAACACCTTTGACTGTTAAACACTTATTCATAGAATGCAGGTTTTTTGCTCACATCAGAAACCGTTATTTTAATGCAAACAATATGAAAGATTTATTTGAAAATGTCAACATGGAGGACATTCTGTCCTTTTTGAGGGAAATAAAATTATACCATAGAATATAGACATGAAATTAATCAATACCATACAACATATCCCAATGGTGCTAACACATTGTTAAAACCAATTACTACAAAAGTGTAAATATAGATACACAACATATATTACTTCCTAACCGTTAGGCATGACATAACCCCAGACGGGTTGATATGCCATTAAAATCAACCACCGAACCAACCAACAGCTAAAAGGTAATTTTAATAAGTTTTTAGCATTGATTTCATCGCATATCAATTTTTGATAGGGTCGATATTATTGTTCCGACAACTAAATTTGACAAATGTTTTTGTTTTATTTACAGTATAAAGTGTGAAATAAATGAGAAACAGTGTTGGATGTTATGTACTAAGTTCCATTTAATGTCGTACAATATTTCGAGAGAATGATCTCTTTTTTACAAGGATCTTTTTAGATTGGCTGACTAATTTTATTGCAATTTTTTTATAAAGCCGAACCGGTTATTTCCTATAACTTCAACCTAAAAAAGGGGAACCACTCTGATTGACTGATAAATTATTTATTTATTTATTGATCTACTAGGAAAAAAAGAATACGGAGTTAGGGTTAGAGGTCAGGGTTAGGGGTTAGGGTTAGGGTTTAGGGTTGGGGTTGGGGTTTAGGGTTAGTTTGATGGGAAAATAATGGGTAGATTAATTAACTGATAAAATTAATTCAGAGTGGTTCCCCTTTATTTAGGTTGGAGTTATAGGAAATAACCGCCGGACCTTGCGATAAAATTAGTCTTTTCTGTCTAGTGATATCATAAGGTATTGATAAGGTGCTCTAAGTTAATGGTAATGATGTTTCTTTCCCGAAACCATACCTGATCCAGATTCATCATTTGATGAAGGCTATGTTGATGACACAGATATTATTTTTTGGTCAGCGTATTTTTGAAAAATATGATAAGTAAAGTCCGCGAAGTGGCCTATTGTCGGTACCAACCGAACATCGAGGGAGTCTATCCTCTTTCGCTTGTGCTAAACCAAGGTGGAACACCCCACCTATCGCCAGCTCCCAGATACTGCTTTACCGCGCAAATCAGATCACCCAAGCTGTGCTACTCATGCGCTGAGTTGGCGAGGACCTCGCGATTCCTAGGCCGACGCTGTACCGACAGAGCTAGACCGGATGAAAAGATAATAGAAAAGCGTAATGAGAATTATCTTAGTAATGCATAGATAAAATGTACCAACGACATTCTCTTTTAAGAGAATTGCGAAAAAAAAAAAAAAAAAAAAGGTGAAAAACGAAAAAAGATTCCTGGAAATAATTTGTCTTCATCTGCTGGGAAAATAGCCAATTCTTGCAGCGACGAAAGAATTCATTTTTTTGTATTCTCACTCTCTCTCACTCTCTCTGTCTCTCTCAGTCTGTCTCTCTCTTCTTCCCGCTCTCTCTCTCTCTGTGACTGTGTGGTTCTCTCTGTTTTATCCCACTGTTCATATCCATCTCAACCTGTCATATCTATCTATCTATCTATCTATCTATCTATCTCAGCTTGTACATATCTATCTATCTATCTGTCTCTCTATCTCAGATTTTACATATCTATCTATCTATCTATCTATCTATCTATATATATATATATATTATATATAATATATATATATATATATATATATCACTCTGTTCCTATCTATCTATCTATCTATCTATCTATCTATCTATCTCACTCGTTCATATCTATCTATCTATCTAGCTAGCTAGCTAGCTCATCCTGTTCATATCTATATCTATCTATCTATCTATATCTATATCTATCTATCTATCTATCTATCTATCTATCTATCTCAGCCTGTTCATATCTATCTATCTATTTATCTATCTCAGCCTGTTCATATATATCTATTTATTTATCTCAGCCTGTTCATATCTATCTATCTATCTATCTATCTATCTATCCCGGTCTATCTATTTCAGTCTATTTATCTATCTCAGTCTATACTTATATATCTCACTATTCATGTACATATCAATATATTTATATATCTCATTATGCTTATATTTATCTCACTGTTGATATCTATCTATCGCAGTTCATATCTATCAATCTATGTATCTATCTATCTATGATAAGATAAAGCGAAAATTCTTCCAAGCTGTGACCGTGTCAGTGCTACTGTACGGCTGCACCGCTTGGACACTAACGAAGCGCTTAGAAAAAAAAACTAGATAGGAGCTATACAAAGGATGCTGCGTACTGACTTGAACAAATCTTGAAAGCAGCACCCCACAAGAAAAAAGCTATACGGCCACTTGCCTCCTATCACACAAACCATCCGAGTAAGATGAACAAGACATGCTGGGCGCTACTGAAGAAGCAAGGACGAACTTATAAGTAACGTTCTCTGTGGACACCTATAGATGGACACGGTAGTGTAGGCCGACCAGCAAAAACCTACATCAATAATATCTGTACGGATTCTGGATGCTGCGCGGAGAACCGCTTAGGGGTGATGACGATTAGGGAGAGAGAGAATCATGGGTATCCGTGTAATTAGCGCGACCCGATGATGATGATGATGATGATGATGGCCAGCAAAAACCTACATCAATCAATTCTGTGCGGATTCTGGATGCCGCGCAGAGAACTGAGGTCATGGCCAATATGGACTGTTGTAGAAATAGAGATTCATGGATATCCATGCTGTCAGCGCGACCTGATGATGATGATGATGATGATGATATGATATATATATATATATGTGTGTGTGTGTGTGTGTGTGTGTATGTGCGTATATTGATAATATGGTGTACTATATTTATAATTAAATATTGCTCAATATCTTAGATAGAGCATGCATATTTAAGTTAGGGGAGCGTGGACATGAAGTCAACGGCACTTGGTTACTGACAATTCCTCGCCTATGCGATTTTCAATTCAAGATTTCAAGTCCACGTGCTACCATAACACACACACACCACACACACACACACACACACACACACACATATATATATATATATATATATATATATATTGGTAAGAATGGGCGCGTTGTCTTGACGATAAGTGGCTAACACGCTGCTTTGAAACTAATGGTAACAATTGCACCTTAAATGTATTGTACACTATAATAAATAAATAAATAACACACACACACACACACACACACACACACACACACACACACACACACACACACACAATATATATATGTTGGCATCCTTCCGTCTATTAAAGACGATGGCGTAGTGTCCACTTTTTTATTATCTGAAACTGTGTGAGTGGCTGAACAGACCAATTTTTGAATGGCAATCTCTGGTTCAGTGATTTCAAACAAACGGTGATGCTTGCTGGAGATGCTGTTGTCTCTCCTTACCTATTACTGTTTTTTTTTAAATTTATATATATATATATATATATATATATATATATATATATATATATATATACACGTTGAGCTCAAAAGAAATATTTTCTTGACTCTAAGTGTCCAAATCTGATTAGGCAATGTCACAAGCACTCAACGAAATTGGCAGGAGAAGAATCTTTTCTGGTGCCAAAGCGAAAAACGGATTGTTATTGGAGAAAATTTGTCTCAGACCCAAAGTGCAACAATTCCACACTTCGCTAAGAATGGTATAATGGTCAATATAAATAAATAAAGTCTCATGAATTACAAACACCGTCCTCATCTTGATTGCTATCACGCACTGTCGGCGAATCTTAGAATACGCTGACTATTCGCAGGGGGTAAGACCCCCCCCCCAAAAAAAAAGGGGTGTTCTGAATATGACGCTAAACTGGTTGGTTGATTGGATTTTACGGCATGTCAACCCTTGGACTATTTTATGCCGAAGACCTTTGTTTTATTCATTGTTGTTGGGTATGCAATTAAAAAAAACATTACGTCCTGTCGACGAGCTAGCAATACTTGGAACTATATAACTGTGTGCAAATTAGTTGTATTAGATAGAAATACTTGAAACCATATAACTGTGTGCAAATTATTTGTATTAGATAGGAATACTTGAAACCATATCATTGTGTGCAAATTATTTGTATTAGATAGGACTACTTGTATGGTATAAAGTATTCCTATCTAATACTAATAATTTATACATAATTATAGGGTTTCAAGTAACTAGTTCTATTCAATAATAATTATTATTTGCGCAGTTACATGATTTGGTTTGGTTTATTCGTTTAAAGGTATATCAACCTTCGTGGATTATTTAATACCAAAGCCATCATTGTAGTAAACTGTAGTGATAATATTCAACCCATAGCTGGGAGGATGGGAGGGGGTTCAAACCATTCCCCAAGGTATTAGTCCAAAAGTGAACGTAATATCATAACTGGAGTTTGAACTCACTTAATACGATGTCACAGTCCAGCACGTTAACCACATCACTATGGGGACTCCCCGTTACATAGTTTCAAGTATATAGAATCAGTTTGTATTATTTAAATTATTCGGACTATTGTCCTCATCTCTATAGTTATATACACAACGTTTCGACCGATATGCCCTCCGGCCTTCAGGTGTTTCTTGTCGAATTTGTGAACCTTCTCTTCGAAATCAGGAAGGCCGCAGGGCACATCAGTCGAAACTTTGCGTATATAAGAGATGAGAACAAAGTCCGAATAATCCAAATAATACAAATTATCAAGCCTTATTCCCAAAATTCAAAGAAATGATATGGTATCAAGTATTAGAATATCGAATACAAATCATTTTTAAACTGATCAAAGTCGACCTGGGAGTAATTGCAATAAAGGTGTACTCTGCAGGGCTACAATACTAGAGCCTCACCACCGGATTCAGTTTAAGTTCATACACAAGATATCTTTTTTGGTGGTGGTTGGGCGAGAGTGTTATTTTTTTGCAAACGCTGCATTTTGTGTGTTTTAATCCCCACTGACAAGACAAAGAGATTCTGGTAGAAAGTGATTTTGACAATAACTCCGTGGGTGTTTTCTGCTTGACGTTACCGACGTTGAACTCTTGTGAAAGGGAGGAGAGAAAAGAGACGGTGATTCTATCATGTTTATATTGGTAACACCTTGGTTCCTACAGGATCAAAAAAATCCGATGTTTTGATCTGAACTCCGAGTGGTCCATAGACACGGCTCTGGAAGCCATGTGGGTGCGTTCTGCTACTGTGCATACCCTGGAGAATGTTCCCGGGTACTTTTTCAATATGAATCTTTCTATTCTTGGTAATTCGGGCGTCCAATAGTCTGGTTGGGTCCACGTACGGATTGAGTTTGGGGATACGGCAAATTAAAATCTTCGCAAGCCTTCTCCGATTGTTTATTACAGGGATTCCCAACCTATTTCGTGATGGGCCACATTCCAAGCACTTCCCACTCATATGATGATCATAAACTTTTTTCTTGATATTAGGTCTATTGTAAATTGAAAAAAAAAGAAAAAAAGAAACAACAACAATAAAAAACAACAAAAGAAATGAAAAGAAAAAAAACACAAACAAAAACCACTTTGTCGGCGAGGCTTATAATACGTGGAGTAATGGTTAGCAAAATAGATTTGCAAACCATTGTTAGTGAGTTCGATTCTCACTGGGCGTCCCAATAAAAAACAAAAGAAATGAAAAGAAAAAAAACAAAAACAAAAACCGCTTTGTCGGCGAGGCTTATAATACGTGGAGTAATGGTTAGCAAAATAGATTTGCAAACCATTGTTAGTGAGTTCGATTCTCACTGGGCGTCCCAATAAAAAACAAAAGAAATGAAAAGAAAAAAACAAAAACAAAAACCGCTTTGTCAGCGAGGCTTATAATACGTGGAGTAATGGTTAGCAAAATAGATTTGCAAACCATTGTTAGTGAGTTCGATTCTCACTGGGCGTCCCAGTAAAAAACAAAAGAAATGAAAAGAAAAAAACAAAAACAAAAACCACTTTGTCGGCGAGGCTTATAATACGTGGAGTAATGGTTAGCAAAATAGATTTGCAAACCATTGTTAGTGAGTTCGTTTCTCACTGGGCGTCCCAATATAAAACAAAAGAAATGAAAAGAAAAAAAACAAAAACAAAACAAAAACCGCTTTGTCGGCGAGGCTTATAATACGTGGAGTAATGGTTAGCAAAATAGATTTGCAAACCATTGTTAGTGAGTTCGATTCTCACTGGGCGTCCCAGTAAAAAACAAAAGAAATGAAAAGAAAAAACAAAAACAAAAACCACTTTGTCGGCGAGGCTTATAATACGTGGAGTAATGGTTAGCAAAATAGATTTGCAAACCATTGTTAGTGAGTTCGTTTCTCACTGGGCGTCCCAATATAAAACAAAAGAAATGAAAAGAAAAAAAAAAAAAAAACAAAAACCGCTTTGTCGGCGAGGCTTATAATACGTGGAGTAATGGTTAGCAAGATAGATTTGCAAACCATTGTTAGTGAGTTCGATTCTCACTGGGCGTCCCATACTTCTGGCCTTGTGGCATATCTAAGCTAAACTTAATAAATAACTATACTCAAAATACTCCTTACGTGGTGTAATGGTTAGAAAGCTAGATTTGCAGACCATTGTTAGTGAGTTCGATTCTCACTGGGCGCCGAATACTTCTCGCCTTGTGCCATATCTAAGCTAAGCTTATTAAATAACTCTAATACGCTAACTTTATCCCTTACAAAGGGGTAGGACCCCCAAGAGGGTGTCCTGAGTATGACACAAAACTGCATTTGATGTTGAGGCCACCGTTGTGGATCTCTGGCCCCTAACCTTAACCCCTAACCCTAACCCCGTCTTCATTTTTTCCTTTCTTTAATGGGAAAATAATGGGTAGATTAATTAACAGATAAAATTAATTCAGAGTGGTTCCCCTTTTTTAGGTTGGAGTTATAGGAAATAACCGGTTTTTTTTTCTGGTTGAACTTGTCAGAGGACAGAGTAAGGCCGACCTGTTGGCTGTGCTGTAGAATACACCGACCGCACCTCTGCAGAGGGACGAAATCCCCCCCAACGGAGCCACCTGTTGGCCGTAGGTGGCGATCCATAATACTTAAGGACGGAATCTTAGTGGCCGAGCAGTCCGTGACTTGTAACATTCCACAGGTGTAGACTATTAAAGTAAAGTATATGTTATTTTGAAAATACGTTACTAAACAGACAGCAAAGATAGAAAGACTGTTTGATTGATTGATTTTAACGGCATGGCAACACGTCTGGGGTTATTTTATACCTAAAGGTTTGGGAATCGCATAAATTGTACATTTATACCTACATTTTTTGTGTAGCTGCTTAACTTTGGTGATGCCATTTTAGGTCTGCGTAACAGAGGAAGCAAACCTTAGGAAATAACAGACATTTTAGCTCCAGCTTCCGCCCACAAAATAAAACAAAATCGTGCTTTAATCTTTATTTCGTATAGAATAGCATGTTAATTAAATGTTCGTGACTTGTATTTTGTTATTTAGATTTTGTTAAAAAAAGGACTTTTTTTTTCATTTTAATACCAACTCCCACTCTCTATCGACATTTTTCTTGGTCGCCATTTTGGATATCTCCACTGCCTTCAATGAGGTGGTACCGCCCACTATTGGGAATGACTGGTTTAAAACGAGGCTAAATTTCGTGAAAGCTTCCGGTGGGAAATCAATTAAAATATTGGGAGTACGTTGATTTGGCATTTCAAGAAAAAAAGAAAGAAAGAAAGAAAAATTGAAAGAATAAAAAAGGTTTTAATAAGAAATACCCTTTACTACGCACTCACATATGCAAATCTATCTTACTTAACAAAGTTAAATGGACTACTTCCGGTATTATTTAATGAACAAAAAACAGATCTTCATTTATAACACCACCCTGTCAGTGGGGCTTAGATTACACTGTCTGTTGCCCCATTCAGAGGGGTATGCCCCCCAAGGGGTGTCCTGGGATGGCATTAAACTGCATCTGATCGTGGGAGTGTTGAGTCAGATTTTCATTGCCATTGCTCTCAGGTCCACTCTGACCTAAATATAGGAAACTCGGTTATTATCTATAATTCTAACATAAACCAAGAGGAACCACTCTTGACTGATAAATTATTTATTTATTTCCCCATTAAACTAACCCTAAACCCTAACCCTAACTCCGTCTTCTTTTTTTCTAGTAGATCAATAAATAAATAGATAATTTATCAGTCAAGAGTGGTTCCCCTTTGTTTATGCTAAATTTACAGGAAATTACCGGAAACTCTATTATCTATATTTATAATAGTGTGGGTCATCCATCAAAGATCTTCATATACCAGTTCTGCATGGATACTGGATGCAGCGCAGAGGACCTTCCGAGATAGGGACGGTTGGCGAGAGATTGTCATGCATATCCGTGCTACTGGCGCGACATGATGATGATGATGATGATGATGTTTATATATATGTGTGTGTATATATAATATATATACGTCTAATAACAAAGGAGATTTAGTCTCCATTTGTCTGTAACCGAAACTACGTCACATTACCGAAAATCGTCAATACATAGAATAAAGAACAACCCTGTAATCAGTTTAAACAAATTTCTTTTTACTCTTGCCCTTTTTTTCAGTAACAAGAAGTGAACTAAAAAGTTTACAAATAAATACATATCTACGATTTTGTGTAAAATTTATGAGTAAAATATTCAAAATAATTATTTGATTAATAATTAATAGATGCACGCATCGACATCTTATTTGAGATGGACATTTCAATTTTTTTTTACTGTTCTAATAGATTTGATGATTTTACTTTTGATAAGACTTTTAGGTCTTATCTATTGGTCAAATAGATTGTTTAAAAATTATTTGTATCCAGAAGGAATACTTGAAACCATATAACTGTAAATTTGGTTGGTTTTGTTTTACGGCATATCAACCTCGGTGGGTCATTTAATGCCGATAAAGTTTTGAAATAAATCAATTCTTAATGGATAATCAGTTTTGTTCATAAACATGTTTTACTATTTAACCCATAGATGGGACCTTAACAGGTACTACCACTCCGGATCAGAGTGGACCAGAGAGCAATGGTGATGAAGGGGTGCTCCACATTCTCCAAACCTCCAGAACTGGAACCTCACCATCAGATAGAGTTTAACGTCATTCCCAGGACATGAAGACCCTCAGCCACCGCCTTCTAGAACCCATATGATAAAAGGGGTTGGGGCTTGCCATAAGAGCAATAGGGTTGGGGCCATCATATAGGTGCTAGGGCTTGACGTGACCAGCCGATTGATCGGAGGGGGCCTCTCCGACCGCCCATCTAGCCTAAGTAAGGGTCTAAGTGGAGTGTTGCAGGCCATGGACTGCTCATCCACCAAGACTCCGTCCTTAAGCATCACGGGTCGCCACCCACGGCCAACAGGTAGCCCCATTTGGGGAGTCTTACAGTCGGTGCATTCTAACGCCCCACCGACAGGGCGGTATAACTGTAAATTATTTGTTTTAAGAATAGTTACTTGATGTTATAATTGCTTACTAAGAATTATTATTGGTTATTTAAAATCATATAACTGTACGGACTAATATTATTAAATAGAAATAAGGTCATCGGGGTGGCCTAAAGTCAGTATCAGCGAGGGAGTCTATCCCATTTTTACTAGCGCTAGACTAAGGAGATTGTTTTGGCGTCTAAGGTGGGACGCCACACCTACCATCAGCCTCTTACTTTACTGCACAGATCCCTGTGCTACTGATACGCTGAGTTGGCGAGGGCTGGATGGTATCGAACTAGGAAATTTGTGGTTTACTATCCGAACGCACTACCGACTGAGCTAATTACTTGAAACAATGTAATTATTATTATTAGATACGAATACTTGAAACAGGTCGGAACATTGAAAATAGTTATGATTACAATCAAACATTTACGAATAAATCAAATTTTGGCTTGAATAACCCATAGATGTTGATATGCCTTTAAACAAGTAAACCAAAACAAAGCAAAACAAAAACAAAAAATAAAAAAACAAACAAACCAAAAAACAACCACACCCAAAAAACAAAAGAACGAAAAAACACAACCACCACCATATGGGTGCTAGAAGGCGGTGGCTGCGGGTCTTCATGTCCTGGGAATGACGTTAAACTCTATCTGATGGTGAGGTTCCAGTTTTAGAGGTTTGGTGAATGTGGAGCACCCCTTCATCACCATTGCTCCCTGGTCCACTCTGACCCAGAATGGTAGTACCTGTTAAATTTATTGTATTATCCATTAAGAATTGATTTATTTCAAAACTTTATCAGCATTAAATGACCCACTGAGGTTGATATGCCGTAAAACAAAACAAACTAAACCAAACAATCATCACCACCACCACGACCACCACCACAAAAGAACAAAAAAAAAAAAAAAAAAAAAGCAAACAAAAATAAGAAAAAGAAAATTAAAAAAAAAAAACAGTGAAGTTTTCCAATATTTCTAACTAAGCCATTTTGAAAATGCTGTTATGTTATTATTTTTCGCCAAATTATCATTGAATAAAACCGGAAATAATCCATTTAACTAAACAAGTGAGACATATTTGCACATATGAGCGTATATTACGTCGTCTTTTAAAATAAAACAGACTTTTAAAAAACATATTTTATTTATGTGTTTTGTTTTGGTTTTTTTTTTTTTGCAAGGGAAAAAAAAAATCAACACACAGTCAATATTTCAATTGATTTCCCACAGGAAACATTCATGAAATTTCAGCCTCGTTTTGAAACAAGTCTGGATTCTTCAAAATGTCTCCGTTAAAAGTAAGAAATAAATAAAAAAAATATTGCTGCGTTTATTTTTAGGGTCCATTCCTCCATTTTTTTTGTTCATTACTGCTTTTACATGATATTTTATGCGTTTTTCAAAAACAGACGATACACGAAGGAACACATGTACTAACAACGTTTCGATTTCATATACAGTCACCAACGGACGCCATTTTTTAATTTTTTAGATAGTAACAGAATATAAACTAAATTGTTCATTTTTTTCTTTTTTCTTTTTTCTTTTCTTTTTTCTTTTTTCTTTTCTTTTCTTTTCTTTCCTCTAAAAATTTTTTTTTTATAGATGTCGGAATTATTTAGATATGAATCAGACATTCTTCCCAGGATCAGGGTATCTGCATGCTTTGTCTCCGATCAAAAATATCAGTCAATCCCTTTGCTTAATCTGTCGGTGGGGCTTAGATTATCCTGATCCGCTCAGGAACCACAAGGTTCTGGGTTCGATTCTGGCCCTAGCTTTCTGTTCGCATAGTTACATGATTTCAAGTAACCAATAATAATTTTTAGTAAACAACTAAATATATTCTTAATACAAATAATTTACAGTTATATGGTTTCAAGTATTCCTATCTAATACTAATAATTGTATAGTTTCAAGAAATTAGCTCAGTCGGTAGAGCGTCAGACTAGAAACCACAAGGTTCCGGGTTCGATACCGGCCCTCGCTAACTCAGCGTATGAGAAGCACAGGGATCTGTGTGGTAAAGCGGAGAGCTGATGGTAGGTGTGGCGTCCCACCTTAGAAGCACCCCCCCAAAAAAATCTAAAGAGCAAAAGAAGATAGAAATAATGACTTTAACAAATTATCCTTATCTTTGTTGTTTATATATTCATTTTATCTTTAAAAAAATGAACCTGCTCACGTCATCCACAGTAGTAAAAATAAAGTCAGTAAGGTTGCCTATTGTTGGTATCAGTCGGACAGCGAGGGAGTCTATCCCCTTTTTATTAGAGCTAGACTAGAGAGTTCAACTTCCATCGTAGTGATTAAAGATGGATGCCTGAAACTAAAATTTCATAAAAAAATAAACACACACACACACACACACACACACACACACACACACATATATATATATATATATATATTAATAAGTCATCCACAGACACGTGTTTCGGCGTTTCACGCCTCTTCAGTATGGCTAGACACAACTATCTTTGGCTAGGGTCGAACTCTGACCGTTTGGCAGCCTGATATCTTATCTCCTCGTTCACTGACAGCTGTAGCGGGGACTGGTGTTTTTAAACTATTAAGTACATAAGTTTGTTTATGTATTTTACGGTCACAGAGAGATCAAATTTTTTCGGAAACGATCATTGCTTATATGCTTAGTAGTGAGAGCTAATTTAAATTACCAATTACTCATACCAAATTTATGGGAGCATATATATATATATATATATATATATATATATATATATATATGCACAGAGCTATATACTATATATGCTCCCCATCCCCCTGGGGTTGAGCACTTTGGTGGGGATTTCGCTGATAACCGCCAACTAAAGCGTAAACGCAACGCTCTCCTATAAAAGGGATGGATCACTCTATGGTGGCCTTTACATACATACAGATGTGTGTATTAAAACAGTTAAAATCCTCTTCGCATTCTGTGGGTGACGATGACCTGGCGGCTAACCTGTCCGACTGATGCTGAATCGATCGGAGTTCTATCCCGCTGCAGGTAGCTCACAAAATGTCTAGCCACACTGAAGAGACTTGATAAGCCGAAACATTATATATATATATATATATATATATATATATATATATATATATATACAGGGTGACCCCCCCAAAAAAAAACAGGCCTGTATTTTTGGATCACCCTATATATCATCATATCCAACAACATAAAAAAATAAGATTACTACAGTTTAGCTCAATCAGTAGAGCATCCTCATAGGAAACACAAGCTCCAGCGCATGAGTAGCACAGCTTGGATCTGTGTAGTAAAGTGGAGAGCTGATGCTAGGTGAGGTGCTCCACCCCAGACGCAACAATAATCTTCCGACTATGGAACAGGTAGTACTAGTATATAGTGAAATACCACCAGCCAAATATGGTGTGAAAAACTCAGAAGGAGTGAAATAATAATAATAATTATAATAATAAGACCCAACAAAATAGTAAATGTAGACTATGCAGTAATAGAGATGAGACTGTAAACCATGTACTCTGCGAATGTAGCAAACTAGCACAACGGGAGTACAAAACTAGGCACGACTGGGTTGGGAAGGTGATCCACTGGGAATTATGCAAAAAATTAAATTTTGACCATACAACAAAATGGTATATGCATAAACCAGAATCTGTTCTTGAGAGCGAAACGCATAAAATTCTCTGGGACTTTGAAATAAAAACGGATCACCTTATCCCAGCAAGAAGACCAGGCCTAGTGCTGATTAACAAAAAAGAAAGAACTTGTCAACTGGTGGATTTTGCAGTTCCAGCAGATCACAGGGTGAAGCTGAAGGAAAATGAAAAAATGGACAAATATCTGAACCTTACCAGAGAACTGAAAAAGTTATGGAATATGAAAGTCAAAGTGATACCAATTGTAGTTGGGGCACTTGGAACGGTCCCAGAGGGATTGGAAAATCTGGACATCAGAGGGAAGATTGAGACAATCCAGAATACTGCACTGCTGCAATCTGCTAGAATACTTAGAAGAGTCCTGGAGACCTTATAATAATAATAATAATAATAATAATAATAATAATAATAATAGGGAGTACACGGCTAGGCACAACAGTGAGAAAGGTGATTCACTGGGAATTGTGCAAGAAATTAATCTTTAACCATACTACAAAATGGTATATGCACAAACCAAAATCCATCCTCAACTCTCAAAGAATGAAATAATAATAAAGATACTGAGAAGGGTGCTGGAGATTTGAAGAGATTTGATATTGCCAAGTCTTCAGCTTTATCGACTAAATATTTGGTTTGAGCATCCAAATGCCTCAACTCTCAAAGAATGAAATAATAATAAAGATACTGAGGAGGGTGCTGGAGATTTCAAGAGATTTGATATTGCCAATCTTCAGCTTTATCGACTAAATATTTGGTGTGAGCATCCAAATGCCTCAACTCTCAAAGAATGAAATAATAATAAAGATACTGAGAAGGGTGCTGGAGATTTGAAGAGATTTGATATTGCCAATCTTCAGCTTTATCGACTAAATATTTGGTGTGAGCATCCAAATGCCTCAACTCTCAAAGATTGAAATAATAATAAAGATACTGAGGAGGGTGCTGGAGATTTGAAGAGATTTGATATTGGCAAGTCTTCAGCTTTATCGACTAAATATTTGGTGTGAGCATGCAAATGCATCAACTCCCAATGTGTGAAATAGTAATAATATTAAAGATACTGAGGAGGGTGCTGGAGATTTGAAGAGATTTGATATTGCCAAGTCTTCAGCTTTATCGACTAAATATTTGGTGTGAGCATCCAAATGCCTCAACTCTCAAAGATTGAAATAATAATAAAGATACTGAGGAGGGTGCTGGAGATTTGAAGAGATTTGATATTGCCAAGTCTTCAGCTTTATCGACTAAATATTTGGTGTGAGCATCCAAATGCCTCAACTCTCAAAGATTGAAATAATAATAAAGATACTGAGGAGGGTGCTGGAGATTTGAAGAGATTTGATATTGCCAAGTCTTCAGCTTTATCGACTAAATATTTGGTGTGAGCATCCAAATGCCTCAACTCTCAAAGATTGAAATAATAATAAAGATACTGAGGAGGGTGCTGGAGATTTGAAGAGATTTGATATTGCCAAGTCTTCAGCTTTATCGACTAAATATTTGGTGTGAGCATCCAAATGCCTCAACTCTCAAAGATTGAAATAATAATAAAGATACTGAGGAGGGTGCTGGAGATTTGAAGAGATTTGATATTGCCAAGTCTTCAGCTTTATCGACTAAATATTTGGTGTGAGCATCAAATGCCTCAACTCTCAAAGATTGAAATAATAATAAAGATACTGAGGAGGGTGCTGGAGATTTGAAGAGATTTGATATTGCCAAGTCTTCAGCTTTATCGACTAAATATTTGGTGTGAGCATCCAAATGCCTCAACTCTCAAAGATTGAAATAATAATAAAGATACTGAGGAGGGTGCTGGAGATTTGAAGAGATTTGATATTGCCAAGTCTTCAGCTTTATCGACTAAATATTTGGTGTGAGCATCCAAATGCCTCAACTCTCAAAGATTGAAATAATAATAAAGATACTGAGGAGGGTGCTGGAGATTTGAAGAGATTTGATATTGCCAAGTCTTCAGCTTTATCGACTAAATATTTGGTGTGAGCATCCAAATGCCTCAACTCTCAAAGATTGAAATAATAATAAAGATACTGAGGAGGGTGCTGGAGATTTGAAGAGATTTGATATTGCCAAGTCTTCAGCTTTATCGACTAAATATTTGGTGTGAGCATCCAAATGCCTCAACTCTCAAAGATTGAAATAATAATAAAGATACTGAGGAGGGTGCTGGAGATTTGAAGAGATTTGATATTGCCAAGTCTTCAGCTTTATCGACTAAATATTTGGTGTGAGCATCCAAATGCCTCAACTCTCAAAGATTGAAATAATAATAAAGATACTGAGGAGGGTGCTGGAGATTTGAAGAGATTTGATATTGCCAAGTCTTCAGCTTTATCGACTAAATATTTGGTGTGAGCATCCAAATGCCTCAACTCTCAAAGATTGAAATAATAATAAAGATACTGAGGAGGGTGCTGGAGATTTGAAGAGATTTGATATTGCCAATCTTCAGCTTTATCGACTAAATATTTGGTGTGAGCATCCAAATGCCTCAACTCTCAAAGATTGAAATAATAATAAAGATACTGAGGAGGGTGCTGGAGATTTGAAGAGATTTGATATTGCCAAGTCTTCAGCTTTATCGACTAAATATTTGGTGTGAGCATCCAAATGCCTCAACTCTCAAAGATTGAAATAATAATAAAGATACTGAGGAGGGTGCTGGAGATTTCAATAGATTTGATATTGGCAAGTCTTCAGCTTTATCGACTAAATATTTGGTGTGAGCATCCAAATGCCTCAACTCTCAAAGATTGAAATAATAATAAAGATACTGAGGAGGGTGCTGGAGATTTCAATAGATTTGATATTGCCAAGTCTTCAGCTTTATCGACTAAATATTTGGTGTGAGCATCCAAATGCCTCAACTCTCAAAGATTGAAATAATAATAAAGATACTGAGGAGGGTGCTGGAGATTTGAAGAGATTTGATATTGCCAAGTCTTCAGCTTTATCGACTAAATATTTGGTGTGAGCATCCAAATGCCTCAACTCTCAAAGATTGAAATAATAATAAAGATACTGAGGAGGGTGCTGGAGATTTCAATAGATTTGATATTGGCAAGTCTTCAGCTTTATCGACTAAATATTTGGTGTGAGCATCCAAATGCCTCAACTCTCAAAGATTGAAATAATAATAAAGATACTGAGGAGGGTGCTGGAGATTTGAAGAGATTTGATATTGCCAAGTCTTCAGCTTTATCGACTAAATATTTGGTGTGAGCATCCAAATGCCTCAACTCTCAAAGATTGAAATAATAATAAAGATACTGAGGAGGGTGCTGGAGATTTCAAGATTTGATATTGGCAAGTCTTCAGCTTTATCGACTAAATATTTGGTGTGAGCATCCAAATGCCTCAACTCTCAAAGATTGAAATAATAATAAAGATACTGAGGAGGGTGCTGGAGATTTGAAGAGATTTGATATTGCCAAGTCTTCAGCTTTATCGACTAAATATTTGGTGTGAGCATCCAAATGCCTCAACTCTCAAAGATTGAAATAATAATAAAGATACTGAGGAGGGTGCTGGAGATTTCAATAGATTTGATATTGCAAGTCTTCAGCTTTATCGACTAAATATTTGGTGTGAGCATCCAAATGCCTCAACTCTCAAAGATTGAAATAATAATAAAGATACTGAGGAGGGTGCTGGAGATTTGAAGAGATTTGATATTGCCAAGTCTTCAGCTTTATCGACTAAATATTTGGTGTGAGCATCCAAATGCCTCAACTCTCAAAGATGAAATAATAATAAAGATACTGAGGAGGGTGCTGGAGATTTGAAGAGATTTGAATTGCCAAGTCTTCAGCTTTATCGACTAAATATTTGGTGTGAGCATGCAAATGCCTCAACTCTCAAAGATTGAAATAATAATAAAGATACTGAGGAGGGTGCTGGAGATTTGAAGAGATTTGATATTGCCAAGTCTTCAGCTTTATCGACTAAATATTTGGTGTGAGCATGCAAATGCATCAACTCCAATGTGTGAAATAATAATATTAAGATACTGAGGAGGGTGCTGGAGATTTGAAGAGATTTGAATTGCCAAGTCTTCAGCTTTATCGACTAAATATTTGGTGTGAGCATCCAAATGCATCAACTCCCAATGTGTGAAATAATAATAAAAATACTGAGGAGGGTGCTGGAGATTTGAAGAGATTTGAAATTGCCAAGTCTTCAGCTTTATCGACTAAATATTTGGTGTGAGCATCCAAATGCCTCAACTCTCAAAGATTGAAATAATAATAAAGATACTGAGGAGGGTGCTGGAGATTTGAAGAGATTTGATATTGCCAAGTCTTCAGCTTTATCGACTAAATATTTGGTGTGAGCATCCAAATGCCTCAATTCTCAAAGATTGAAATAATAATAAAGATACTGAGGAGGGTGCTGGAGATTTCAAGATTTGATATTGGCAAGTCTTCAGCTTTATCGACTAAATATTTGGTGTGAGCATCCAAATGCCTCAACTCTCAAAGATTGAAATAATAATAAAGATACTGAGGAGGGTGCTGGAGATTTGAAGAGATTTGATATTGCCAAGTCTTCAGCTTTATCGACTAAATATTTGGTGTGAGCATCCAAATGCCTCAACTCTCAAAGATTGAAATAATAATAAAGATACTGAGGAGGGTGCTGGAGATTTGAAGAGATTTGATATTGCCAAGTCTTCAGCTTTATCGACTAAATATTTGGTGTGAGCATCCAAATGCCTCAACTCTCAAAGATTGAAATAATAATAAAGATACTGAGGAGGGTGCTGGAGATTTGAAGAGATTTGATATTGCCAAGTCTTCAGCTTTATCGACTAAATATTTGGTGTGAGCATCCTAATGCCTCAACTCTCAAAGAATGAAATAATAATAAAGATACTGAGGAGGGTGCTGGAGATTTGAAGAGATTTGAAATTGCCAAGTCTTCAGCTTTATCGACTAAATATTTGGTGTGAGCATGCAAATGCCTCAACTCTCAAAGATTGAAATAATAATAAAGATACTGAGGAGGGTGCTGGAGATTTGAAGAGATTTGATATTGCCAAGTCTTCAGCTTTATCGACTAAATATTTGGTGTGAGCATGCAAATGCATCAACTCCCAATGTGTGAAATAGTAATAATATTAAAGATACTGAGGAGGGTGCTGGAGATTTGAAGAGATTTGAAATTGCCAAGTCTTCAGCTTTATCGACTAAATATTTGGTGTGAGCATCCAAATGCATCAACTCCCAATGTGTGAAATAGTAATATATTAAAGATACTGAGGAGGGTGCTGGAGATTTGAAGAGATTTGAAATTGCCAAGTCTTCAGCTTTATCGACTAAATATTTGGTGTGAGCATCCAAATGCCTCAACTCTCAAAGATTGAAATAATAATAAAGATACTGAGGAGGGTGCTGGAGATTTGAAGAGATTTGATATTGCCAAGTCTTCAGCTTTATCGACTAAATATTTGGTGTGAGCATCCAAATGCCTCAACTCTCAAAGATTGAAATAATAATAAAGATACTGAGGAGGGTGCTGGAGATTTGAAGAGATTTGATATTGCCAAGTCTTCAGCTTTATCGACTAAATATTTGGTGTGAGCATCCAAATGCCTCAACTCTCAAAGATTGAAATAATAATAAAGATACTGAGGAGGGTGCTGGAGATTTGAAGAGATTTGAAATTGCCAAGTCTTCAGCTTTATCGACTAAATATTTGGTGTGAGCATCCAAATGCCTCAACTCTCAAAGATTGAAATAATAATAAAGATACTGAGGAGGGTGCTGGAGATTTGAAGAGATTTGAAATTGCCAAGTCTTCAGCTTTATCGACTAAATATTTGGTGTGAGCATCCAAATGCCTCAACTCTCAAAGATTGAAATAATAATAAAGATACTGAGGAGGGTGCTGGAGATTTGAAGAGATTTGATATTGCCAAGTCTTCAGCTTTATCGACTAAATATTTGGTGTGAGCATGCAAATGCCTCAACTAATAG
>CM042173.1:19035498-19077998 GCA_023376005.1 Doryteuthis pealeii
TGAAACAGGCGCTTGTTAGCGCAATATTTAAAATTGTTTTCCTATATTTATACCTTATACTCTCGGATTTATTCCGTTTTTATATACTTTTCATATATATATATATATATATATATATATATATATATATATATATATATATATATATAAATGGTATGCCATATATATGGCAGCAAGATTAGACTCCCTGCCATACTCCTGGGAAAAGTCAAAAATGGTTGTCGGCGAATTTTTACGACTACACTAGTCCCAATGTTTGGCCTCCGAACTCCCCAGATTTTAACCCCATGGATTATTATATATGTGGCGCTGTTGAGAAAGACACCAATCGCCGTGCCAGTAATACAAAAGCCCAGTTAATCGACAGAATTAAGATAGTTTTTTAGACCCTTCCCAGGGAAACTGTAACATCAGCTTGCCCCAGATTCCGGTGCAGGATTGAGGCTGTGATCGACGCTAATGCCGGTTATTTTGAGTGAAACTTTTTGACAGTAGTATAATTTTAGTACCATATATATATATATTGATTAACTCAGCTTTAGTATATATATATATATATATATATATATATATACTAAAGCTGAGTTAATCAACTTTTACTTCCTATAGGCTTTTTTACTGTTTAGTTTAATGACACGAATATTATACTAAATCATTCCTTACTTTTAGGATTGAATCATGTTTGAAAAAATTCTATTTTAATTGGTTCTAATTAGTCGTAATTTGCAATTAAGTCAAAAACCGACCAATCTTTTACTTTACTCTGTGTTTATCACTTTCTTTCTGTCTATGTATCTCTTTACTATCTTCTCGTTATATAATGTTAGTTTCTCTGGAGAGAAGAGAGAGTGAGAGACGGGAGAATTTGAAATGTATTTCTATGTTAAATTTCACAACCAGCAACCCATAGCTTAAATGAGGTCAAATATTTCTGTTCTTAGAAAGCATATTGATAATGATTTTATGGTTTCGTCCGGTTGTATTCATTTAAAAAAAAAACTATTCGCTTTGCTAACTCCCTTTTCCTTAATCTCAATTATCTACCCAGAGTTGAATGGGTGACCCAATGGGTCACGTTTTGCCTATATATATATATATATATATATATATATATATATATATATGGTAGAAATGTGAGGAGGTTAATCCGACAGTATGTGGAGAAAAGTAGACAAACACGGGATGTTGTGGAAACTTGATGTTTATTGTCGACGGTGCAACGTTTCGGTCTCTTATTAGACCATCTTCAGGACTTGCATATAGTTCTTACTCCAATGATGGAAATTCTCAAAATGCTGAAAAGCGGAAGGTCGTCAGTAGGGGGAAGTGTAGTTGGGGGTGGTTAGTGGATTCTTCTTCTCTCTGGAATGGGGAGTGCCGAAATGGTCAATGGTGGTACCACAGGTGTTAGATTGTGGGGATTGGTTAGCTAAATATGTGTATGTGTGTGTGTCTGTCTGTTTAATTGTTTTTTGTTTATGTGTGATTGGGAACTGGATTTGTCGTTAAGTTATATGTGTGTTGTTGGTATGTTGGTGTGATTTTTTTTGATTTATTATTTATTTTATTTTATTTTATTTTATTTATTTATTTTTTTTTGGAGGGTTTGTAAGGGTAAGATTTGTTAAAATTGTAAGTGAGCATATGTATAATGTTATGTACTATTATTGTTATTATTATTATTATCATATATATTATAATGTCATTCATTATTTATGAATATTTAACATTATGTCTATCTGTCTGTCGGTCTATCTAACTATCTATCTATTTAGCTTGAGTGTGTTCATGTCTATCAACCTATCTGTTTTTTTGTTTTTTGTTTTTTTTTTTTTTTTTTCTTTATTGTGTGTCTGTTCATCTATATTTGGTCTTTCAGTCCATCTATCTATCTATCTATTTTTATTAGGTTGTTACTTATCTTTTTGTGTATCTGTCTATATATCTGAATTGAATATGTAGCTGGTATGTATGTATGTATGAGATTCTAATTTTATTTTATTTTATTTTATTATATATCTATTTGTTTATTTTTTTAAATTTATTTTTTATTTTTTTTTTTTTATATTTATTTTTAAAAAGATTTTATTTTTTTTTATTTTTTTATTTTTTTTATTTTATTTTTTTATTTATTTATTTATTTTTTTTTAATTTTAATATTGGTTTTGTTTAAGTGAAGGGGGGTGACATTTGTTAAAATTGTACGAGCGTGTGTGTATAATGTTATATCTTATTGTTATTATTGTTTTTATTATTATTATTATTATTATTGTTATTGTTATTAATAGTGGCGATGTTATTATTGTTGATGTTATTATGTATTATATAGCTTTGTGACATATCCATGTCTTTATCTATTTTGATTTATCTTCAATCTGTTAATTTCATATGTGTCTGTTTGTTTGCGATGATTTGTTTGTGCTGTCTGTCTGTCTATCTATCTATCTATTTTTTTTTTTTTTTTTTTTTTTTTTTTTTTTGTCTGTTAATATTTATCTATATCTCCATCCATCCATCTGTCTATCTATCTATTATCTATCTATCTATCTATCTATCTATCTATCTATCTATCTATCTATCTATCTATCTGTCTATTTAGCTTGAATGTGTTCATGTCTATCAATCTGTTGTCTATATGTGTGTCTGTTCATCTATTTTTGATCTTTCTGTCCATCTGTATGTCTGTTTATATTCTGTATGTCTCTATTTTATCTATGTATCTGTCTATATATCTAACTAGAGTGTATTCATATCTATCTCTCTGCCTGTCTATAGTCTGTTATTAGTCTGTCTATCCATAGTCTGTTAATATCTACCTATCTATCTGTGCATATATCTGTATTTAGTCTGTTAATATCTGTCTGTCTGTCAGTTCATCTATCTACCTTTAATCTGTTGGTGTCTATCTATCGATCTATCTGTTTTTGTTTTTTTTTTTTTTTAAATCTTTTTATGTGTATGCATATTTTGAAGGGTTGTAAATGTTTGTGTGTGTGAGTGTATGTGTAAGTGTGTGTTTATTAAGATTGTTATTGTTTGTGTTTGTTTTGTGATGTTGTTGTTGTTATTGGCTTTATGCTAAGTGTTGTCTTGTTGTCTGTTTGGTTTGTAACTATCCATGATGGTTTTACCTAGGTGTGAGGATATATTGAAGAAGCCGGATCTGGAATTGATGTTGGGAATGTTGCTAATGGCACTGGCTTCGAATATTTGTCGTAATCTTTTGTTGTGGATGTATGCGATCATGGATGCATTGTTGAAATTAAACCTATGTTGGTGTTTAAATATGTGTTGGAATATACAGTTGTTGCTGTCACCTAATTTTATATTGCGTTTGTGCTCATATAAGCGTTTTTTTAAATTTCTGGAGGTCTCGCCTATGTATTTCCTATGGCAGTCTGCACAAGGGATCATGTATACACCGGCTTCTGATTTTACTTGTTGTCGGGAGTTTTTGTTTATTATGTTGTGTATGGTTTTGGATGCTAAACTGACTGTCTTTATGCCTAGGTTGTTAAGATTTTTGGTGATGTTGCTGTTTGTGTGGTTATTTGGTAGAATTATGTATCTGTGTGGGGAGTTGGACTGGGTGGGGTTCTGGAAATGGTTTCTGGTGTGGATTTTGAGGGCTTTGGCCTTGGCGTGTTGTATGAAGGATGTGGGATAATGGAGGTTTTGGAAGGCGTTCATTATGTGGGTGAATTCATCATCTAGGTGTTTAGGTGTGCAGATGCGGAGGGCTTTAAGGTGAAAACCTATTATAATTCCTCTTTTGGTGTGAGTGTCATGGTGAGAGTAGTAATGTATGTGGTCGTTTTTGGCAGTGGGTTTGTGGTGGACTTTGAATTCTAATGTGTTGTTGTTTTTTAAAAGTAAGATGTCTAGGAAAGGTAGGGAATTGTTAGATTCTAGTTCATGTGTAAATTGTATGGTGGGTTCAATGTTGTTTAGTCTGTGTGTGATTTCGGTGATGTTTATAGATAAAATAGAGACATACAGAATATAAACAGACATACAGATGGACAGAAAGATCAAAAATAGATGAACAGACACACATATAGACAACAGATTGATAGACATGAACACATTCAAGCTAAATAGACAGATAGATAGATAGATAGATAGATAGATAGATAGATAGACAGATGGATGGATGGAGATATAGATAAATATTAACAGACAAAAAAAAAAAAAAAAAAAAAAAAAAATAGATAGATAGATAGACAGACAGACAGCACAAACAAATCATCGCAAACAAACAGACACATATGAAATTAACAGATTGAAGATAAATCAAAATAGATAAAGACATGGATATGTCACAAAGCTATATAATACATAATAACATCAACAATAATAACATCGCCACTATTAATAACAATAACAATAATAATAATAATATAATAATAAACAATAATAACAATAAGATATAACATTATACACACACGCTCGTACAATTTTAACAAATGTCACCCCCTTCACTTAAACAAAACCAATATTAAAATTTAATAAAAAAAATAAATAAATAAATAAATAAATAAAAAAATAAAAAATAATAAAAAAAAAAAAAATTTTAAAATAAATATAATAAAAAAAAAAAAATAAATAAATTTAAAAATAAACAATAGATATATAATAAATAAAATAAAATAAAATTAGAATCTCATACATACATACATACCAGCTACATATTCAATTCAGATATATAGACAGATACACAAAAAGATAAGTAACAACCTAATAAAAATAGATAGATAGATAGATGGACTGAAAGACCAAATATAGATGAACAGACACACAATAAAGAAAAAAACAAAAAAAAAAACAAAAAAAACAGATAGGTTGATAGACATGAACACACTCAAGCTAAATAGATAGATAGTTAGATAGACCGACAGACAGATAGACATAATGTTAAATATTCATAAATAATGAATGACATTATAATATATATGATAATAATAATAATAACAATAATAGTACATAACATTATACATATGCTCACTTACAATTTTAACAAATCTTACCCTTACAAACCTCCAAAAAAAAATAAATAAATAAATAAAATAAAATAAATAAATAATAAATCAAAAAAAAATCACACCAACATACCAACAACACACATATAACTTAACGACAAATCCAGTTCCCAATCACACATAAACAAAAACAATTAAACAGACAGACACACACACATACACATATTTAGATAACCAATCCCACAATCTAACACCTGTGGTACCACCATTGACCATTTCGGCACTCCCATTCCAGAGAGAAGAAGAATCCACTAACCACCCCCAACTACACTTCCCCCTACTGACGACCTTCCGCTTTTCAGCATTTTGAGAATTTCCATCATTGGAGTAAGAACTATATGCAAGTCCTGAAGATGGTCTAATAAGAGACCGAAACGTTGCACCGTCGACAATAAACATCAAGTTTCCACAACATCCCGTGTTTGTCTACTTTTCTCCACATATATATATATATATTGCTTGATGCACCCCTTTTAACCAAATTTTATTTCCATTCACCACCCTCAAATAGATTAATTGAATATTGCCGAAATTTTTCTTAGTCTCGATGGATGCCATAATGAGAGGGGGTTGATTTTTAAAAAACATTATTCGATTTCCACATCAAACTTTTTACAAAATACAGAACAATTATTATAAATGGAATATTGAATCATATAATAACACCCACACCAACAGTTGGCAATATTGAAACTGACGTAACAAGCGATATTCTCGCCCAGAGCGGGGTTTTTCGTTAATCATAATTTAATTCTAATTTTATTCATTAGAAATCTGTTGCCATGGATACAAACTAAAATTTCGGGCATTGTATTTTAATTTTTCATTATTTTTTCTTTCGTTTTTAAAATTCATATTTTTCTTTTTCTTATTATTTAATAATCTTTTTTTTTCTAAAGATATTTAATAATCTATTATGAATTTTATGAAAATAATTCATCTACACATATATAAAGGGCAGTTTGTGCGTATGTATGTCCGGGGGAAACTAAGAAAATAAAACAATTAATAAAAAAGTAAATATATATACGCATTCATATTACCAGATCTTGCTTTTTGAACAAAAATAATGAAAATTTGATTTAAATTCGTAAAGATAATTAAAAAATAAAATTCAAATGATAACAATATGGAATTTTTTTTTGATTTAGTATTTTAAATAGGAGACATTAATTTTTCTTTTCAAAGTGTCTGGATGAATGCAAGGTCTTTTTACATAGGGATTTTAATAAGGCATTCCGAGAGGATCCAATTCGGGATTTAACAATAATGGATCTGCGATACTACCTTTTTACCCCTCCCCCCTTTACCCGGGTTGCCGCTTCTAATTTAAAATATAATTGTTTTTAACTCTTTTCTTTCGTGAAGATATTATATGCGTTGTTTTCGTTTGGTTTATTTAAATGATCCGTATATTTTGAACGGGTCGTGTGTGAACACCTATAATAAAATAGGACATTGTGGAAAAAAGTCTCTTCATAAGTTAGTTTTGTTAAGGTCCGCCTGGTGAGGTGAGTATGATGTTGTAAGACCCGAAACTCCCGAGGAACCAAGTTTTGACATCACTGACGACGCCCTCCAAAATGTGATAAAGTGCGTATATATTTAAAGATTAACTTTTAGTTAAGTATTTCCCTCAAGTCTCTTAGTGTATACAAGTAACGAGCAAGTCTCTGCGTGGCTGTTACGTATCCCTGGGCCAATATATAAGAATTTATGATCTATTCGTAAAATACACATAAATCCGAAAGTAAACGTAATAGCAATAGAAAAATGAAATAGTGCTACAATACACTACTTAAATTTATAGACTAAGCGAGGTCACGTGGTTTAAAACTCAGCCAATCAACAGCCCGAATGCGTGACTGGTTGACTACTTAATCACTGATACCGAGAGGCATCCATTTGCAATCATTGACGAAGGACTTACAATACTGAAGAGCACCAAGGAACAACTAAAGGATTCTTTACCAAGGATTTCCACAGGACAAGCGCTCTTGCTTGAAGCCTAAAAGATGGCCCATAAAATCGTAACACCTTTCCCAAGAGTATTAGTCCGAAAGTGAATGTAATTGCGCGACTAGAGTTCGAACTCGGTTATTACGACCTCGCAATCCAGTACATTAGCCATTACGTCACAAGAAACTCCTCCTTTTCCATATTAATTGATGAAAATGAAACAGTAAAAAAAGGCGTCCCCAAAATTCTCATTTGGAGCCATTTATAAAGGGTATGTTCAATACGGCAAATAAGTTAAAATTTGTTAAATTGAATTCCAAACTTGAAAATGAAACGAAGAAAGATATTTAAAAAAAAATCATTAAATCCAAAGAAATATTCGTGAAAGCCGATAAAATCTAAAATGTTTTATCGTTTGGAAAAAAAATGTGAACACAAAAAATTATTAAAGGAAATGTGTCACCAAACTCGTCAAGAAATCTCCGAATCGTTGGGAAAATGAAATTAACTTGGAAGCTGGTGATATTGTGGCTAGACTGAAAATTGACAACTGCGTTAATAAGATCTTAAAAAAAAAATATCCGACTTTCCTTACAATCAAAGACCAGAAAGAAAATTCGAGAATAAACCGGGAATACCAATTTCTAAATCCCAGAAAAAAAAAAGATAAGGCAGATTGGCATCACGATCTTGGAGAAAAAATGCAAAACCATTAGAAGAACTCTTGAATGGAATCAATTCAGGAAAAAATATCAAATCTGCCATTAACTGCGTTCATAATAGACAGTTGGGTAGGTCGATTTTAGAATATAATATATTTAGTAAATATCCCCCATCATCGCCGACGCCTCCAATATGCCAATTTTTACAATTCAGTGTGTATTTTGGGAACTTATAAACCTAAAGTCTTGTTGAGAACAGGATACCCCCATGGACTGAATAAAGGGTTAGGTTCAAAGTTCGTGATGGCTTCCGATTACGACAAGAAGGTTCCCGAGTTCGAAAAGAAGTGATGAACCTGTTCAATACTTGATTGGTTGACCATTTAAGCAAAAGTAAAAGTGATCCGTCTTCCAGAACGAGGTTCAACTTGAAAACCCTTCGACCATTCAAAAATGTATTTTCATACAAAAATATACTCAGGAGAGAACAACCTGTGTAAAAACACCGAAAATTATTGATGCATTACCCAGAGTTTTTTTTTACACGAGTCCAATTTCAGCATTAACTGATTTTTCGTTTATGTCTTATTAATTTTGAACACATATACCTCATTACATTTTAGAGCAATTGATCGCAATGTAGTCAGAAATAAATTTGTGCCAGTTTGAATGTAAATATTATAGGCTATGCAGTGTCTTTTTTTATTTTATTTTTTATATTATAGGACTTATCTAGAATCTTCACAAGAACATGTCAAAGACGTTTATTGTTTGAGCAATCTGCCCTCATCTTATTGTTACTGTAAGAAATATTGACAAAAACAAAACAACACCACAGAGGCAATATTCAAGATTCTAGAAAATTTAACATGCTTAATAAATATTATTAAATTAAATACAAATTGACACTAATAGTGTAGCAGGAGTTTTTACTGTAAACAAACCGAGTCATTTGTTTATCAAAAATGACTTGATTTAGTATTAAAGGACCCCAAAAGTGTTGATATGCCGTAAAACAACAACAACAAAACAACCAACCAACCAACCAACCAACGTTAAACTGTGATGAGGTAAGCAGGTACTGTACGAAACCTGAGTCCTTTGTTTAGCAAAAGTGACTTGATTCGGCATTAAAATGACCCGGAAAGGGTTGAAAACAACCGACCAACCGACCGACCACAATATATTTACTGATGTTCGGGATGGCAACGAACAATTAAGTGCTGACACATCGACCAGTTCTTTGCGTCTATCTGATTTTATGTATATATTTACCCAACCCTCCGCACGAGCAGGATGCGACACAAGGTCAATTTCTTAAGCGGAGTTTAACAGGTTTGGATTCAGAGTTTTCCTTTTTCTAGACTGGTTACCTAGCCAAAGTTAAATATCAAAGTCTGCTCTAATGTTTACCCATAGCCGGAGAGAGAGAGAGAGAGAGAGAGAGAGAGAGAGAGAGAGAGAGAGAGAGAGAGAGAGAGAGAGTAGTTGGGTGCATACATTTTCCCAAGGGTATTAGCGCTATGTGAAATGCAAACAGCCTCGTCCAGGATTTGAACTCGGGTTGACGAGTCCATTTCCTACGACTCTAACCATTACACCACGCGCCTCCAACAAAGTCTGCTTTTATGTATTTAAGGTTGCACCACCGTTTTCCAAAGGTCTCTTATGGACACGTTGCCCTGCACTTGTACGAATGCTACTTTCAGATTCCTGACTTTTGTCAAATGCTATCACGTCCTTTCTTTGGTAATAGTCACACGATGATGATGATGTTGATGATGATGATGATCATTATCATCATCATTATCAGCAGCAGCAGCGTAATCAGACATGATACCTGCCCTACAAAGTATGCAAATGTCTCTTGTCGTTGCATCAGACCAAATTCATTCTGGAATACAAATCATTTGACTGCGACAACCTTTTGCAATAGGGTAGGTCGATTTTTCACTTTTTAAAAATATCAAATTACATGAAACACCAAAATTTGTGTATTAGTCGATTAAGTACTGGTATCAAAAATGAGATCTTTCACATGTACCAATTTTTGAGGAAACGGAATCAAAGATTGTAGACAAAAATGCACTGAAAAATCCTCAGTTTCGTAAACTTGGTCTAAAGATTGATAATAACAATTTCAGTATTTTAATTAGGGAATGTTGTCATTTTATTTTATCAAAATGAAATTGAAATGACGAAATTATAATTAAAGTTCAAATTAAAGATATGCCCCTGCCATCCATTATTGCGAAACCGAGGATTTTTCAGTTCATTTTTGTCTACGATTTTTTTATGCCATTTCCTCAAGAATTGGTACAAGTTCAAGATCTCATTTTTGGTATCAGTACTTAATAGACCAATATACAACTTTCGGTGTTTCCTGTAGTTTGATATCCTAAAAAGTGAAAAATCGACCTACCCTATTCTGCAACTCTCAAAATAGTTGTCATAACTTGTTAAAAATAGTGTTAAAAATAATTAACAAGTTAATGCAGAATATCAACAACGAAGTAGTAGTAGTAGTAGTAGTAGTAGTAACATTAAATTCCTTTTCAATATTAAGCGTAAATACGAGTTCCCTGGTCTCTAAAAAGCCAGGCACACATACTATTGGAGAACGTAACTTGTATAGAAGACCCTATTACTTAATGTGACAGTCCATTTCTACTTTACAGTTAAGAATAGCCAAAAAGAAAAAAAAAACTTAAGAAAAAAGATAATTTACGAATTTGTTTATTTTTCAATTCAAACAAATTCTTAAAATAACAAGAGTTGTCCCTATTGAACAGTTAACCAATAAATAAACAGGCGGGAAAAATTGAAGAAACGCAGACGACCATTTACAGAGATTAAGCGCAGACGACGAATGACAGATGGAGAGTCTAGATGAACAATTTTTGGACTGTTGAATCGGAAAAAAATGCTTTTTGAAGATGGAGTTTTTTTGGCAGATGAGATTAAAAAGGATTTTGTAAATTGAAATTGGAAATTAATCAGTTTTTTTTTCTCCTCCGGAAAGAAATAGAAAATTTCTCTGAGGTTTACTTTAGATGTTTTAATCATTTTGTTGTGCTTTTTGTCTGTGTTTAAAAAAAAAACAAACAAAGAAACAACAAAAAACAAAAACAAAAAAACAAAAACAACAACAACAGTCGTCTGCCAAAAACTGAGAGCTGAGATTTTCCTTTCCCGATAAGGAAATAGTATTTTCAAAATGAAACACTTTCGAACTTATATGTTATTTTTAGGTATACCCAAATTTTCGTCTGCTTTTCATTTTAAGAACGAATCAAAATTAATTAAATCGATTATTTAAGGTCAATTTTTTGTCCAAGTCGAAAAGTAGTAACATAATGCGCATCAGTAAAAAAAAAAGCAAAATAATATTACACATGTAATTTATTTTTGATACATTTAAAACTATTTTTTCGGTCAATTTTGATCAAATGCATCTTAAGAGGGCCGCTTTAGTTGTAAAATCTATGTTTACTAAATAAATTTAACCCTGCCGAAATTTACATTTTTGCATTTCATCTTGGGCGATTTGGACGGTCTCATTTTTAATCAGAGGATGTTGCAAGATAATAACGGTCGTACTTTTAAGGGACTAGAGTATTAATATATTGAAAAGTATTACTTAGATGTCGTTTTATTTTGTAAATTTCAGTTAAGTTTGTCTAATAAACAGACGACTGACAATGAATAAATGCATTTTTTCAAGAGAAAAATCGCGTAAATATTTTGACGGGGGTGGGGGAGACCCACTAAAATGTTTATTGGACATTGAATTGGTTTCTTAAAATATAAAATTTATTCCCTGAAATTTTTTTATTTATTTTTTTTTAGATGGTTCCATTATTAAGCGCGTGTCTCGGAGTAAGAAACGAAAACGAGGCTATTCACATTTCTTAGACGTCATAACAGATTTTGAAATATAGCTACCGCATATCAAAAATTGTACAAATCTCCATATTTGCCACGGGTTGATTTACGTAGAATTTTAATTTAATATGTTTGAATAAAGACTTCATGGAAATGAATGTTGAAAAAGAAATTCTGATGCAATTCTTTTTTTAAAACCATTTTCACTGATGCTACTACTGGTCTATAATGGATAAGGGGCGGTTTAGCTCAGTCGGTAGAGCACCCGTCTAGGTAATCGGAAGGTTCCGGGTTCGATACCAGTCCCCACCAACTCAGCGCATAAATCCGATCTAGGAGAAGAAAAACTCTAAATCCAAACCTGTTAAACACTGCTTAAGAAATTGACCTTGTTTGGAGGGGTTGGTGTGTGTGTATATATGTATGTATGTATGTATATATATATATATATATTATGTATATATATGTATGTATATATATATGTATGTATATGTATGTATATATATATGTATGTACATATATATTATGTATATATATATGTATATATATGTATGTATATGTATGTATATATATATATATATATATATATATATATATATATATAATGTATATATATGTATGTATATATACATATATTATGTATATATATGTATGGAGGTCCGATCTCCCTGACAAGCTAAAGCGACAGTTCTTCCAGGCTGTGGTTGTGTCGGTGCTGCTATATGGCTGCACCACCTGGACCCTAACAAAGCGTCTTGAGAATAAGATAGATGGGAGCTGCACAAGAATGCTGCGCGCAGTTTTGAACAAGTCATGGAAACAGCACCCCACAAGGAAACAGCTGTACGGTCACCTGCCCCCATTTCACAAACTATTCGAGCGAGACGGACAAGACATGCAGGACACTGCTGGAGAAGCAAGGATGAACTCGTGAGCGACGTTCTCCTGTGGAAGCCAACACATGGATATGCAAGTGTGGGGCGCCCAGCAAGGACCTACATTGACCAGCTATGTGAGGATGCTGGATGCTGCGCAGAGGAGCTTCCAGGTGCAATGAATGATAGGGAAGGTTGGCGAAAGATTGTCATGGATACCCGTGCTATATGCGCGACATGATGATGATGATGATATATGTATGTATATATATACATATTATGTATATATATGTGTGTATATATATCTATGTATATATATGTATATATATGTATGTATATATATATGTATATATATATTATGTATATGTATATATATATATATATTATGTATATGTATATATATATGTATATATATGTATGTATATATTATTATGTATTTATATATATATTATGTATATATATGTATGTATATATATATGTATATATATATTATGCATATACATGTATATATATATTATGTATATATGTATGTATATATATATTATATATTATATATATATATATATATATATATATATTATATATATTTGGTCGGCCAACACTGGTGGAGGAATTAATTGCACAACGTCGCTTATGATTTCGACCTTATTTCTCCAACAGTAACCAACATGAAAAGTTTTGGTAAATGCTTTTAACCCGGACTAGTACTGAAAAAAAAAAAATGAAACTATCATTTCTAACTATGGCTTCACATAAACAAATGAAAGAAATAAAATAAAATAGACAATAAAAAAATAGCAAAACTCTATTAATATGTTCGACATCGATATAGGATAGGTGGAGTGCTGAGCTGAGATTTGTAAAATTATCGGCATCGATTCCTATTGTGAAAAATGGCTAACGAATTGGATAAAGAATATACTGGTTTGCATTGTGATGACGGGTTGCTATTTTGAAGGAATTATAATAATGGCAGACAATTCGATTGTGTCAGGAAGAAGTTAATAAAGCTTTTATAAAAAAAAACAACAAAAAAAACAAAGAAAAAGACTATGGTTTAAATTTAGAAGTAGAGTCTAATTTAAAACTGTTCAACTTTATAGACGTCACATTCGATCTAAATAATAGTATATATATATATATATATATATATATATATATATATATATATATATATATATATATATATAATTAATATACCAAGCGTGTTGGTAGATCCTTGCGGAGAGAAAAAACCCAGCAGAGAGTTTGATTGTAAAAATATACTACCAAACATCAACCAGGAAGAAAAAAATTTTTGAAAAAAAGAAAGGACTAAGATATTCGTACCAACAAAAAATAATCTATTGGTACAGTATTTGGCCAAAAGAAAAAACAATTTATATGTATATATATGTATATAAGATATATATATATATATATTCATGTAACCGCTAGGAGAAGCTAATATGTAAAAAATGCTCGATACCTAAGTAGAGCCAAGTAATAAAGATAATCTTTTTATATATATATATATATATATATATATATATATATATATATATGTAAAATCTAAATAATATATGTATAATAATAATATGTAAAATCTAAATAATATATATATATATATATATATATATATATATATATATATATATTATATATATATATATATATATATATATATGAGGAAGAATGAATAAAGAAAAGAAAGAACAGAATGGATAATAAAAGATGAATTTAATCAATATCACTTACACATGTGTTTCGGTCAGTTCATCTGTGTGAAAATATTCCGCACACAGAAGATTCGACCTTCATCAGAGTGAAATTTTATTTTAATCTATTTTGAATTATTTTGATTAAAAATAAAATTTCACTCTGTGTGCGGAATATTTTCACACAGATGAACTGACCAAAACACATGTGTAAGTGATATTGATTAAATTCATCTTTTATTATCCATTCTGTTCTTTCTTTTCTTTATTCATTCTTCCTCATATTGTCGGATTCACTTCCAATTTCCATTTTTACATATATATATAATAAAGGGAATGACTTACCGGTAAAAAATATTGAGTTAATCCCAATACTTGATTGATACAAGTATTAATCGGATAAGTCAGTGTTGTAACAAATATAAAGCGCTCAATACATTAGTAGAGCAGATTTAGTATTACAGTATGTACAGAAATAATCTACTCGAGTTTCACCATAAGGATCTTCAGAGTTAATTTCCACTGAATTAATCAAGATATTGATTAATTCCAGTTAATTGCGGAAATCAATATTACAAGTATGACCGTTGAAAGCCTTTCAACGGTCATAAAGCAATATTTCAACGGTCATAATTGCAATATTGACTTCCGCAATTAACTGTAATTAATTGATTAATCAATATCTTGATTAATTCAATGGAAATTAACCCTGGAGATCATTTTGGTGAAAATCGAGTTGGTTATTTCCGTACACACTAGCTAATGTAGTGGTTAGAATGTCCGCCTGTCAGCCTGACAGGTAGGGTTCGAATCACGCACAAAGCACTACCCTGTCTATAGCTCTGCCGATGAGGCCTAATGGGCTGAAATGTACATACAGAGATCGACTTTTTCTCGATTTGTTTACGCTTTACATTTAAACCGATATGCACGCCTAATTCATTTAGTTATAATTAATTAATTAACAAAATTACGTTTGACTTTAATTAAGCACATAATCTCCCACAAATTGTCGGCCTTCACCATTTTCAAACACACTGTTTGACTACTTCACATATATATACATATATATATATATATATATATATATATATATATATATATATGACGGTATATATAAATACTAAGTTGAACCTTTCACCTAGTATCACAAAAGACATATGTAAGTCCATTGCTCACAGGTTAGCCCAAAGGTGTCAGATACGCAGCCAGCGAGCAGCATGCGGCTCGCAATCTACTTTTCTATGACACACGGCAGAACAATTTTCGTGACGAATATTTTCCCAAAATTTGGTAATTTATCTCTCGACCCCGCAACATGTTTATTTCCAGAGAAAAGTTGAATGTACTTTGATATTTCAATTGCTTTCACTTTAAGGTCAAGTCAAATCATCCACGATGAGCTCGGTTTCCATAAAACTAGAGTACGGATAATTTTTGAATATCCCTAGTATATATTAAATTAGAAGCGGCTACCCGGTGTCGCCTAGGTAGAGGGGGAGGAGTAAAAAAAGGTAGTCTCACAGATCCATTATTGGTGAATCGCGAGATGGATCCACACAGGATGACCCATTAAAATCCATATGTAAAAAAAAAAAAATCTGAAAAGAAAAATTAATGTCTCCTATTTAAAATACTAAATGCAAAAAATTCCATGCTGTTATCATTTAAATTTCATTTTTAATTATATTCACGAATATAAATAAAATCTTTGTTATTTTTGCTAAAAAATCAAGCCCTGGTGATATTTAATGTGTATATATATATTTACTTTGTCGTTAATTGTTTTATTTTCGGAGTTTCCTCCGGACATACACATACACGCAACTGCCCTTTATATATGTATAGATAGATTTACTTTGTCGTTAATTGTTTTATTTTCGAAGTTTCACACACACACACACACACACACACACACACACACACACACACACACACACACACACACACACACAAACTGACCTTTATGTATATATATATTAGATTAAATTAGGCCCGTGGGCCACAAACTACTTTTGTATGGCACATGACGGAACAATTTTCGTGACTGATATTTTCCTAAAACTCGGTAATTTGTCCCTCGCCCCCCCCCCGCACCGTTATTCTTTCGGTGATAAATCTAGACTCAGAAACTCGGTTCAAAGGGTTCAACATTTTTATGTATTACAAACTGCACAATTTTCATTGAATTCTTTCGGGGATAAATTTAGGCTCAGAAGTTTGACTCAAAGAGTTAAAGGGTTAAAAAGTCAATTATGCAGTTTAAAAAGGAAAAGAAACTGTAAACCCTTTTGAGATTAAATTTATCATCGAAAGGATACATTGAAAATTATGCAGTTTTTAATAAATAAAACTTTTAAACACTTTTTACTATGTAAAAAATGTTACTTACCAAACATGACCACGAATAATAATAATAATAATAATAATAATAATAATAATAATAATAATAATAATAAAAAAAATAATAATAAAAGCGAAAATTGATAAGACCCAACAAATAGTAAATGTAGACTTTACGGTAATAGAGATGAGACTGTAAACCATATACTCTGCGAATGTAGCAAACTAGCACAACGAGAATACAAAACTAGACACGACTGGGTTGGGAAGGTGATCCACTGGGAATTATGCAAAAGATTAAATTTTGACCACACAACAAAATGGTATATGCATAAACCAGAATCTGTTCTTGAGAATGAAACGCATAAAATTCTCTGGGACTTTGAGATAAAAACGGATCACCTTATCCCAGCAAGAAGACCAGACCTAGTGTTGATAAACAAAAAAGAAAGAACTTGTCAACTGGTGGATTTTGCAATGCCAGCAGATCACAGGGTAAAGCTAAAGTAAAATGAAAAAATGGACAAATATCTGGACCTTGCCAGAGAACTGAAAAAGTTATGGAACATGAAAGTGAAAGTGATACCAATTGTGGTTGGTGCACTTGGAACAGTCCCAAAAGGATTGGAAAAGAGTTTGGAAAGTTTGGATATCAAAGGAAGGATTGAAACAATTCAGAACACTGCACTGCTGCAATCTGCCAGAATACTCAGAAGAGTCCTGGAGACTTGAGGAGACTTGCTGTCACTCAGACTCCAGTGAAAGACCATCAGCTAATGCTGATGTGAAAACTCAAAAGGAGTTAATAATAATAATAATAATAATAATAATAATAATAATACTCGGACCTTGCCAGAGAAATGAGAAAACTTGTAATTGGTGCCCTTGGAACGGTCCCTAAAGCTCTGGAAAAGAATTTGGGTGAATTGGAAATCAGAGGAAGAATCGAGACCATCCAAACGACAGCACTGTTGGGATCGGCTAGAATACTCAGAAGAGTCCTGGGGACCTGAGAAGATTTGCTGTCTCGGTTCAGAGGGTTCACCATTTTTATTTATTAAAAACTGCATAATTTTCATTGAATTCTTTCGGTAATAAATTTAGGCTCAGAAATTTGACTCAAAAAGTTAAAGGATTAAAAAGTCAATTATGCAGTTAAAAAAAAAAAAAGAAAAAGAAATTGTAAACCCTTTAAATTCGAACTTAAATTTATCACCGAAGTGATATATTGAAAATTATGCAGTTTTTAATATTGTGGTTAAGAATAGAGGAAAAAAGTGGATATAACAACACAACAACTCATTATTGGCTGAAGCTTTTTCAAAAGTTATTGACCGAAGTGCTTGTACATTCTGCTTTTATAGTGAAAAGGTAAATGGGTAAGAGGGAGAGAAATGGAGAGGTTTTGATGTGTGGTATAGAGGAATGAGAATGAAAGTCGGGGTGGGCTTAGTATATGGGGAATGGTATTATTTTTATGGGGTCAGTCGGTTGACTTTGAAGAGAAAACTTTTTAACACTTTTTACTATGTAAAAATGTTTACTTACCAAACATAACCATGAACATTTCACCAATCACACCCTGAGTAATAGTGACAAAAAGCGCTTCGAATCTACCCAAGCATTCAAGCAGCATCATCACTATAGCAACAATTTGGATAACTCTTTGTAATAAGTAACTGAGAGTTACTTTCCCTATTTTATTATTACCTCCCTTTTGTGGAACTCTTTTGTGTTTCTAAGAGTATATAAGCTCTTTGTAAACTGTAACATTATTCTATGTAGAATAAAGCTTTCTTAAGCTTATCCGTGTTTACGTTTATCATTACACTCTTCGACATCCAATCTGTCAAAATTAATTCACGCATTGGATATAACTAGAAGCGGATACTGTAACAATTTATGGGTGTCATAAATTGTTTGCAGAGAACAATGGCCGTAAACTTTGAATTCAAGGGAGCCAGTGGAAATTTACCAATGACTGTTGGTAACCCCTTCACCACCTAGAGGCAGGGATATCACGCGCCACGAGAAACACTTGATTAGTTTTAGTTTTGAGATTCAACCTGGCCGTCAAAGAGTTTAGACGTGCTCTATGGACTAGATAAAATAAAAGCTTGATCAAGCAAAAAAATGTCTCGTTAATTCATTTAATTGCAATGACCAAAATGAGTTCCAAAGAAGCCTTTAGTTATAAGGATCAGTCAGCAACTCGACGACAAAATGACAGCCAGATAAGATAGCAAGAATCAGCAGAAGTAGTAAGCAGAAATGAAGTAACCAAGTAAGTCTCTCTCTCATCTCTCTGAAGTCTCACTCTCACCAATTATATACGTGATGTCAATGTGGGTATATAATATTATCACAATAGTAAAGCAAAAAACAAAGCAATGAGAAGAAAAGAACGAATGAACACGGGAGACTGGTTTTTACAGGAGAAAGAAAGAAGGAAAAAGGAGAGCAAGGAAGAGAAAGGAGAGAAAAGGAGAGCAAGGAAGGCAAAAGGAGAGCAAGGGAGAAAAAGGGAGAGCAAGGAAGGGAAAGCAAGGAAGGAGAGCAAGGAAGGAAGAGAAAGGAAAAGAGAGCAAGGAAGGGAAAAGGAGAGCAAGGAAGGGAAAGGGAGAGCAAGGAAGGGAAAAAGGAGAGCAAGGAAGAGCAAGGAAGCAAGGAAGCAAGGAAGTGAAAAAGAGAGCAAGGAAGAGAAGGAAGAAGGAAGAGAAAAGGAGAGCAAGGAAGAGCAAGGAAGGACAAGGAAGGGAAAGGGAGAGCAAGGAAGAGAAAAAGAGAGCAAGGAAGGGAAGGGAGAGCAAGGAAGTGAAAAAGAGAGCAAGGAAGAGAAAGGAGAGCAAGGAAGGGAAAGGGAGAGCAAGGAAGTGAAAAGAGAGCAAGGAAGAGAAAAGGAAGAGCAAGGAAGGGAAAGGGAGAGCAAGGAAGTGAAAAAGAGAGCAAGGAAGAGAAAAGGAGAGCAAGGAAGGGAAAGAGAGCAAGGAAGTGAAAAGAGAGAAGGAAGTGAAAAGAGAGAAAGGGAAGAGAAAAGGAGAGCAAGGAAGGGAAAAGGGGAGCCAGGAAGAGAAAAGGAGAGTCGAAAATTGGTTAAATAGAAAATTTGTTTATAAAAGAATTGAGTTGTAAAATTTTTCTTCCAAACTATTGCTACGAATCTTTCAAAACGTTGCCGGCATTAAATGACCCACCGAGGTTGATATGCCGTAAAACAAAACAATACAAAACTTAGCTTAATAGATATCTATTGAAGTTTTCCAACATAGAATAGTACGTTAACTGAAACGCCCTAACAGTTTATTACTACTGAGTTTGATTCTCACTGAGTGACTTAAAATTTGTTCTGGGGTTGGTCTTCCCGGGCAGCGAATAAGAATCATGGGCTAAAGAAAAAGGCTTGATTAAGTAACAAAAAAAAGTCTTGTTAGTTGTTTTAATTACAATGACCAACATCAGCTCCAAAGAAGCCCTTAGTTAGAAGAATCAGTCAGCAACAAAATGACAACCAGACAAGATAGCAAGAATCAGCAGAAGTAGTAAGCAGAAATGAAGTAACCAAGTAAGTCTCTAATCTGTCTGTCTGTCTGTCTGTCTAATCTCTCTCTCTATCATCCGAGAACTCTCTCTGAAGTCTCACTCTCACCAATTATATACGTGATGTCAATGTGGGTATATAGTATTACGACACAGTGTCGCCTGGGTAGAGGGGGGGGGACTGGTGTATAGATTTGTTTACTTTTGAGACTTACAAATGCTAGACATCTTAAAGTAGAATTCCAATGCTATTTCTATGTATATCTTAATTTTTAATTATCTTTGAATATAAATCAAATCTTCATGATTTTTGCTCAAAAACCAAGGACCAGTGATATTTATTGTGTATATATATTTATTTTGTCGTTAATTGTTTTATTTTCGTTGTTTCATCCAGACATACACTCATAGATACATACATACATACACACATGCATACATACAACTGACCTTTATTTATGTACTAGAATCGGCTAACCGGCGTTGCTTGGGTAGAGGAGTATAATAAAAAGTTTGTCTCGCAGATTCATTGATTGTTTTGGTATATAATTGATTTTTCTTTTAATCACGAACGAACCAATAACTTCCCTTTTCTTATTATTTAAATCCTAATTTTTAAATATCTTTTAAAATCATCATTTTTGTTCAAAAAGCAAGCTCTGATGATAGTAAACGTGTAAATATATTTACATTGTCGTTAATTGTTTTATTTTCATAGTTTATTCCGGACATACATACATACATACACACAACTGCCCTTTGTATATGTATAGACAGACAGATAGATAGATAGATAGATTAGTAACTGGATTAACCAAAAATTGTCTCCCTTGCATGTATTAGAAACCGTGAGATATTTCCAAAGATAATGCCTTCTGCATACCCCAAAAACTTAAATTTAAGGTCACCGTCAGTCTCAAGAACCGAAAGATGCCACTTACCAAGTTTCAATTCAGAAGGTTCAAACGCTGCGGAGCCTATAAAACACAATTGTACTATAAAGTAAGAAAGACGTGATCCGTATTGTTCAGACGTCAAGAGTACAATTGGCTACCACCATGACTCTGTTTACAGTGTATCTGATGGGCAGATCACCCTGTTCAGCCTAGGCACATGGTTAGATCACCGTATTCTACTTATACACCTGGTCTACAGCTGATGAGGACAGGATATAAAGTACAAAAGACATGGTCCGTTTTATCCAGACGTCAAGAGTACAATTGCAAATGGCTACCACCATGGCTCTCTTTATAGTGTATCTGATCAAGGGCAGATCCCCGGACCAGCCTAGACATGAGGCAGATTACTCTATTCTACTTATACATCTTATCAGCAGCTGATGAGGACAGGATATAAAGTACTAAAGACATGGTTCGTATTATTCAGACGTCAAGAGTATAATTGCAAACGGCTACCACCATTGCTCTGTTCATAGTGTATCGGATCAAGGGTAGATCACCGTGTTCAGCATGATCACTCTACTTATATAAAAGTGGTCTGTATTGTTCAGACGTCAAGAGTACAATTGCAAATGGCTATCACCATGGCTCTGTTTATAGTGTATCTACGCCGGGGCAGATCACTCTACTTATTGATGTACAAACAGAAGCATGGAATTATGAATATCGATTTGTTAATAATGAGTTTTTATTTGGCGTGCCAATCGAAAGGGGTTTAGAAAGTACAGCCAGTTGGTACCGAATGCCCCTCAGTGATAATCGCAGCAGCAGTCCGTCTGTATTTGACCCCCACGTACGGTGAGATACAGTCTTGATATGATAGGGAAATAACTATAAAATGTACTTGGCGATAAATTTAGCACTTTATATTCTAAAGATTAATCGAGAAAGAAGCAGAAAGTCCATACAAAGAAATTTAGGTTAAATCGAACTTAACGGACCTAAATTTCACCATCGTATGTCACCCCGCCGAAAGAAAAAAAAAAATCAGGGAATTAACCGAATTTAATGAAATTTTCAGTGTTGATATATTAATGAATAAAATATATAATGCACCAGTTATTTTATTTAAAAACTTTTTAATTTTTTTCATGTCAGTTAACTTTGAACCACGTATCTTTGAGAATCTGTGTTACACCTCAAAGGCTAGCTGGTTGGTTGGTTGGTCTGTTGATTGGTTTTGTTGATTTGTTGCCTGGCTGGTTGGATGGTTGGTTGGTTGGTTTTAAAGCGGGTCAACCTTTGTTGGTTTATCTGTCCATTGATGGTGTAATGGTTAGAGTCGTAGGAAATAGACTCATCGACCCGAGTTCAAATCCTAGACGAAGCTGTTTGTATTCAACATAGCGCTAATACCCTTCAGAAAGGTATGAATCCAACTAATTTCCCTCCAGCTATGGGAATATAGTAGGGCGGATTGGGCATTTTAACCATGGCTAGGTAACCAGTCTAGGTGAAGGAAAACTCTGAATTCAAACCTGTTAAACCCCGCTTAAGAAATTGACCTTGTGTCACATCCTGCTCGTGCAGAGGGGTTGGTAAATATATATTTAATGTCGAGGTGAGTCTTTTTCCCAAGCAATTATATGGCTTCAGAAAACTATCCCTCTTCAATAGTAATTATTTGCAAATAGCTATAGTTTCAAGTAATTATTCTTAATACAAATAATTTGCACACAGATATAGTCCAAGTAACTATTACTATTTAATAATAATAATAATAATAATAATAATAATAATAATAATAATAATAATAATAAGAAGAAGAAGAAGAAGAAGACAAATACTTGGACCTTGCCAGAGAACTGAGAAAACTGTAGAACATGAAGGTGAAGGTCGCAACAATTGTAACTGGTGCCCTTGGAAAGGTCCCCAAAGCTCTGGAAAAGAATTTGAATGAATTGGAAATCAGAGAAGAATCGAGACCATCCAAACTACAACACTGTTGGGATCGGTTAGAACACTCAGAAGAGTCCTGGAAATCTGAGGAGACTTGCTGTCACTCAGCCTCCAGTGAACCACCAACTACGGCAGGTGTGATAACCTCATAATAATATACAGAAGACCAAACCTAGTATTAATTAACAAGAAGAAAATAACTACATTTTGCCCTTCCAGCTTTTTTCAAGCAATTATATGGTTTCAAAAACTATTCCTGTTCAATAGTAATTATTTGCAAACAATTATAGTTTCAAGTAATTATTCTTAGTACAATAATTTACACATAATTTGCATATATATAATATATATATATATATATATATATATTATATATATATATATATATATATGTCTTTTTATGTTGAAGTTGGGCGTTATTATGAAGCATTTAAAACAATATCAAAAAATAAATGAAGGAACTCGATGATGTGGAGTATATGATTCACTTATTTTTTATTCATTATCCTAAATTTTCGGGATCGTTAGATTCCCTTCCTCTGATGAATGTCGCTCCTGTTGAACGGATCCTTCCATACTTCTGGTCTGGTGCCGCATCTAATCTAAGCTTAGTAAATAACAATATCTGTACATATATAAAGGGCAGTTGTGTGAATATGTATGTCTGGGGAAAACTTCGAAAATAAAACAATTAACGACAAAGTAAATATATGTACACATTAAATATCACCAGGGCTTGGTTTTTGAGCAAAAATAATGAAGATTTAATTTATATTTGTAAAGATAATTAAAAATAAAATTTAAATGATAACAGCATGGATTTTATTTTTTGCATTTAATATTTTAAATAGGAGACATTAATCTTCCTTTTCCGAGTGTCTGCTTACTTTTTTTCCCTGACACAAACTCTTTTATAGATAGAGATTTTAATGGGGCATCCTGTGAGGATCCAACTCCTGATTCAGTAATGATGGATGTGCGAGAATAACTTTTTTTGCACTCCCTCTACCCAGGCGATGCCGGGTAGCCGCTTCTAGTATAGATATAAATAAGAGATTTATTCTTAACTCAACACCGGGTAGCTCTGCTAGTAGTGATTAAATACAGGTTTTATTTTAGAAGTTGATCTCCGAAGTAAACTCTGTGTAACGGTGTAGAAGAAACGATAGTTAGTTGAACTAGCAAATATATGCACCCTCCTCCGGGCGAAAGTATTTAAGTTTTAATGTAATAAAATATTATATTACATTAGAAAAGCTAATGAAACTAAATAAGAAGGCAGATAAAAAGATTTGAAATAGAGTACAAGTATTTAAGTTTTAATATAATAAAATATTATATTACATTAGAAAGCTAATGAAACTAAATAAGAAGGCAGATAAAAAGATTTGAAATAGAGTACAAGTATTTAAGTTTTAATATAATAAAATATTATATTACATTAGAAAGGCTAATGAAACTAAATAAGAAGGCAGATAAAAAGATTTGAAACAGAGGTGGGTATAATCTAAAGATAGAACAATTGAAACTTACTCTTCTATTACTCCCGTCTTTCATTGCTAAATTTTCCTAATTTAACTATTTAGTTAAAATAGGAAGTAAAGAATAAAATTACAGTTGTTTCTCCTTGTTAATGGATTTCTTTTAAGATTTATCCTCATATTTATTAAAATAAAAGCATACAATTAGAAATCAATAATACTAAGCACATATTTATCAAAATAAAATTTTTAATATCAATATGCAAATTAGCCTTCACGTAAACGGCTATTTTGTTGTATATATAGATACAATTGCATGTTATTAGCATATAGATAAGGCCAACAGGATTAATAATATAAAACAATTTTTTAATAATTGAGGTTTAAATAAAAATAAAATCATGGAGAATATGATGTAAATAATAAAGCGAATTGTGACTTGTATAGTGATATTGTTTCGGTTACAGACAGACAAACACACAATCTCTATTATAATAATATATTTAGTCTCAGTCATCTCCAGTTTTGTCTTTTCAGGACGTGTGTACTGTCACATATGGAAACCGCTAGTCTCTGGGGCCGACAAGTAACACGACCCTTACATTCCATCTCTTGTTTGGGTGGGGTCCACGTTTCTTTTACTCGAACGTCTTCCTAATGGGAAAGTTCCAGAAGCACTATTGGTATTTTAATTTTAAAATTTAAATTTATTCTTTTTAAATTCAGATTTATTTTTTTCAATCTATTTTTTTTAAATTTTTTATTTTTATTAAAAAAAAAATTCAAATCTTTAAGCCCTTTCGGCTGTAGCTTTAGAATACACCGACTGCACCTCTGCATAAGCGTAAGACTCCCTCCGCCCCCCCCCAATAGTGGATACCTGTTGGTCGTGATGCTTAAAGATGGAATCATAGTGGCTGAGCAGTCCATAACATGCAACACTCCACTTCAGTCCTTACTTTAGCCAGACGGACGGTCAGAGAGGCCCCCCTCCGACCAATCGGCTGGTCATGACAATCCCTAGCACCTATATGATTGTCCCAACCCTATTACCCTAATGACAAGCCCCAACCCTTTTTATCATATATGTGCTAGAAGGGGGTGGCTGAGGGTCTTCATGTCTTGGGTATGATGGTGAGGTTCCCGTTCTGTAGGACTGTGGAATGTCCCCATTGCTCCTAGGTCCACTCTGAACATTTTAGGGTCCCATCTATGGGTTAAATAGAAAAACACGAGTTTAAAAATGTGTTTAGATAAAAAAATTGAAATGAAAAAATTGAATACCCATCAAGAATGAATAAAACAAAAACAAACATCTTCAGCATAAAATGACCCAATCGATTGACATGACGTAAAACCCAACCAAAAATACCTGAGAGATGTAAAACTCAAAAAAAAAAAAAAAAAAAAAAGAAAAGGTGTCCTTGCTATGACACTAACCTGCATCTGATGGTGAGTCTCCAGTTCTAGAAATCTGGGGAATGTAGAGCACCCCTTCATTGTCATTACTCCCAGGTCCACTCTGATCCGAAGTGGTAGTACATGTCAGGGTCCCATCTATAGGTGAAATAGAAAAAAATGTGTTTAAAACAAATTGTATACCGATCAAGTATGAATAAAACAAAAACGTCGTCGGCATAAAATGACCCAATTGATTTGACATGCCGTAAAATCCAGACAACCAACCCACTAGGTAAATTGAATTTTAAAATTGAATTTAAATTTTGGAATTTATTATATTATGTTCTATTATGTTCCTTTCTTTAAAATAAAAATTTTCCCCTGCGTTAACTTGTTCTGAAAACTCCACTTATCTCTATTTAACTGCATACAATGAACAACGATTGAATGAAAATGGCGGTCTATAGGACAGTTCGATATTGATATATAATTTTGCATCTATTGATGAAGATAAATAATTTTAAAAAAAGATACTTTTGAAATATACAAGAACATGTAAAGAATCGTGAAATCTCCAAGGCGTAAGATTCTGTAGTCTATCAAAATGTTCAGTTTGTCTGGATTTTACTAAATAAATGAATATCGAGTATATGAAAAAAGAAAGCATAGAACCAAACAAGATATAAGTAAAAAATATAAAAAGCTAAAACTTCGAGAATTGTGTATATCAAAGCAAAATCTATAAGCAAAAAAGTCTTAAAAAAAAAAATAAAAAATAAAAAATAAATAAATGAAAATGCAAAAAACACAAGATCAGATAAAATAAATATACACTACAAGGATTTTTGTTGTGAACTGTCTTGTCCAATATGTCAGCGTTGTGTTGGCAGAATAGGGTTCAACGGTGTGGTTGCGTGGCGTTCAAACTATTTCTCGCCTTAGTATTAAAAATGATGGCGTTTTTGAACCAACCATTTTTATAGATAATGATGTGGTTAAGAATAGAGGAAAATGCGGATAAAACAACAAAACAAATAAATTCAAATGATATTTTACCTCGGTATGTTCCGAAGCTTTGTCAAATTTATTCTGAAGGCAACCGGGATCCACAGTCTACTCTTATACTGAAAAGGTAATTAGAGCGAGCAGTAGAGAAGTGGAGGGCGTACTGCATGATAAGATGTGAGGCAAAAGGAAAGGAAAGAGGGGATGGTTGGATGTGTGGTATGGAGTGTGGAAAAAGGGAAGAAGAAGGGAATTTGTCGAAACGGGGCATGGTATTTTTATTGCCATCGTAGAAATTTGATAATCTGGTGGGAAGTTAGTGTGTGGCAACTACGTGTCTGTATGGGTTTGTGAAACTGGGGGATTGGTAGAAATTGATGTATAATTTTGTATAAAATTGTCATGGAATTTGGCAAAAAATCTATATAATAATACTGGTGTTCCTAAAAATACGACCGTTATCATCTTGCAACCCCCACTGGTTAAAAATAAGACCGTCCAAATCGTCCAAGACGAAATGCAAAAATGTAAATAGTGATTATCTGGTGTTGCTTATCTGCCGAATTTTTATTTCTTGAATGTCCTCACCTCAGCTAAATAATGGACCATTCCGTTTTTATTATAAAGAAATAAAGGGAAGAAAAAAGAGATGCTACACAGAAAAAATATAAGATTATATACCCGAGTAAAAGGGTATATAAAAAATCGGTTATTTCCTATAAGTCTAACATAAACAAAGAGGAACCACTCTTGACTGATAAATTATTTATTTATTTTCCCATTAAACTAACCCTAAACCCTAACCCTTACCCTAACCCTAAACCCTAACCCTAACCCATCTTCTTTTTTCCTAGATCGATAAATAAATAATTTATCAGCCAAGAGTGGTTCCCCTTTGTTTATGTTGGACTTATAGCAAATAACCAAAAAATCTTATACATATTGATGTATAAAATTGTCATGGAATAAGGTAAAAATCTGTATTATTTCGTGCCATTTTCGGACATTTTTTATTAATTCATATTGAAGAATAATTATTGAATACAAAAATTAGATACAATCTGGTGACGGATCTGCATTATTTTCTGTAGTTTTTTGACAATAATTAAAAAAAAATAGATATTGATGAATAATTTTGTATAAAATTGACATGGAATTTGGTAAAAAAATCTCTATTATTCTCTGCCCTTTGGGGACAAAATGTCTTATATCGTTGTATAATTACGTATAAAATTGTCATGCAATTCGTTGACAAATCTATACTATTTCCCGCACTTTTTGGCAAAATTTTTATGCATAATGAAATATGAAGACTATATCAAAATTCTGTAGAAGATCTACAACTATTACCACAGCATCTTGATCTAAGTCGGCGATTTACTTTCCATCAAGATAATGATCCCAGATATACGTTTGAATGAGTGACTGAGATGGCCTTCAATGGGTTCTGGATTGAATCCTATTGAAAATCTATGGCAAGAATTGAAAGTTCGAATATATCGTCGGTCACCAAAATACCTTCAGGAAGTAGAACATTTAATCATTGAAGAATGGAAGAAGATCCCAGAGAAGACATGTTCGATTCTCTTCAAAAACTTTAGAAAACAATTGCAGCATTGTATAGAATGTGTTCATTGTAATATGGAGATAAATTTATTGCAAATAATTACATGCGTTACGATTTTTGTGGCCATCCTTTACGCTTCAAGCAAGAGCACTTGTTCAGCGGATATCCTTTGTGTTAAACAGAGCGCGATCCTTAGTGAAGAATCCTTTGGTTGTTACTTGGTGCTTCTCAGTCTTGCAGGTCCTTCGTCAATGATTGAAAATGGACGTCTGTCAGTATCAGCGATTAAGTAGTTAACCAGCCACGTATTCGGGCTGTTGATTGGCTGAGGTTTAAACCACATGATCTTGCTTAGTCTATAAATTTAAGTGGTGTATTGCAGCACACCTTATATACCAAAATATTCCAACAACAAATGTATGGGAGAAAAATATTGTATCATTCACAATTTAAAGTATCATGTTGTTTTTAATGTTCTAACCTGTAAAGGATGCAGTTTAAGTATTTACTGACATCCCAGCATGTCAGTCGAACACAAGGATCGTTATAGTGAGGAACCACACACAATCCGAAGCTCATTTGTGGCTAGTGTTTAAAAATTGTGTGAATCCCGTTGACATTCATCTTTTGAGGTGCCTCAGCCCTGCCCCTTTAAATCAAGGGGGTAGGTGTTGTCTGGGGGGGGGGGATAGCCCGCTCGGATCAACGCTGATAATTGTAACCACGGTCCAGGGCCGAAGTCACTGGGATATTTACCACGTAACCCACGTGTACGGGTTAGATACAAGGCCCTATTAATGTGGGACCATTCACGAACGGAAGCTCATTGGCGGCGGGTGCAAAAAATGCGTTGATCCCGTCGCCCAAGAGGGGCGCCTTAGACACTGGACAATAAACCCAGCACTGCCCCTTTAAATTGAGGAGGCTTGTATTGCCCCTGGGATCAATGAAGTTAGCTTGTAAGGTCTGGGCCCCCGCCCTGAGAGGCGGGTCATATAACAAAATAGCGGTTTACAGTATAAACGGGAAGATGAATTTGCATATTGATATTAAAAATTTGATTTTAATAAATATGTGCTTTGTATTATTGATTTCTAATTGTTTGGTTTTATCCTAATGAATATGAGCAAAGATCCCGAGGATAAATCTTAAAAGAAATCCATTAACAAGAAGAAATAGTTAAATTAGGAAAATTTAGCAATGAAAGACAGGAGTGATTGAAGAGTAAGTTTCAGTAGTTCTATTCTTCGATTATATCCCCCTCTGTTTCAAATCTTTTCATCTGCATTCTTATTTAGTTTCATTAGCCCTTCTAATTTAATATATTTTATTACATTAAAACTTAAATGTCAACCCATTGGATCATTTTATGCTGAAGATGTTTTTGTTTTATTCATTCTTGATGGATACACAATTTGTTTAAACACATTTTTTCCCTATTTAACCCATAGTTGTGACCCCCGGAGGGTGTATATATTTGCTATTATATATAACTAGAAGTAACCGTGGAATTTCCATATTTTACAAGCTTTCTTTTACTTATCTTGATATATAAATCTCTGTGTTGTAACAAGTCTCTGTTCTTCCTTCTTGGTGGTAGCCCACGTTTCATTTGCATATAACATCGCAGACAAAACTGTTCTATCAAAGGGATTGGCACTTCGTGTCTTGTCTAGTTTTGCAAATAAACTGAATAATTAGATTACCGAAGCTTCTTCTGAATTACTATTTTATTCTGAAGGCAAAAAGTTGATGACAAAATGGCAAATTGTAAAATGTCTATAAGACTCAATTTGTTAAGCTATTAAAATTAACTTATATGGCAATTTACCCAAAATCTGTGTCACTCTTGAACTTTCTTACGTCATATTATTGCATAGTACCTTCTTCACTTGTTACGTAGTGCCTTTTTACCGGCACTATATATCTATATATGTTATATACTTCTTACGTCTTATTCTTCTCGTCTAGTCTTCTGGCCGTTTTGGGAGTACGTGAACGAGGTTACGGCCAGTATCGCACCCAATCAGTGGGTGCCGCTCGACGTTGGTTACGTCAGTCCGCCGTTCGCCGGAGAAAAACGAAAGGTGTTTTTCGCTATACTAGCCGTAGCTAGAATGGTGATATGGTCGACGCGAAACAAGGGATTGCATGAGGACGAGGAATTTTCCTGTCAGAATCTGATCTGTTATTTTAAGCATCAGCTTAAGGTAAGGATTAGGTGCGATAGGAGGATGCTCGAACCCATGACATTCAACGAAAGGTGGATAAATGCCGCAAGCTTGTGTGTGAGAACGAGGGCAGGAGTAGAGACATTGTTGCCTGCCCATCATGGCCAGCACTGACGGGGATCCTGTCTCGGGACCCCATCCCTTAGATAGACAAACAAAGTCTGTAAAATAAACAAAAGAAAAAACAAGAAAAAGCCAAAACTGCATACACCATAGATCCTTTTAGTTAGAAGGCTGAATGATCATCAACCCCAGTTTTTTCTTATAGGACATATCCAGGACCCCAATCCCAAGTTTTTATAAAAACCACCCGAGTCACCCTAATATTTTCCCTGGAAAGTCAATTTTTCTAGTAACCCAACCCGCCTGGCCTACAGAATCCCAATTTTTTACCGACCACCCACTAAGGACACTCACTCCCATATTAGAGGCACTGACCGGCTTGCTATCAAACAACAAAGTGCGGAAGACAGTCGGCGAGCCTACACAATAGCTGAGGGAAAGGGGGAAACCAAAATGACCCACAATTTTTGTTTTGTTTACATGTATTTTTCAGTTTCTTGGGGTTTTTATTTTCAATTTTTTCCCACCCCCTCCATCGCCAATCATCAATATTGGGAAATTTTTAAGTAGGATACATGCATAGAGCGAATAAGGTATTTTGGTGAAAGGGAGCTGCGCAAGGAGAGAATGCAAGAATTTTATTTTTATTTTTGAATGAATCGGTCGGCGAGTGAGCCTAGCTAGATAGATCCATATAGTGATATGACCAGTTTTATCACCCCTCCCCCAAAACCAAATTTCCGGCTACATGCCGAGTTGTGTGCACATACGTTGTATCTCATTTCCAAATAAAGAAAAAGTTTGTTTGTAGTGAGTGCACGTATGTGCTCACTTCAAATAATCTAGTCTTCTGGCCGGATCTGATATATCTTCTAAGGTCTCGTCTGGTCTTCTATTGGGGATTCCGGGTCTGGTTCTGTTGCTAGGGATTTCTTGTTATCAGAAGCCTTGTGCTATTGTTAGCTTTTAGTAATAACAACAAGACTTCGATTTACGATGATGTTACTTTATTCGTAGAACCCCAGACCAGACAATGCGCGCGGAGAGTCACATCTTGCTAGCTTCGCTTCTAAGTCCTAACTCTCTAACTGACTAAGTTACTTACTTAGTATCCTTAAACCGGAAGGGGGCTTTCTATCGCCTTCCAGTTCTCACGATCATCCCCAGACCGCAAAGTCAGAGTGAGGTCAAACGCTGTCATCACTCTCAAGGCCATCAGCTGTACTGATCGCCATAAGGATTTCTATACTACCTTAAAAAGATATTAGGGATCCATAATTATGTAACACACTGGCACTAAATAATTATAATGTTGCACACCTCTTTCTTTAATTCTATTTCTTGGCCGTCTTTAGCATTCTGATCGTCTTTGGTATTTCTTCTATCATCTATCTTGACTTGGTCTGGCATCTTCTAAGATCTTGCGTCTGGTGTTGACTTGGGGACTTCGGTCTGGTTTTCTGTTACTATGTTCCTGCTGGCTGGTTGTCATTTCTTAGTCTTGTTACCAAGACATTCATTAACCAAAAGAACATATTAATTATCCAAACTTTTATTTCCTTAACTATACATAATTCTCTAACTAACATAGCGCGCGTGAGTTCCAGTTTAAGGCAGGACCTAAAATGGCCGACTGCTCTGCCTGACGTCTAACTGCAAACTGGGGACTCAAAAGGTCCCACGTGACTTCACAAATTTGGCGGACTTCTGTAATTTTCCATGGAAGGACTCGGCCATGATATGAAAAGGGCCATCCCCACAGAATTACAGGGGATTGACAATAATCTTATGCAACCGCATAGATTATGTAACAATATCCCTCCCAAAAACCCAACTACTGTTTGGTCAATCTACTCCTATTATACTTTCACTTCACTAAAGGACCCCCAATGGGGCCACCTGTTGACCGTAGATGGCGACCCGTGATGCTTAAGGATAGAACCCAGGTGGTTGAGCAGTCCATGACTTGCAATACTCCACTTTGGACTAGACTCCCTTTCTTGGACTAGACGAGCGGTCGGAGGGCCCCCCTCCGATCAATCGGCTGGTCACGTCAAGCCCTAGCACCGATATGATTTTCCCAACTCTATTGCCCTTATGGCAAGCCTCAACCCTTTTTATCATATGGGTGCTAGAAGGCGGTGGCTGAGGGTCTAAATGTCCTGGGAATGACGTTAAACTCTATCTGATGGCGAGGTTCCAGTTTTGTAGGTTTCGGCAATGTGGAGCTCCCCTTCATCAACATTACTCCCTGGTCCACTCTGACCCGGAGTGATAGTACCTGTTAGGGTCCCATCTATGGGTTAAATAGAAGAACATGAGTTTATAAACACAATTGATTCTCCATTAAGAATAACTTTATTTCAAAACTTTATCGGCATTAAATGACCCACTGAGGTTGATATGCCGTAAAACAAAACAAACAAACAAAAGGTCTATAAGACTCAATTTGTTAAGCTATTAAAATTAACTTATATGGCAATTTACCTAAAATCTGTGTCATTCTTGAACTTTCTCGATCCTTTTCTTATGTCATATCCCTCCAAAAAATCCAACTACTGTTTGGTCCATCTACTTCTATTATACTTTCACTTTACTAAAAGAGTATTCTGAAATTTCCAACTGATATTGACAAAATAGACCGGTGGTCAGTTCATACGACCAAGCGTAAATCTATCTATTCTATACATATATAAAGGGCAGTTGTGTGTATATGTATGTCCGGGGGAAACTTCGAAAATAAAACAATTAACGACAAAGTAAATATATATACACATTAAATATCACCAGGGCTTGGTTTTTGAGCAAAAATAATAGAGCTTTTATTTATATTCGTGAAGATAATTAAAAAATAAAATTTAAATGATAATAGCATGAATTTTTTTTTCATTTAATATTTTAGATAGTAGACATTAACATTTCTATTCAGAGTAGCTGGATCAATGCAAGGTTTATTTATTTCTTTACATAGGGATTTAAATGGGGCATCCCACGAGGATTCAACTCATGATTCAGTAACTCTAAATCCCCTTCTACCCAGGCGACGCCGGGTAGCCGCTGCTAGTAAGATAATATGACCTGTCAGTAATTCAGATGATATTCTGATAACTATAATCTCAATTTCAAATTGAATCTTTTCAAACATGATTTCACTATAAAAACGCATGGGAAATGATTTTCCTATAAAAATGCATTGAAATAACACTACTATAAAAAGCATTTAAATAATTTTACAATAAAATATATTGAAATTTTTTACAATAAATTGTTATATCTTAAAAACTAAAACCATTGTGTTCTTCTGAATTACTATTTATTTCTGAAGGCAAAAAGATGATAACAAAATAGCAAATTATATGTATATATGTAAATTCTTAATGATAGAGTCGACTCACAAAACAGCATTTTTCAAACACATCTATCAATTACTGATCTTATTTTTAAGGTATAAACATTTACTGAACAACACTGAAAAAACGAAAAAAACGAAAGTGAAAGTTCGAGAATGCCTAAGTAATTGATATCTATTGATAATGGAGATTCGCTTCTTACGTCACATTACCCAAAATCGTCATAACATAGAATAAATACACTCAAAATTTGAACATGCAACATTAGAGAGTCCTCATTGTTTTTTAAAACAAGTTTTAATAAATACATGACTGGTATTATATATCTATATATAGTTTGTTTTTATTTTAATACATATTTAAAGTTTACATTTGAAATTGTTTTATTTTTTAATCCTTTAATGAATTTGATGATTTTACTTACTTAGGGTACAAACTCGCTGACATTGAATTTTTTACTCCCACCCCTCAGGCAATATGTTTCAAAAATCTATTTTTACATCACCCGGAGAGCGTTTTTTATTTTGCTAGTTTAGATAATTTATATTGATAGTAAAAATACAATAGTAAAGAAAAAACAACTTTACCCCCTTTCTCGTAAACGTGTAACATGTTCCTCTTCTTTACCTTGCAATCGAAACGGAAGAGTTCATTATTTAGTTGAGGTGATGACAGGGCATAACACATTATGTCTATTCATAGAATAAGACTTTGAATGCTTTGTTGATGCCGTCAGGCGTCATGCGCCCACATAAATAATGAACCACTCCGTTTTTATTGTCATGAAGAAAGAGAAGAAGAAAAGAACACGTTACACGTAAACAAAGAAAATAAGAAAGGAAGAAAGAAAGACAGATAGATTTCCCCTCTCTCCAAAGATATATATATATTTCACTTGCGCACAGACAATCTCTCTCTGTCTCCCTCCTCTTTCTCCTTCTATTCTCTCTCTCTCCCTCTATCTCTCTCTTTCTCTCTCTCTCGCTTTCTTCTCTCTCTCTCTCTTCCTCTCTCTCTCTCTCATATATATATATATATATGTGTGTGTGTATGTGTATCTACATATCGAGAGAGAGAGAGAGAGAGAGAGAGAGAGAGAGAGAGAGAGAGAGAGAGAGAGAGAGAGAGAAGGAGGGTGATGAGAGAGGGAGAGGAAGTGATAAAATTATCAGAGAGAGAGAGAGAGAGAGAGAGAGAGAGAGAGAGAGAGAGAGAGAGAGAGAGAGAGAGAGAGAAGAGAGAGAGGAGAGAAGAACATTATACATCGGACGCTTATTGTCTGTTTCAATAATGGCAGGAAGGAAGAGGAAAGAAAAAGAAAAGAAGGAATATGGAGAAAGGAAGAGAAAAGATAGATTGATTGAACGATATATATATATATATAATATATATATAGAGAGAGAGAGAGAGAGAGAGAGAGTAATTGAGTTAGACAAAGAAATAAAGAACACTTTTTGTTGGCATTATTAAAGCGAGTAATAAATAAAAAGGAATAACAATTTGTCGTTTTATTATCTCCCCTTTAATTATGTTGTTTACAAAAAACAAAAAAACAAACAAACGATTGTTTTTATAAATGGTGGAAATTCCACGGAAATTGTTAGTAAAAATATAAAAAACGAAAAAAATAATAAGAAATCCGTTTGTATGCAAAGAAAATTATTATCCTAACTGACTGCGAGGCAAATTAAAAAGTCGATCTATGTTATTGAATAATATATATATATATATTATATATATATATATATATATATATATTATATATATACATATATATATATATATATATATATATATGAGTAGATTTAGATAGATAGATAGATGCATGCATATATATATATATATATGATCAGACTGAGATAGAGAGATAGATAGATAGATACATACATACATACATACATACAACATGATCAGACTGATATATATATATATATTATATATATATATATATATATATTATATATATTATAATATATATCAATAAAGGAAGGAAGAACTCAACACCGTAATTCCATAATAAATTTATTTCGACCAAAATTGGGGCCTATTAAATCTAAGTTGATTTGATACAGCTCCCCAAAATTCCGTCTCATCAGATGGGTCTCAATTCACTTATGGACTTGCACATCACAAAAAAACCCCAAAAAGCTGAATTTAAAAAAATGAATAAATTCAAAACAAAATAAAAAATATAAAAAAATATTTTTTTAACAGTATAGGATTGTTACCATAGAAACAGGAAGTGAATGAGAAAAAAAGAGATACATCTCAAGGTTGGTTTCTTAGGGTATTCAGACAGACAAAAAGTGACAGAAAAAACAGAGTAGAATATTAAAATATAAATAGACAAGTAAATAAAAATTAAAAAAAAAATTTAAACATTAGAGTATAATAGATAATATAATGGTGTATAAAAGGACTATAGATAAAAAAGGAAATAAAAGGGAATAAAGATAAAGATAAAAATAGTATGATGATTATTATAATGGAGATTGTGTGTTTTTCTGTCTGTAACCGAACTATATTCCTACTCAAGTCACAATTCTCTTAGTTATTGACATCACATTCTCCATGATTTTATTTTTATCTAAATCTCAATTATTATAAAATTGTCTTACATTATTAATACTGTTAACTATATCTAATACTGACAACATGCAATTATATTTATATATACAAGAAAAATAGCGGTTTACAGTGTGAACGAGAAGGCTAATTTGCATATTAATATTAAAAAATCGAATTTAATAAATATGTGCTTAGTATTATTGATTTCTAACTGTTTGGTTTTATTCTTAATGAATATAAGCAAAAATCTCTTCAATAAATCTTAAATGAAATCCATTAACAAGAAAAATAACTGTCATTTTATTCTTTACTTCCTCTTAAACTAAATACTTAAATTAGAAAAAATAACAATGAAGACGAGAGTGATGGAAGAGTAAGTTTCAGTTGTCCTTTTTTATTATATCTCTCTCTGTTTCAAATCTTTTATTATACTCCCTCTGTTTCAAATCTGTTATCTGTATTCTTATTTAGTTTCATTAGCCTTTCTAATTTAATACATATTTTATTACATTAAAACTTAAATACTTGCACCCGGAGGGTGCATATATTTGCTAGTAAAAATAATAATTATAATAGAAAAGATTAGAGTAAATGATAAAGATTGCTCTGTATATAATCTAAAAAGTTTATTATACATTGAGCTCTCTTCAGTGATTTAAAGATTCGCTGTATTTATACATACTGGATCATACAATATTAAACAGTGTATCTTAGAAATCACATATAGAATCATCCCTTACTACCAAGTTTTGGATAAATCTCATATATTATATAATATATATATATATATATATATAATATATATATGGGAGAAATAAGATGGAAATTAATCCGACAGTATGTGGAGAAAGGTAGACAAACACGAGATGTTGTAGAAAATAGATGTTTATTATAGTAGTGATGTCGACGTTGTAACGTTTTGGTCTGTTAGACCTTCTTCAGGACTTTGGATTGAGTTCCTGCTTGAATGGTGAACTTTTCATACTGGTGAATTTAGGGGGTCGTGAATAAGGGAGGGGTGGTCAGTTTGTTGGTGTAGCAGAGGTTGGTAGTGGAGATTTTCTTGTTGGTTTCTGATAATGATTCCACAGGTGTTAGGTGTTGGGAGTAGGTAGGTTTTAAATTACTGGGTTTGAAGATGTAATGATTCATGTACATATGGTGAATGGCATAAGGATTGGTTGTAAGTATATATATATATATATATATATATATATATATATATATATATATATATGGTATATATATATATATATATATATATATATATATATATATGTATATATATGTTAAGTATCATCTTGCTGTTTTTTATTGTCTATTAATGTTTGTGAAGGTGATTCTTGGGTATAGGGAAATATATTGGGGAAACTGGATTTACAATTAACATTTGGTAAGTTGCTTATGTTTCAAGCTTGGAATATTGTCTGAATTTTTGTTGTGGGTGTTAGAGAGGGGGGTGGTAGTAAGATTTGTTATAAGTGTATGTGTGTGTTCTGTGTATTATTATTATTATTATTATTATTATTATTATTATTATTATTATTATTATTATTATTCTATCATTTACTCCTTTTGAATTTTCACATCAGCATTAGCTGATGTTTTTCCCTGGAGTCTGAGTGACAGCAAGACTTTCAGGTCTCCAGGACTCTTCTGAGCATTCTGGCAGATTGCGCAGCAGTGCAGTGTTCTGAATGGTTTCAATCTTCCTCTGATTTCCAAACTTTCCAAACCCTTTTCCAGTCCTTTTGGACCGTTATTATTATATTATTATTATTATTATTATTATTATTATTATTATTTATACAACGTTTCGGCCGATCTACCCCCCGCTTCTTCAGCTATTTCTTCTCGAACTCGGGAACCTTCTCTTCGAACTCGGGAACCTTCTTTTTCCAAGTAATACAAAATTACAAGTCTCATCTAAAAAAATTCGGAGAAATATTTCAATATGTATTCATTTTTAGGGTTGAGAGGGGAGTAATAAAGCTTACTCTTTCTCTTTTTCTCTGTCTCTGTCACTCAGAGTATTAAGGGGGGTGGATATTAAATTTAAATCAAAATTTTCCTCCAAATTATCCATATACATATATATATATATGTATGGTGTGTGTGTGTGTGTGTGTGTGTGTTTGTGCTAAGATGACATGCCCTATATATGTAAATAATGTAATAACCCAAAGAAACCGTTAAAAAAACAAAAAAAAACAAAAAATAAACTAAAACGAAACGTACCTCTAAGGCCGTTGGAATTGAAGCATCCAATTATTTTCTGATAAGTCGAAGATCCTATCTTCTTCGACGACAAAATGAAATAATTATATATATATAATATATATATATATATATATATATATATATATATACATATATATATATATATATTATATATATATATAGAGAGAGAGAGAGAGAGAGAGAGGGATAGCGTTGACATGGGATCAACAGCGCTTGGTAACTGTCTGTNTCGGAGAGCTTGTTAAGGTCTGGCCCCCGCCCTGAGAGGCGGGTCATATAACAAAATAGCGGTTGTCAGTACAGTAGGTAACGGGAAGATAATGTTTGCATGATTGATATTAAAAATAGATTTTAATAAATATATGCTTTGTATATTGATTTCTAATCTTGTTTGGTTATCCTAATGAATATTGAGCAAAAGATCCCGAGGATAAAATCTTAAAAGAAAATCCATTAACAAGAAGAAATAGTTAAATTAGGAATTAGCGAATGAAAGACAGGAAGAGTGATTGAAGAGTAAGTTTCAGTAGTTCTATATCTTCGATTATATCCCCCTCTGTTTCAAATCTTTTCATTCTGCATTCTTATTTAGTTTCATTAGCCCTTCTAATTAATCAATATTTTATTACATTAAAACTTAAATGTTCAACCCATTGGATCATTTTATGTCGAAGACGTTTTTTTTATTCATTCTTGATGGGTACAACACATTGTTTTAAAACACATTTTTTATCTATTAACCCATAGTTGTGACCCCGGAGGCTGTATATATTTGCTAGTTATATATAACTAGAAGTAACCGTGGAATTTCCATATTTACAAGTTTTTCTCTATCTTATCTTGATATATAAATCTCTGTGTTGTAACAAGTCTCTGTTCTTCCTTTCTTGGTGGTAGCCACGTTCATTTGCATATATAACATTGCAGACAAAACTGTTCATCAAAGGGATTGGCACTTCGTGTCTTGTCTAGTCTTGCAAATAAACTGAATAATTAGAATTACGAAGCTTCTTCTGAATTACTATTTTATTCTGAGGCAAAAAGTTGATGACAAAATGGCAAATTGTAAAAGGTCTATTAGACTCAATTTGTTAAGCTATTAAAATTAACTATAATGGCAATTTACCCAAAATCTGTGTCACTCTTGAACTTTCTTACGTCCATATTATTGCAAGCGCCTTCTTCACTTGTACGTAGTGCCTTTTTACCGGCACTATATATCTATATATGTTATATACTTCTTACGTCTTATTCTTCTCGTCTAGTCTTCTGGCCGTTTTGGGAGTACGTGAACGAGGTTACGGCCCGATATCGCACCCAATCAGGGGTGCCGCTCGACTGGTTACGTGTGACATGTCAGTCCGCCGTTCGCCGGAGAAAAACGAAAGGTGTTTTTCGCTATACTAGCCGTAGCTAGAATGGTGATTATGGTCGACGCGAAACAAGGATTGCATGAGGACGAGGAATTTTCCTGTCAGAATCTGATCTGTTATTTTAAGCATCAGCTTAAGGTAAGGATTAGGTGCGAAAGGAGGATGCACTCGAACCCGACATTCAACACAAAGGGGATAAATGCCGCAAGCTGTGTGTGAGACGAGGGCAGATAGGAGAACATTGTTTGCCTGCCCATCATGGCCAGCAGCATCCCTAGATAGACAAACAAAGTCTGTAAAATAAACAAAGAAAAAACAAGAAAAAGCCAAAACTGCATACACCATAGATCCTTTTAGTTAGGGACTGAATGATCATCAACCCCAGTTTTTTCTTATAGGACATATCCAGGACCCCAATCCCAAGTTTTTTATAAAACCACCCGAGTCACCCTAATATTTTCCCTGGAAAGTCAATTTTTCTAGTAACCCAACCCGCCTGGCCTACAGAATCCCAATTTTTTACCGACCACCCACTAAGGACACCCACTCCCATATTAGAGGCACTGACCGGCTGCTTTTCAAACAACAAAGTGCGGAAGACAGTCGGCGGAGCCTACACAATAGCTGAGGGAAAGGGGGAAACCAAAATGACCCACAATTTTTGTTTTGTTTACATGTGTTTTTTCAGTTTCTTGGGGTTTTTATTTTCAATTTTTTCCCACCCCTCCATCGCCAATCATCAATATTGGGAAATTTTTAAGTAGGATACATGCATAGAGCGAATAGGGTATTTTGGTGAAAGGGAGCTGCGCAAGGAGAGAATGCAAGAATTTTATTTTTATTTTTGAATGAATCGGTCGGCGAGTGAGCCTAGCTAGATAGATCTCTTAGTGATATGACCAGTTTTATCACCCCTCCCCCAAAACCAAATTTTCGGCTACATGCCGAGTTTGTGCACATACGTTGTTATCTCTATTCCAAATAAAGAAAAAGTTTGTTTGGAGTAGTGCACGTATGTGCTCACTTCAAATAATCTAGTCTTCTGGCCGGATCTGATATATCTTCTAAGGTCTCGTCTGGTCTTCTATTGGGGATTCGGGCTCTGGTTCTGTTGCTAGGGATTTCTTGTTATCAGAAGCCTTTGTGCATTGTTGTAGCTTTTAGTAATAACAACAAGACTTCGAATATCGATGATGTTACTTTATTCGATAGAACCCCAGACCAGACAATGCGCGCGGAGAGATGAGTCACATCTTGCTAGCTCTTCGCTTCTAATGTCCTAACTCTAACTGTCAAGTTTACTTAGTATCCTTAAACCGGAAGGGGGCTTCTCATCGCCTTCCAGTTCTCACGTCATCCCCAGACCGCAAAGTCAGAGTGGAGGTCAAACGCTTGTCATCACTCTCAAGGCCATCAGCTGTACTGATCGCCATAAGGATTTCTATACTACCTTAAAAAGATATTAGGGATCCATAATTATGTAACACACTCGGCACTAAATAATTATAAGTTGCAACCTCTTCTTTAATTTCTATTTCTTGGCCGTCTTTAGATTCTGATCGTCTTTGGTATTTTCTATCATCTATCTTGACTTGGTCTGGCATCTTCTAAGATCTTGCGTCTGGTTTACTTGGGGACTCGGTCTGGTTTTCTGTTCTATGTTCCTGCTGGCTGGTGTCATTTCTAGTCTTGTTACCAAGACATTCATTAACCAAAAGAACATATTAATTATCCAAACTTTTATTTCCTTAACTATACATAATTCTCTAACTAACATAGCGCGCGGCGAGTTCCAGTTTAAAGCAGGACCTAAAATGGCCGACTGTCTCTGCCTGACGTCTAACTGCAAACTGGGACTCAAAAGGTCCCACGTGACTTCACATATTTGGCGGGACTTCTGTATAATTTTCCATGGAAGGACCCGGCCATGATATGAAAGGGCCATCCCCACAGAATTACAGGGGATTGACAATATCTTATCAACCGCATAGATTATGTAAACAAATATCTCCTCCAATAACAGACCCCAACTTACTGCTTGAGGTTGAGCAATCCCATGAACTTTGCCAATACTCCACTTTGGCTTCCTTTCTTGGACTAGACGAGGGCGGTCGGAGGGACCCCCTCCGATCAATCGGCTTGGTAACGTCAAGCCCTAGCACCTATTTTATCATATGAGGTGCTAGAAGGGGTGGCTGAGGGTCTAAATGTCCTGGAATGACGTTAAACTCTATCTGATGGTGAGTTTGTTTTCTGGCGTTTTGGGGAATTGGAGCCCCCTCATCAACATTTCTCCCTGGTCCATGCTACCCGGAGTGGTAGTACCTGTTAGGGTCCCTCTATGGGTTAAATAGAAGAACATGAG
>CM042173.1:19082998-19100498 GCA_023376005.1 Doryteuthis pealeii
TATTATTATTATTATTATTATTATTATTATTATTATTATTATTACTATCATTTACTCCTTTTGATTTTCAACTCAGCATTACTGATGGTTTTCCTGAGTCTGAGTGACAGCAAGTCTTTCAGGTCTCCAGGACTCTTCTGAGCATTCTGGCAGATTGCAGCAGTGCAGATGTTCTGAATGGTTTCAATCTTCCTCTGATTTCCAAACTTTCCAAACCCTTTTCCAGTCCTTTTGGGACCGATGTATTATTATTATTATTATTATTATATTATTATTATTATTATTTATTATTATTATAACAACGTTTCGGCCATCTACCCCCCAGCCTTCTTCAGCTATATCTTCTCTCGAACTCGGGAACCTTCTTTTTCCAAGTAATACAAATTATCAAGTCTCATCTAAAAAAATTCGGAGAAATATTTCAATATGTATTCATTTTTAGGGTTGAGAGGGGAGTAATAAAGCTTACTCTTTTCTCTTTTTCTCTGTCTCTGTCACTCAGAGTATTAAGGGGGGTGGATATTTAAATTTAAATCAAAATTTTCCCTCCAAATTATTCCATATACATATATATATATATTATTGTAGTTGTGGTGTGTGTGTGTGTGTGTGTGTGTGTGTGTGTTTGTGCAAAGATGACATGCCCTATATATGTAAATAATGTAATAACCCAAAGAAACCGTTAAAAAAAACAAAAAAAAAAAAAAAAAAAAAAAAACAAAACGAAACGTACCTCTAAGGCCGTTGGAATTGAAGCATCCAATTATTTTCTGATAAGTCGAAGATCCTATCTTCTTCGACGACACAAAATGATATATATATAATATATATATATATATATATATATATATATATATATATAAAAGAAAAGAGAAGATAAAAAAGAGAGAGACAGAGAGAGAGAGAGAGAGAGAGAGAGAGAGAGGAATAGCGTTGACATGGGATCAACAGCGCTTGGTAACTGTCTGTTTCTCGCCTATGCTATAAATTATATTGACCACTTCCCTTTCTTTCTTTCTGTCTGTCTGTTCTCTCTCTTTATATATATGACTAGCAGCGGCTACCCGGCATTTAGATTTTTTAAAGTTAGTCCCGCAGATCCATTATTACTGAATCCGTGAGTTGAATCCTCGTGGGATTTAAATCCCTATGTAAAAAATAGACCTATGTATTGATCCAGCTACTCTGAAAGAAAGAAATGTTTAACATGTTTATCATTACAATTATAATCATCATATACGCACGCAATATAAATAAACTCTTATTATTTTTGCTCAAAAACGAAGCCCTGGTGATATTTAATGTGTATATATATATTAATTTGTCGTTTAATTATTTTATTATTATTATTATTATTATTATTATTATTTGTTCGAAGTTTTCAATGTAATATCCGTCCGTCTGTCTGTCACACTAAGACTCCACCATTTTTTTGAAAGATTTCAACCAAACTTTCAACCAAAATGTTAGGCGTCCTCCCAGAAAAAGATTTTAAACTCAATTTAGTCAATATTTGTCATTATTTATTATTCCTCAAAATGAAATTACTTTCTATGTCAATAAAGCGTTAAGTAATCCAAAGACATCTGACATTCAAAGACAAAACGACGCTATTTCTCAAAGTTGTAAGTGACGATTTCTTTAATCTTATCATAACTAACAGTACTTATTCTTATTACGAAAATAGACACATGCAGTCAACTTGAGGATTTTCTTAAAATCAAATTTAGTTGTTTAAGCAAGGAAAACGAATACATCATGTTCAATGTGGCCAATTCATAATAAAAATAACATTTAAAAAAAAAGAGTTCATTTATTTCAAAACAAAATACCAGTGATTTCATATTCTATTATTTCTAGTGGGACATTATACAGTTAAAACGCATATTATTAGTATTATTTGTTACCAAAACTATAGCATTGAAACTTTAATCTAAAAATAAGTAAAATGGCAACATTTGTATACAAAATATAAAATTGCAATTAAATATCTATATATATATATATATATATTATATATATATATAATATATATATATCATATACCAATGCGTAAACGCAAAGCTCTCCTATAAAAAGGGATGGACACTCTATTTGCGGGCATTACATACATACAGATGTGTGTATTAAAACAGTTAAAATCCCCTTCACATTCTGTAAAGGTGACGATAACCGAGCGGTTAGCTGTCCGCACTGATGACTGAATCGATCGGATTCAATCCGGCTTGTAGGTAGCTTACAAATGTCTAGCCTTCACTGGAGAGACTTGATAAGTCGAAACACGTGTCTATGGATCGACTATATATCTATACATAATATATACTATATATATATATACTATATATAGATGTGTGGCATGTGTGTGTGTGTGTGGTGTTGGGTGTGTGAATGTAAGTTGAAAATGGAAAATGAATTCGGACGATATGTTGAAAGAGTAAATAAATAAAGGAAAGAAAATGTTGAATGGATTACGACAAGAAGGTTCCCGAGTTCGAAAACAAGGTTCCCGGATCCGACAGGAAATACCTGAAGAAGGCTGGGAGGGCCATTGGCCGAAATGTTGTACAGAGTTTGTCATGTACACAAGTATTCTATTTATTATCATTTCAAATATGAAATAAATTAATAATGATAGAAAATTATAAAATATTTAGTATACAAAGAAAAACGGCCTTCATCAGTTAAAATGTTTGATATTTGAAATTAAAACGGTTTAAAATACAGAGAATATTTGAAAGTGTTAGAAAAAAATAATCTTTTTTTGAAAATTATTTGAGAAGGCAGTTGGAGACAATAGAGGGGCATGTTTGATGACAGAGAATAAAGAATATTCGGTGAAGAGTGACATTTAAAAAAAAGGGGGGAATTTTTGATTTCATAAGTAATATTATTGAGAGGAAAAGAGTTAAAGGTTTCACTCGAAGTGATTTCATCAGGACCCTACTCTAGCGCTTAACTAAGTCGATGTAATTCCTTATTTTAAGCTGAGATAAACTTCTTTTTCGGAAAGTAAGGACATTATCGACTCTAGTTAAGCATAGGTAGGGTCCTTAATGAGAATCATCTGGATTGAAAGCCATTAGCCAAATATTCATCAGGACAACGCACCCGTGAAAAACAACGATAACGTTGCTCCCTACATGACTAATCCGTGGCTAATACACTTACTTGAAACACCAATTGATAATAAATCGCCTTTTCATTGTATTTGTGCACTTTAACAAATAAATATTGCTCTTCCACTTGTATATCGAAAAGTTTTATTTTTATTGCTCCAATATAAAATCTCTCTCTCTCTCTCTCTCTCTCTCTCTCTCTCTCTCTCTCCCTCTATATATATATATATATATATGATAATATATATTAATATAATATTATATAAATCTATATATCATATATTAAATCTAAATTATAATAATAATATATAATATATATAAAAATAAATATTACATTCATATATATATAAATCTAAATAAACTATTAATAAGATATATACATATCATATATACTATATACAATATTATATATATACTATCATATATAAACTATACTATTATAAATACTCATGACTATATATTATAATATACTATATATATATATTATTGTATTGAGAATAGTGTACGTAGAACACAGTCCAAAAGATTGTTCATTCCAAGTGCTTTTCGTCCAATCTATTGCCATATTATCTATTGGTTGTTTTATGTATACTATATATATATATATATATAATATATATATGTATAAATATATATAGATAGATAGATAGATAATCTTATTGTATAGTGTACGTTAGAAAAAGTCCTAAAGATTGTTCATTTCAAGTGCGTTACGTCTAATTTATTGGATATTATATATATATATACTATATATATATAATATATAATATATATCATAATATATATATATATATATATATATATGTTAGTATGTATATATACTAATTTCATTTTTGTCGCCGAAGGAGATAGGATCTTCGAAATATCGCAAAATAATTTTCTTGTATTGAATGCTTCAATTCCAACGGCCTTTCCATGTATATTTCGCGGTTTTTTTTCTCAACAGTTTCTTTGATTATTAGCATTATCTATACATATTTAGGGCTATACCATCTTCAGTACACGCACACACACACAGACACACACACACATACACAGACACATTAACACAGACACAGACACACACACACACACACAGAATATATATATTATATATATATATAATATATATATATATATATATATATGAAATAATTTTTGCGGAAAAGTTCGATTTAAATTTAAATGTTTTTCGCCTTAATACTCAGAGAGAAGAGAGAAGATGAAAAGGAGAGAGAGAAAGTAGGAGGAGACGAGATGAGAGAGAGAGAGACAGAGACAGAGACAGAGACAGAGGCGAGAGAGAAATTAAATCGAAAATATAGGAAATATCTAAAGAAAGAGGAAAGAAATTATATATATATGAGAGGAGAGAGAAGAGAGAGAGGAGAAGAGAGAGAGAAGAGAGAGAGAAGAGAGAGAGACGAGAGAGAGACGAGGAGAGAGAGAGAGAGAGAGAGAGAGAGAGTCATACACACACGTTGGATTTATATATGTGATTGAATATTATTTTATTTTATATTTTTTCGGTGATTGTACGGGAATAGCCCACCGATAAAAACTCTTCTTTGATTGAGTTGGTTTATTTGTTCAACGGAATATCAACTCTTTATGGGTTATTTAAATTCACTTGCCAATTTTCAATTTTGGTTTGGATGTTTGTTTAACGGCATAACAACCCTTTTCGGATCATTTAATGCCGAAACAAGTAATTTTCAAATTAAACGTTTCTATGTTTCAAGTTCTCAAATATCCTTCAATTGTTATAAATAATTTTCATTAACTTTATTTGGTTTTTTGTTTTGGTTGTTGTTTTTGTCTTTAATGCGAATCAAGCATATTTTTGTTGGTTGTTTTGTTTTACGGCATATCAACTCTTTTCGGGCATCTTAATGCTGAATAAAGTCAATTTGATAAAAGTTTTCTATGTTTCAAGTTCTTCAAATTTGTTTGGAAGCAAGGACGAACTCATAAGCGACGTCCTCCTGTGGAGTCAGCACGTGGGCACGACTGTGTGGGCCGACCAACAAAGATGTACCAGCTCTGTGCGGATACAGGATGCTGCATAGAGGACCTCCCGGCAATGATGAGCGATAGGTGACGGATGGAAAGAGATTGTCATGGATATCCGTGCTAACCACGACATGATATATATATATATATATATATAATATATATATATATATATATAGTATAAGTTAAAAGAAAGGAAATGAATCCGACAATATGAGTAAGAAAAAAGTGGAATGAAAACATCACACAATGCTGTTAGAAATTGTTTTCTTCTTTAACAGCATTGTGTGATGTTTTCATTCCACCTTTTCTTACTCATATATATATATATATATATATATAATATATATATAATATATATATACTCTAGCAGGACCTGTGAATATACCACAGTATAACAATTTAACTATTGCAACGTTTAATATGTTTACTTGATAGCTATTGCCAAATAGTCCATGTATAATAACCCTTTGGCTATTTAATGCAAAAAAAAAAAACTGTTAGAGTGTGAGACAAAAGCTGGTACTTAAGTTTCCTTTACAGGTGTATTTTTGTAGATGTATTATTATACTGATTCATATATTTTCGGTATGTTTTTATTTCTTACGAGAAGTATAAAATGCCACTCATGTTATATTCTCAAACAGATCCCTCATGGGCAATTCCATGTCAAATCATCCAGAAAAAAGTAAAAGTTGTCCCCACCCACTCAATTTTTTCATGAAATTCTGTACAGCTGTGACTGTGTTACAGTTAAACATTTCCCCAAATTTGAGCTTCCAATTCCAAAAATTGGTGGAGTTTATGTCAATTTTTAGCTCTCAAAAAATTCGGTGGGGTCACGAAAAATGGCGACTTTTTGTCATCTATTTTCTGCTGTAAAATGAGTTCTTATTGCTTCCGACACCTAAAATTTTGGTTTATAAGACCATTTTTGCCTGAAGGAATCGAAAAAGTCTTAAAGTTAACCAATTTTAAGTTATTGATGATTTAAAAAAAAAAAAAAAAATTATAGCAAAATCAATATCCCGATGTGGCACTGAATCTTAGCCCAAAGATTTTTTTCTTCATTATTTCAATCTATTGAACATTATTTGTACCAAAAAGATTCTGAGCAAATCCAAACTATCTTTTTGTCCACAGCTGTACAAAATTTCAGAAAAATTGAAGGGCGTGGGTGACATGGCCTGATGATTTGACATGGAGATTACCCTCATATTATTTGCATTAAAATATTTATTCTGATTGGAGCGAAAACTCCACACTCAATGAGGAAATGTTTGACAGTGTAACACATCACTCAATAAGTTCAGGGCCTGACATATAGATGGCACCACTAATAAAAAAAATCTATGATTTTGATAAAGTACTAACCTTCAAATGACACGTGTCAAAATCTGAGCGCAATCGGATTATTAATTTACAAATTACAGTAGCTCAGTCGGTAGTAAGAAACCACAAGGTTCCTAGTCGATACCGGCCCTCGCCAACTCAGCGTATGAGTATCACAGGGTTATGTGCGGTAAAGTAAGGAGCTTGATTGGTTAGGTGTGGCGCTCCACATAAGATGCAAAAAACAATCTCTTTTAGTCTAGCGCTACTGAGAAGGGGATAGACTCCCTCGCTGATGGCTGATACCGACTTTAGGCCACCTCGACGACTTTACTACTGTTGCAAATTTTCAAAACAATGGAAAAATCTGAATTTTGTGTGTTGATAAAGCATTGCTTTCTCATGGTAAAAATACTGTTCAAGCAAAGCAATGGCTTGATAAGGTTATCCGGACTCTGCTCCTTCGGAAACAAAGGTTAAGAGGTGGTATACTGACTTTAAACGCGGTCGTACAGACACAAATGATGCTGAACGCTCAGGTCGCCCAATTCGGCAGTTGTCCCTGAAAACACAAAAGACTCCACAAACTCGTTTTGGCCGATCGTAAATTGAAGCTGCGTGAGATAGCAGACGAGTTGAAGATATCAGAAGGCAGTGTATTCACTATTTTTAAATGAACATTTGTCAATGAGAAAGTTGTATTCAAAGTGGGTGCCGCGTTTGCTCACAGTCGATCAAAAACAAACAATGCATCGACGATTCAGAGCGTTGTTTGCAACTGTTTCAACGCAACCAAAAATAGTTTTTGCGTAAATATGTAACAATGGATGAAACATGATCCATCACTTCACCCGGGAGTCAAATCGGCAGTCAATCGGAGCGGACAGCAACAGGTGAAAGCCATCCAAAGCCACCATAGACGTAAACCTTAGCAGGCAAGGTTTTGGCCTCCGTATTTTGGGATGCGCAAGTATTTTGTTCATCGATTACCTTGAGAAAGGAAGAACCATCAATAGCGAATATTATAGATTATTATTGGTGCATTTCAAGGAAGAGATCGCAAAAAAAAAAAAAAAAAAGAAAAAGAAAAAAAAAAAGAAAGACGGACACAAATGGAAAAGAAAAAAGGGCTCTTTCACCGTGTCACAAGTCGATCGCAACGATGGCAAAACTACATGAATTGTACTTCAAATTGCTTCCGATCCCACCTCATTCTCCAGATCTGGCCCCCAGCGATTACTGGCTGTTTTGAAGACCCAAAGAATCTCCAGGGAAAGAGATTTGGCTCCAATGAAGAAGTGATATCAGAAACTGAGAGGCGTATTTTTGAGGCTAAAGACAAATCGTTCTACAAAAAAAAGGCATCAAATTGTTAGAGAAGCGTTTGAATCAGTGTATCCCCCTAGAAGGTGACTATGTGATAAATAAAGTCGACTTTAGCCTAAAAGTTGTTGTTTTATTAGTTATGCCCTGGACTTATTGAATGATGTGTTAGGGTGTTTGGCATGTTCGACACCGTGGTTGATCCACCTGCTTAAGCACAAAAGAGATGCGTTAGTCTTGTATGGCCAATGCGCAACCGAGCCAGTATTTCTTTTTCCTCTTGATATTTCTATATCCCGGCTCCATTCCCAACTGTTGGCTTAATTGTTGACAATTGTTCGGTATACTACTATTCCAACGTTGTTGTCATTTTTGCTGAGAAATATCTTTATTTGGTTCTTAAGATCTGTATATGTGACCTTGGAGTTTTTCATCAATTTCTTTATTCATGACGGATTTGCAGGTGGATCGGCTTTGTCATTTTCCATTATTCTAAACAATTCTCCCATAATTACTAGCAAAAGATGCGCCCTCGCAACAAGTATTTAAGTTTTAATATGATTAAGTAATAATTGAATTAGAAAACTAATGAAATTAAGTACAAACATAATAAATATTTAACTTATTTCTACTTTATTCTAATTGATTTCAATATAGAATTATACATAGAATTGAGTTTAATACGTTAGAGAATGAAAAAACAAAACAACAAAAATATTAGAAATCAATAAAACCAAGTAAGGATTTATCAAACATGGTTTGTTAAAACCGGTATGCAAATTATTTATACCATATACTATGTAAACATTTATTCTTAACTAGCAGCGGCCTACCCGGCGTCGGCTGGGTAGAGGGGGAATTTTTTAAAAAGTTAGTCCGCATATCCATTATTACTGAATCGTGAGTTGAATCCTCGTGGGATGCCCCATTTAAATTCCTATGTAAAAAAAAATTTTTTTTAATAATTTGACTAATATGAATATAAACCTTCATTATTTTGCTCAAAAAGCAATATCTGGTGCTAGTGAATGTGTATATATATTTACTTTGTCATCAATTGTTTAATTTTCATAGTTTCCCTCCGGACATACATACACACAAACTGCCTTTTTATATATGTACAAGCAGTGGCTACCCGGCATCGCCTGGGTAGAAGGGGGATTTTTAAGTTAGTTACTGAATCATGAGTTGAATCCTCGTGGGATGCCCCATTTAAATCCCTATGTAAAAAGAAAATAGACCTTGCATTGATCCAGCTAATCTGAAAAGAAATGTTAATGTCTATTATCTAAAATATCAAATGAAAAAAAATCCATGCTGTTATCATTTAAATTTCATTTTTTTAATTATCTTCACGAATATAAATCAAATCTCTATAATTATTGCTCAAAAACCAAGCCCTGGTGATATTTAATGTGTACATACATTTACTTTGTCGTTAATTGTTTTATTTTCCGAGGTTTCCTCCGGACTTACATATACACACAACTGCATTATATATGTATAGATTTCAACATATGACACGTTTTCAATTCCTTTTTTTTTTATCTCTGATTTCGTTTTTTCAATTTGCTTGTTGTTATATATATATATATATATAATTCATTATTTATTTACTAGCAGCGGCTACCCGGCGTCATCTGGGTAGAGGGTTTCTTTTAAGTTTAGTCCCGCAATCCATATTACTGAATCGTGAGTTGAATTCCTCGTGGGATGCCCCATTTAAATCCCTATGTAAAAAAAATAGACGTTGCATTAATCCAGCTACTCTGAAAAGAAATGTTAATGTCTATTATCTAAAATATCAAATGAAAAAAAAAACTCCATGCTGTTATCAGTTAAATTTTATTTTTTAATTAACTTCATGAATATAAGTAAAATCTCTATTATTTTTGCTCAAAAACCAAACCCTGGTGATATTTAATGTGTATATATATTGATGTATTGAAGTTTCCTCCGGACATACACATAAACACAACTGCCCTTTATATATGTATAGATAGAGGATATATGAGGCCCATCGCAGGATTTGAAACACAATTAATAACATGGGCCTTTCGGAGCCGGTGTCTTAATGAAATTATGGGGGCATTCTCCCCACACAACACCTGTCTCCTTGATTTAAAGGGGCATGGCTGGGTTTATTGCCCAGTGCCTGAGGCGCCGTCTTAAGGGAGAATACCGAGGGTATCCACGCATTTTTGAGCCTGTCATCACATGAGTTTCATTTATTGAATGGCCCCACATTAATTGGACCTTTTTGTCTGACCGGCATAAGTGGGATGCGTGATAAATACCACATTAATAATATGGGCTGTGTTGAGGCAAAATCTATCTCAGTTAAACCTTAATAGAGACTTTATTAAGGAATAAGATACTAATGAAGATTAGATAATGATTGTTTAATAACCATTGAGAATATAACGTAAATGACTAAGGGAATTGTGACGTTGGTGGCGACGTAATTTCGGTTACATAGAGACACACACAATCTCCATTATAATAGGATATTCTTAATGATCCATTGTATTTTTTTTAATTCACATTTTCTAACAATGATCATTTGTTTGTACACAGTTATGTGCCACCCCCCTATTGGCCGTGGATGGCGACCCGTGATGCTTAAGGACGGAATACTGGTGGACTGTCCAGGAGATGCAACACTCCACTTTGGCCCTTACTTATGGTAGACTGGTGATCGGAGAGTACCCCTCCGACTAATCGGCTGGTCTCGTCAAGCCCTAGCACCTATATGATTGTTCCAGTCCTATTGCCAACCCCAACGTTTAAAAAAAAATCATATATGGGCTAGAAGGTCGTGGCTGAGGTTCTTATTTTCTTGGGTATGAAAAAAATGAAGTTTTCAGTCTGGAGTACTAGATCAAGCATATCATGTTACACCTAGCCTACTAGACAAGATGTTGAACTTTGTCAACTCGTCTTTCTTCTGGCTGATGGTACCATTTGCTTATACAATATTTCACATTATAGGTAGATACCATATTGATATTTAGAAGAATTATAAATATAAATAATCTTCTCATATCCTTGTGATGAATTTACACTAATATAAATAATATAATATAAATATATAAAAGATTTATAGATATACATTATTTTACTCTTTCTTCATGATGAACACCTTACACTCCATGGGAGATAGATACTACAGAATTAATAATATTAATCGTTTAGCTCAGTCAGTAGAGCATCTGCCTAGGAACCACAAGGTTCCAGGTTCGATATTGGTCCTCGCCAATTCAGTGCATGAGAAACACACCTTAGATCTGTGTGGTAAAGTGTCTCCAAAAGACACAAAAACAATCTCCCTGGTCTAATACTAGTAAAAGGGGATAGACTCCATCCCTACTTCTCCACATAGTCACCGTTTCTCTCAATAGCAATGTACCACGTTCGAATGAGAGCATGTGTCCCTGCCTCGTAAAATTATGTTGATTGCTCTTTGAGCCATTTGTTTACTGCATATTTCACTTCCTCTTCACTGGAATAATGTTTGCCTCTAAAACCCTCTTTCATGGGGCTGAAGAGATGATAGTCTTTCACCAATCCCCCACCAGCAAACCCTAGGTTTATTACATACAAATCTGAAGGCCACATATGCTAACAATTAACAAAATTGCGCGTCAATAAGTAAATTACTCACTGCTAATTCCGCCCTGTCGGTGGGGCGTTAGAATGCACCGACTGGCCGTGGGTGGCGACCCGTGATGCTTAAGGATAGAGTCCAGGTGGATGAGCAGTTCCTGACATGCAATATTCCACTTTGGCCCTATCTTGGGCTAGACGGGCGGTCGGAGAGGCCCCCTCCGATCAATCAGCTGGTCACGTCAAGCCCTAGCACCTATATAATTTTCCCAACTCTATTGCCCTTATGGCAAGCCCCAGCCCCTTTTTATCATATGGGTGCTAGAAGGCGGTAACTGAGGGTCTACATGTCCTGGGAATGACATTAAACTTTATCTGATGGTGAGGTTCCAGTTTTGGAGGTTTGGGGAATGTGGAGCACCCCTTCATCACCATTGCTCCCTGGTCCACTCTGACCCGGAGTGGTAGTACATGTTAGGGTCCCATCTATGGGTTAAATAGAAAAAATGCACTTATAAAAAAATGTATTATCCATTAAGAATTGATTTATTTCAAAACTTTATCGGCATTAAATGACCCATTGAGGTTGATATGCCGTAAAACAAACAACCAAACCAAACCAAATCACAGCTAATTATCCAGGTCTGATATTCTTATAACCATAGTAAATAACTACTTATGCTTCATCTACTAAAATAAAGTCAATGTGTAAATAAGAATTCGATTATTTCATAACAGATTTCAGTAAAATCTTCAGTATTCAAAGTAATAATTTTTTCGCAGTGTAAATCTACCAAGTAGTATTGATTAAGCTGGGATTTGTTTTATATATTTTGTTAGGAATTTAAGGATATTTTCCTTTTAATTAACTGTATATTTTAACTAGAGAAGTTCAAAAAAAAAAAAAAAAAAAAAGAGTAACATCAAGAATGAATAAAACAAAAACTTCATTGGCAAAAAATAACTGTTATTATTTTAGTGGCCATCCTCATGGGCTTCAAGCAAGAGCACTGTCCAGCGGAGATCCTTTTGTTACATAATCTATGCATATGCATAAGATTATTGTCAATCCCCTGTATTTCTGAAGGGATGGCCCTTTTCATATCACGGGCGGGACTTTCCATGGAATATTACAGAAAGCCCGCGAAATACGTGAAGTCACGTGGGACCTGGTTGGGTCTTCAGTTTCAGCTTGGACGTCAGGCAGATAAGGTCTTTCTGCCTTAGCTGAAGCTCACCGCACACGCGCGTTATGTTAGTTACATGAAATGTTCAGTTAAGTAAATAAAAGCTTACATAAATAATATGGTTTTGTGGTTGATGAATGTCTTGGCAACAAGACTGATCTAGAAGAAGAAATGGATTAAGTGCGACCGACCACCAAGACGAAGTCCAGACGCTAGAAGATGAACGTAAGATACCAAAGATGAGCAGAAGAATAATAGAAGTAAAAAGAAGATATACAACACTTTGTGTTAAGCAGAGCACGATCCTTAGTGAAGAGTCCTTTGGTTGTTCCTTGGTGCTCGTCAGTCTTGCAGGTCCTTCGTCAATGATTGCGAATGGACGTCTGTCAGTATTAGCGATTAAGTAGTTAACCAACCACGCACTCGGGCTGTTGATTGGCTGAGGTTTAAACCACGTGACCTCGCGTAGTCTATAGATTTAAGTGGTGTATTGCAGCACATCTTATATACAAAATATTCCAACAATAACCCAATGGGTTGACATGCCGTAAAATCAAACAAACCAACCAACCAACCAACCAACAGTTATGTGGTATTATTTGTTTGCATGGTAGTAGGGAAGATATCTAGTCGAGTCCCCACTCAGCAAGGAACAATATCACACACACAAATAAACAAACTACCAAGACATGCCTTACCCCAAATCTGGAATGATACTAAGACATTGTTGGACACACACACACACACACATGCACGCACACATAGACACACGCAGAGAACTTGGAGGAAGATATAACCAGGTATACAACAGAATGGACAAATCCTAGCAACAAGGTAACAGCCCCAGAACATAGCTTTCAGAAATCTTCTGACGAAGGGATCTTTATCCCGAAATATTAAGAAAATAAATCCAAGGTAGACGAACAACATCATAGATATCCCATTTTTCTTTACACTTGCATTGTGATAGCCTTCAAAACCAACCAACAAACTAATATCAGCATTTGTATATCTGTGATATACTAAAACCGAATAAACGGAAAGAGAAATTGTGCTCATTTACACCTATAGAAACATTTAATATCTTATCTTATTATAATGGAGATTGTGTGTTTTTCTGTCTGTAACCGAAACTATATTACTACTCAACTCACAATTCTCTTTGTTATTTACATCACATTCTCAATGGTTTTATTTTTATTTTAACCTCAATTATTAATAAAATTGTTTTACATTATTAATACTGTTATCCATATCTACATACTAACAACATGCAATTATATCTATATATACAACAAAATAGCGGTTTACAGTGTGAACAGGAAGGCTAATTTGCATATTGATATTAAAAAATCGAATTTGATAAATATGTGCTCAGTGTTATTGATTTCTAACTGTTTGGTTTTATTTTAATGAATATAAGCAAAATTCTCTTCAATGAATCTTAAATGAAATCCATTAACAAGAAAAAATAACAGTCATTTTATTCTTTACTTCCTATTTTAACTAAATACTTAAATTAGAAAAAATAACAATGAAAGACGAGAGTGATGGAAGAGTAAGTTTCAGTTGTTCTATTTTTCGATTATAGCCCCCTCTGTTTCAAATCATTTAATCTGCATTCTTATTTAGTATCATTAGTCTTTCTAATTTAATATAATATTTTATTACATTAACACTTAAATACTTGCACCCGGAGTGTGCATATATTTGCTAGTATACATAATATACAAACAAAAAGTAGTGAAAAGAATACAAAAACGTGTATCGACTGCAAGAACTATCCATATATTGTTCTATGAACCAACAGTATGCGGAAGGAGTACAAAAATGGAAAAAAGGTATCTTGTTGATAATGGAAAGTAAAATGCGCCTTCACTACTTTACCGCGTCTCTACTGTTCAAAGAACAGAAGGAAAAGAGTCCGAGAATGGCTTTCTGGTACTGTCATGTGATAGTCCACAAAACACCACTTTTTCAGAGAGGGTAGTAGGTTGAATTCAGATGCGTGGAGTTGCTAAACACTGTAGTCAAACCGTGGATAACAATGGTAGCCAATGGTAGGCCATATGTATGGCAACAGAATTCGGCCCTCTGCTACACTTCTGGTAAAAGTCAAAAATGGTTGTCGGCGAATTTTTACGACTACACTAGTCCCAATGTTTGGCCTCCGAACTCCCCAGATCTTAACCCCATGGATTATTATGTATGGGGCGCCGTTGAGAAAGATTGTTGAGATTGCTTTACAATCCATTAAATTTTGTAGTTACCAAGCACTTTTTCTTTTTCCTTATGAAATTGTCAAATGTATCCCGAACACACACACACACACACACACACACACACACACACACACACACACTCCCCCCCTCTCTCTCTCTCTCTATATATATATATATATATATATATATATATAAAGTAATACTTACATTCACCATCTATTTCTTACTGAACAAATTCACTAAAGTCACAAAAAATAGAAACTGGACAAGCTCAGCAACTCGGTTGGGGCGAGAGAGAAAAAAAAGAAAGAAAAAGAAATATGGCTGATGGTAAAATTGTAGCTAGTATAAGACGTTAATTTGGGATTTAATAAAGCGGTGAAAAAAATGAAGCAAATGACTTAAAATGACTTTAAACAGGACAGTAAATGTAAGTATTACATTTTCTATATAATTTTTTGAACATTACCACAAAAATAACGGCTGTTTTTTCATTGGTGGCCTGGACACTGTCCGGAAAATTTCTTCGAAAAAATTTTTTTTTCTTGTCAATTAAATTTAAAAAGTAAGAAACGGAAAAGTAAGTTTGAAAAAGAATAATATTTTTTAAAAGAATTTTTTAGCAGAATTCAGAATTCATGTTTTTTTTTTTTTTTACTAAAATAAATCACGTATAGAAACTTGTAAAAAATCTTCTGATATAATTATTCAGACTCTTATCTTTATTGAAAAATTTAAAATCGTTTTTTATTGCTTCATTTTTTTCAGATGTCAGAAATGAAATAAGGGGTTGGGAGACCTCGTTAAAAATATTTCACCTAATATATTTGAGGAAAAACCTATTTCAAACATAATTTCATCAACAGATGAATAAGTATCGAAATTTTTGTGAAAATTTGACTCTTAATTGATTTTTCATAGAATTTGTTAAAAAGCCGGTAATCATAACTTGTTTTTGGCTACGTTAAATTTCAATTGATTTAATGGTGAGAATATGGGTATTTGTCTCATACACTACTTGTATGGACTGGGCACAGGGCCTCGTTTTAACGTGGGCCCACCCACAAGCCGGAGCTAATGGGTGGGAAAGAACAAAAATTGCGTCGATCCCCTCGGCATTCCCCCTCAATGGGGCGCCTCAGGCGCTGGGTAATAAACCCAGCCCTACCCCCAAGGGGGCAGGTATTGCCTGGAGGGATGGCCCCCTGGGATCGACGCTAATAATTGTACTTGAACCTGATCCAGTGGCCGAAGCACACTGGACCCCTCGAGGGGACTAGGCAAGTACCAGAGCACAGTATCCGGAACAGATACTACACTCTGATCCCCGCCTATGCCATTTTCGTTTATAATTTTCATTATTTCCGTAAGCTGAAAATTAAAAAAGAAATAATCAAGAGATTTTTAAAAATGTTTTGTTCTTTTGAATGGTCCAAAAATTTTGAAGATAATATTAACCTTTATTCAAGTTTCATTGTGTTAAATATAGGGAGGGGGTACATTTCACACATTAGATTGGACATCCCTACTGGACAGGTACCCTTATTTTCATCTATTTGTTTTTTGGTTTTAAAAAAAATAATTTTATATCTTCTAATTTTCAAAATAACTTTTTACTACATTTTGATTCTGTCCGGGAGGGCATTTTGATTCAAGAGTGCACATATACTACAACCTGATCCCAAGCAGAAATGCCAATCCACACGCTGATTCTGTCACTGTTCCGAGGAAATTTACTTTCGCAAGAATGAAGCATTTAAATGGTGGTTAAATCTAACTTGAGACCCTTTAAGCTTCGAAGAATTTATTTATTTATCGTCTGGAACAAGGCTAGATGTATAGAGCGCTTCGTGTAAACATAGGTAGTCTCTAGGTTGATAGATGTAGTAATAGCACGCGAACCATCGTGATAGGAGCGGGTGTTTGGGAAAGTGTATGAAAGGCGAGGGAAGCGAAAACTGGAAACTCTTTTAAGGCTTTTGTAGAATTTATTTGAGAATTAAGGGGTCTTGAATATGTGCTGGCAAATTAAGATATTTAGAAATAAGTAAATTAATTTAGAATTAAATATTTTATTTTAAAAAATCGTCTGTTTAAAATACTTTAATATGTTTTTTAGTTGTTTAAGGTTTGTTGTAAATCAGCGTTGGTTTTGGTTTAACACTCGGATAAAAATCTCAACCACTAATTCGGAAGCAGAGAGAGAGAGAGAGAGAGAGAGAGAGAGAGAGAGAGAGAGAGAGAGAGAGAGAGAGAGAGAGAGAGAGAGGGGGTAGTTTCGAAGTGTCGAAGAGGGAAGTTTTTCTTTTTTTCTTTCTTTTTTTCTCTCTTTTTTTTTTTTCAAATTTTTTAATTCAACGCTGTCTTTTTCTTTGTCTCTTTTGTTTCCAGTTGTATCCAATCATTTTTTTTTCTTTTTTTTTTTAGCCCGATGTGATGACAATCCGATTCTGTTGGTTTCTCAAAACTAACTACAGATTTGATACCAAACGTAATTACTGTTTTAAAACGAATTGGTTAGTCTACTTACACACACACACACACACACACACACACACACACACACACACACACACACACACACAGAGGCGTGCACATACACATACACACACACACGCGCGTGCGTGCGCATTCACACACGCTCTCTCTCACACACACACACACACAAAATTCCAGAGTCCGCCGAGGGTCCCTCAACAGCTCTTCCTCTGTCTCTCTCTCT
>CM042173.1:19105498-19120498 GCA_023376005.1 Doryteuthis pealeii
CAGATTTTATTAGATACGGGTTCTTCTTCCATCTGTTTTTAAAGAAATTCTAATCTGATTAAATTAGGATCAGATGAAATCATTCAACCGTGAACAGTTTTAAAACTTAAAACAAGAAAATCAGAGACTCGCATCGACTACACACACACAACAACGAAATCTTCGAAAAAACCTCCCCCTGATTTTTCGAACACCATAAACAACGATATACACAACACGGATGATGCATGGCGTGCGAGATGGAGGAAAGAATCAGAAGTACCATTAAGTGTGCTATATGTGTTCGTAGATAAAACGAATCCTTATTTTTCAGGTAAAGTTTTCTTTGGTAGAATCATGCAATATCAATCGTGAAAATCGATAATGAACATAGAGAAATGATTAAGCAATCTTAATTAACGTTCAAATATGTCATAGATCGTTGGTTCAATAGTTCACAGTTGATTTTTTTTTTTGCATAACAAGGTTACTTGGTGTTGCCCGGTGGTAACCTCGTGGTTTAATAGTTAGCACATTGTGCTAAATTTAAACTATTTTTTTTTGTAAAGATTTTAAAATTTATTTTACATCATGAATTCAATAGTTCATCGTGTATTTATTCATTAATTAATTTTTTTTTTTTTGCAAAAGGTTACTTGGTGTTGCCCGGTGGTTACCTCGTGTGTAATGGTTAGCACATTTGTCTCGCTGATCAATTCGATTACTACTGAGTGGTGCGTTCGTTCCTCTCAAGGTGCTCAATACCTGCAGCCTTGTGCCAAACTTAAACTATGTTGTTTTTTTTAAAGATTAAAAAAATTATTTTAAATCATTAGTTCAAAAGTTCACCGTTTATCTATTTATTTATTGTATAACAAGGTTATATGGCGTTGCCCGGTGGGTAGCTCGCGGTGTAATGGTTAGCACACTAGTCTCATTGATCAATTAAATTAACTGAGTAGTGCGTTCGTTCCTCTCAAAGTGCTCAATACCTGAAGCCTTGTGTCAAACTTAAGGTATTTTTAAAAAATAAAAAAAAATTATTTTAGTTTATTAGTTTAGTTCACCGTTTAAAATTTTTTTAGTATAACAAAGTTATTTGGTGTTGCTCGGTCGGTACCTCGTGGTGTTATGGTTAGCATATTAGTAGGTCCCTGCGCAGCATCCAGTATCCATACATAGCTTGTCAATGTAGGTCTTTGCTGGATGGCCCATACGGACTTACCGATATGCTGGTTTCCACAGAAGAACGTCATTTATGAGTTCGTACCGCTTCTTCAGCTGTGTCCAACATGTCTTGTTCGTCTCACTCAGATGGTTTGTGTGATAGGAGACTTACAACTGCTTTCTTGGGTTGTTGTTTCCACGATTTTTTAAAGATCGCAATTGTCTTAAATTATTTAATTTCCGAGATTAAGTATTTTCATTGTGAATTTGTGACTATTTTTTTTTTTTTACGATTAGGTTGAATAAACTTTCCCCCGTCTATCAAGCACCTGTCAGGTGTTCCCTGCCGAGCATAGCAATGACATAACCGTGAACTTCTCGGATTGATAGGCATGCAAAAAAACAATGACGTCATTATTTGAATGAGATCTTCATAAGTTCTTCAACGCTTTGTTTGATCAACAGTCAAACTAATTCAAAATTATTCCCCAGGTTTTGTTACTGCAAACAATATGAAAGATATATTTGAAAATGTCAACATGGAGGATATTCTCTCCTTTTTTAGGGAAATAAAATTATACCATAGAATATAGACATGAATTTAATCAATACCATACAACATGATCCCCAATGATGCTAACACATTGTTAGAACCAATTACTAAAAAGGTATAAATATAAATACACAAATATATTACTTCCTAACAGTTAGGCATGACATAACCCCAGACGGGTTGATATGCCGTTAAATCAATAAACCAACCAACATCACTGCTGTGCTCCGATAGACAGGTAACACCTGAGGAGGCCGGGGGATACAACGGCCGAAACGTTGTGTTTTTACATGCCACAATCAAAATGAGGACAATAGTCCAAAAAATCAAGATAATACAAATACGGTAATGTTTAAGGATAATCCTTACAGCTGTAAGGATAATCTACAACAGATTATTCCAAATAATAACAACAAAGTAATAAGTATACTATGTAATAATATACTATACCTGGCCTTTGGGCCTGTTTCGGCCATTGCACCGGTAAGATATTTGATATCAGCATGATTCCAGGGAGCCACTCCCACAGGCAGCTCATGCCCCCTTGTCTAAAAGTGACAGGGCTGAATTTATTGCCCAGTGCCTGAAGTACACCAAAGGAGGAATGCCGAGGGGATTCACGCAATTTCTAAACACTAGCCATGCAAGAGCTTCGGTTTGTGCGTTGTTCCACACTATGATTATCGTTGTATTTAACTGACATGGTGTATCGTCAGCAAATAAACTTACTTCTATGCTAATTATTATTGTAATTATTATGTAATAATGTTATCTCTATCATTAATAATATTATGTAATATTATTAATAATATTATGATGAATAATAATAGATAGAATAATATTATTTAATATTATCTCTATCATTAATAATATTATGTAATAATTATGAAATAATTATTATTGCCCAGTGCCTGAAGTACACCAAAGGAGGAATGCCGAGGGGATTCACGCAATTTCTAAACACTAGCCATGCAAGAGCTTCGGTTTGTTCGTTGTTCCACACAATGGTTATCCTTGTCTGACATTGTGGATTGTCAGCAAATAAACTTACTTCTATGCTAATTATACTTACCTGGTACATCGTGCCCAGTTTCCAGTAACTTCGGCCTCTAGACCGGTAAGATATTAATATCAGTATGAATCCCTGGGGACAATCTCCACAGGCAATACCTGCCCATTCGATTTAAAAGAGCAGGCCTGAGATTATTGCTCAGTTCCCACTATAATGATAATTTGTGTGTCGACTGACATGGTGTGATGTCAGTAAATTCTTACAAAGTAATAAATAAGAATGTAGATCAAGATTCGCTTCATATGGAAATCCGATCTCACTGACAAGCTAAAGCGACAATTCTTCTAGTCTGCGGTCATATCAGTACTGTTGTATGGCTGCACCACTTGGACCCTAACGAAGCACTAATAAGCTAGATGAGAGCTGCACAAGAATGCTGCGTACAGTCTTGAACAAGTCGTAGAAACAGCACCCCAAGGAAGCAACTGTATGGCCACCTGCCCCCCATCTCACAAACCACCGAGTGAGATGGACTAGGTAGGACACTGCTGGAGAAGCAAGGACGAACTCATAAGCGACGTTCTCTATCTATCTATCTATCTATCTATCTATCTAATTGTTCATATTTATTTTTTTATTCATGTTTGTTTAATGTCTTTTTTTAGTTTAAATAAACAAGAATTACGACAAAAAAAGATGCGACCCCCCCCCAATACATTTACTTGTCGAAAATATCTATCTCCATTTGTTCATATCTATCTATATTATTTTCTTTGTTTATCTATCTATCTATCTCAGTCTATTCCAAACTATATATCCATCTTCATATCTAAACAAGAATTACGACAATTACGATAAATAAACAAGAATTACGACGAGCTGGGGTTTTATTTTGATAGACACTGGGTAGCAATTTTTGAGGCAGGAGACCGGGACGCACTTCCTCATAAATTACCTTAATTTCCATTCATCGTCTTTGGGCCATGTGTCCAATAGTTTCGGCCATTGTACCATTAAGATATTTATCCCAGGGGGCCATCCCCCAGGAAGCTCGTGCCCCTCGTCTAAAAGGGACAGGGCTGAGTTTATTGCTCAGTGCCTGAATCATCTCAAAAGAGGAATGCCGAGGGGATTCACGCAATTTCTAAATACTAGCCATGCAAGAGCTTCGGTTTGTGCGCTGTTCCCCACTATAATGACCCTTTTGTTCAAATAACATGGTGGGATGTCAGCAAATAAACTTACTTCTGTGCCAGTCATACTTACCTGGCTTCGGCCTCTTGACCGGTAAGATATTAATATCAGCGTGATTCCCTGGGGACAATCTCCACAGGTAATACCTGCCCGGTCAATTTAAAAGAGAAGTGCTTGTGGCGCCTAGAAATATCAATGCCGAGGAGATTCACGCAATTTTTAAACACTAGCCACACATGATCTTCGGTTTGTGCGTGGTTTCCTACTATAATGATCTTTGTATTCAACTGACATTATGGGATGTCAGTAAATACTTACACAGTTAAGAATAAGAGCATAGATCAAGACTTTTGAACTTTTTGATTTGATCCCCCACCCCTTGTAACCTATTTTAATTTCCATTCACCACTAAATACGAGGATGAGTAAAAAAAGTAATGCCATTTTGTTTAGGACAGGTATAATTACCAACACAGGAACATCTATCATACATCAAAGTGAAGCTGGTCCTCTGTGGATTACTTCTCCACATAGTCACCGAGTCCTTTGTTTATCAAAATGACTTGATTCGGCATTAAATGACCTGAAAAGGGTTGATATGCCGTAAAACAAGACAACCAACCTATAATAAAATCATTTCCAATGCATTCTTATACAAAAATTACAGTCAAGAAAAAAGGTTTCCTGCTAGATCACTGAAGATGAGCAGCGTTGAATACGTTCAATACTTAATTGGGTGACCACTTAAGCAATAGTAGTTACTGTAAGTAACCTAAGCCCTTTGGCCCCGTCGACTGGGGCGTTAGAATGCACCGACTGCACCTCTGCAGAGGAGTAAGACTCCCCCAATGGGCCCACCTGTTGGCCGTGGCTGGCGACCCGTGATGCTTAAGGATAGAGCCCAGGTGGATGAGCAGTCCATGACTTGCAATACTCCACTTTGGCCTATCTGGGCTAGACGGGCGGTCAGAGAAGACCCCTCTGATCAATCGGCTGGTCACGTCAAGCCCTAGCACCTATATGATTGCCCCAACCCTATTGCCCTTATGACAAGCACCAACCCTTTTTATCATATGAGCGCTAGAAGACGGTGACTGAGGGTCTACATGTCCTGGGAATGACGTTAAACTCTATCTGAAGGTGAGGTTCCAGTTCCGGAGGTTGGGGAATGTGGAGCACCCCTTCATCACCATTGCTTCCTGGTCCACTCAGACCGGAGTGGTAGTACCTGTTGGGGTCTCATCTATGGGTTAAATAGAAAAATGTATTTATAAAAAAAATTGAGTATCTATTAAGAATTAATTTATTTCAAAACTTTATCGGCATTAAATGACCCACCGAGGTTGATATGCCGTAAAACAAACCAAACCAAAACTGAAAAGGGTTGATATCTCGTAAAACATGAACCAACCAACCAACCAACCAACCAACCAACCAAGCTACCGATGCCCTCGACCGAAAAATCTTATAAGTGCATTTTTGAAAAATGCGGGAAAAATCCCAAAGTGAACGCTGTAAGTAATATGATCTTTAACTGCGCCATATTGATATTATGAGAGTTCATTCGGGTTCGTGCCCATGGGCGGTCATCTAGATTTCACGCTGTGTCTCCACTGCACAGATAAATCAGTGGACTTCTCAAATTCCATAAAGCTGGTTAGTTGGTTGGTTTTACGGCATGTCAACCCTTGTTGGGTCATTTTATGCCGAAGATTTTTTTAAAAACATTTTAAAAAAACACATCATAAAGTTGAAGAGAGAATTTATCTTGTCAAAACTTGTTGAGAATATTACGAAATTAGAAATCAATAATACTAAGCACATATTTATTAAAATTAAATTTTTGATATCAATATTCAAATTAACCTTCCCGTTCACACTGTAAACCAATATTTTGTTGTATATATAAATGCAATTGCTTGTTATTAGTATTAGATATGATCAACAGTATTAATAATATAAAACAATTTTATTGATAATTTAAATAAAAATAAAAACATGGAGAATGTGACGTAAATAACTAAGGGAATTGTGATTTGAGTGGTGATACAATTTCGGTTATAGACAGACAAACACACAATCTCCATTATGATAAAACTAGACAAAACGTGACCCGTTGGGTAACCCATTGAGCTCTGGGTAGATAATTGAGATTAGGGAAAAGACAGTTTGCAAAGTGGATTAAATCTAAAAAAAAAAAAAAAGAACGACCGGAGAGTTAAAAAATATCAAAATCATTTTTAAGATTTCTAAGAAAGGGAAGATTTGACCTAATTTAAATTGAAATATGTCATGGAATTTTATTAAGCTACGAGCTCGTCTCTGCTGATTCTTAACATACAAATAGAGTAAGAAGTTAAAATGTCTCTCTTACAATCACTTTCCCATCTCTCTCTATACACACAGAGAAACTAATATATATAACGAAGAGGTAATCAAGATATACACAGAGAGGGGAAAAGTGATAGACAGAAAGTGAAGTAAGGAACGGGTCAGTTTTTGATTTAATTGCAAATTACGACTAATTAGAAAAGGATTTTTTTCAAACATAACTCAATCCTAAAAGCAAGGAATATCTAATATGAATTTTGTGTCATTAAAACTAAACAGGAAAAAAGCCTTTAGGAGACAATCATTGATTTATTCAGCTTTAGTATAATAAAAGATGAATGGCTTTTTTGGCCATTTCGGTGCATTTATGTATCTAGGGACAAAAGAAATCGCCTTTTATTTCGGATTTAATTAAATTGACTATGATTGTAGATGTTCGGAATATTCAGTCCATTTGTACATGATTATGAATAAGTCAGAAATATTATCGACTTTTGATTCGGCCTTTGTATATAAAAAACGTTCTGTGTGAAACGAAACTCCCAAAACATTTGAAAGAACTCTCTCGGGTGCATCACAAGTATTAGGACAGTTAAAAACAATATTATCGACTGCTCTCTTACTTCTGCCCAACCTTTTAAATTAGTTCCGCATGTTTTTTTTTTTCTTCTTTTTCATAAACGCATGATATTTACTGGCACCCCACCATGCCAGTTGGACACGAGGACCATTAACGTGGGAGAGCACACAAAATAGGGGAGGTCGATTTTGGAACTGTAACGTCTCCCATGCAGCGAAAGTTGCAAATTAACATATAGATTTACTACACAAAATATTTTTCTTCAAAATTTTGCCTTCATTTGAGGTAATATATTTCAATCTTTTAAAATGTTATCGCTGTTACAGCTTAATTATTAGATAAAAAGCAGAGGCGTCGGTTGTGATGTGGGGGGATGTATATTTTCAATTTGAATTCTAGTTAAAATATTTTATTCATTTCATTTAAAATGACAACTTTTCTGTTTTAAATATTGAAATTGCAAATTTTTCTAACCAATTTCTAGGCTAAATTTTGCGAAAACAAGGATTTTTGGTGCATTTTAGTAGACGATCTTTGATACTATTTCCTCAAACAATGGTGCAAATAAGAGATCTAATTTTTGGTATCAGTATTTATTATACCAACATACAACTTTCGATGTTTGAGAGAATTTGATATTAAAAAAAGTGAAAAATAAACCTACCCTAACGCACAAACCGAAGAGTATATTTATAGATATAAGTAGTAGGCAATTTATTGAAACTAATTATTTTTCACATATATTCAATTTCAAGAAATGCAATTCAGTCATAAGCAGTATATAGTAATTAAGAATAATTAAAAAAGAATTTATCCATAATTTACATGAATCAGATATCTATTTAATTCTAAAATATTCTAAAATTCTGAAATAGGGTTAGCAGTTATTATTATAACCTTATAATATGCTTTTTATGGTAGGCCACATACTATAAGAGAGACATGATTTCGTAGGCCACATTCAAAAGGTAGGCCACATATTATAATGGTACCGATCCATTACTATTGAATAGCGAGTTTGCTCCTTGTAGGATGTCCCATAATTGTGACCTTGTGTCACATCCTACTCTTGGCGAAATAATTGGGTGAATAAGTATTATTGAATATTAAAGTATCACCCATAAATAAGTACACTTTTAAGAATTAAAAAAAGCAAACTTACGGTCAAGTTTCGTTGAAAGCACCAGTTCCCACTAGATCACCAAAGTTAAGCAGCGGCGAGTCTGTTTAATACTTAGATGGGTGACCATTTAAGCAACAGCCGGTAGTGTAAGTAAACCGAATATCAAAATGACTTGATTCGGCATTAAATGACCTGAAAAGGGTTGTTTTTGTTTTGTTTTACAGCATATCAACTCTTTGCATCATTTAATGTGGAATCAAGTCATTTTGATATTCGGTTTAGTTACAGAACCTACTATTGCTAAATAGTCACCCATCTAAGTATTGAACAGGCTCATTGTTGCTTAACTTCAGTTTTAAGTTTGGTTGGTTGGTTGTTTTTGTTTTACAGCATATCAACCTTTTCGGGTCATTTAATGCCAAATCAAGTCATTTTGATATCAGGTTGATTACAATACTTGCTGTTGCTTAAATGGTCACCCATCTAAGTATTGAACAGGTTCATCACTGCTTAACTTCGGTGATCTAGCGGGAACCGGGGCTTTCAGCATAACTTGACCATAAGTAAGTAAAATTGTCGGGGTGGCCTAAAGTCGGTATCAACCAATCAGAGAGGGAGTTTTTTTTATTAGCGCTAGACCAAGGAGATTGTTTTTGTATCTGAGGTGGAGCGCCACACCTACCATCAGCTTTGTGGTTCCGAGCCGAACACTCTACCGACTGAGCTAAACCGGTCCTTAAGTCCCCTAAATATACTGTTTCTTTTTTTATTCTATATATTAAGTATATTTTAAAACTTATATTCTTATTTCATTTTATGGTTTTTGGGCATTTCAGTGCATTTTTGTATCTAGGAAAGAAATCGCTTTTTATTTGGTATCTAATTAAATTGACAACGATTGTAAAAGTTAGGTATATTAAATCCATTTGTACATGAAAAAGTTTGCAATTTTATCAAGTGGTTTCTGATATTACTGCTACTACTTCAACATATTGTTGTTGTTGGCATCCTTCCGTCTACTAGAGACGATGGCGTAGTGTCCACTTTTTAAAAAATCTGCAACTGCGTGAGTGGCTGAACAGACCCATTTTTGAATGGCAATCTCTGGTGCAGTGACTGCAAACAAACAGTGATGCTTGCTAGAGTGCTGTTGTATCTCCTTCCTTCTGGCTCTCTTTTCCGTGGCGTCTACTTTCCTTTCTTTTTCCCGCCTTTTCTTTTCTTGTTTGATTTAAATAATATAATAGCACGAATAGAATACTCCCGTAGTTTTTGCATTTTTAAAGATAAATATAAACAAACCTACTTCCGGTTTAGTCTTGAGGGTTCAAAGTATTGTATTGGCATTTCAGTCTCGGAAGACTATAATAAAGTTTTTATGTGCCCCTGAAGTTACAGCGCCTCCTGTGACTGTGAAGTCCGATGTTTGAAAAGCATTCTCGACCACAGATTCGCATGTTGAAGGCTGCCCCTGAAGACGTTGATATGCCGGTGCTTTGTTGTCGCTGCTTTCTTCTAGACCTCTTAGCTTCATGGTGTTGCGTCAGGGTGGCTTCTGACATGAGCAATCCTCTACGGAGAGTCTGCCACCACCGAGGGCAGTCCTGGGCATAATTTTCCCAGCTGGAAGGGGCAATGCCAAGGCATCTGATATCCTTCTTGCAGACATTCTTGAATCGCAGCTGGATTCAAAGTAAGCTTTAAATTAATTGGATAACTTTATTATATATATATATATATATATATATATATATATATATATATATGGTAGGGAGAGATGAGAGAGGAGAGGAGATGGGTGCTTACTTATTCTACTTTGTTGCTGCCATCATTCTTCTGGGCTGATTCCTTCTCCTGGGCGTGTTAATTTTTTGTTCATAATAAATAAGCAAGACTTATTTGTTTTTCAAGACGTCTATTCTTTATTAAAAAACCCTAAGCCTAAAAGGGTTGTTAACCACGCGGTGAGACGCTGGCATCTTAGGAGCAAAGGATTCTTACGTCAAATTTTTAATATCAATATACAAATTAGCTTTCCCATTCACACTGTAAACTGATATTTTTTTGTATATGTAAATACAATTGCATGTTATTAGTATGGTATTAATAATGTAAAACAATTTTATTAATAATTGAGGTGTAAATAAAAAATTAAAATTATGGAAAATGTGACATAAATAACAAAGAGATTTGTAGCTTGAGTAGTAATATAGTTTCGACTAGAAACGGCTACCCGGCATTGCCTGAGTAGAGAGGCAATAATAAAAAGTTAGTCTCTCAGATCCATTGATTGTTTTGGTCTTACATAATTGATTTATGTTTTATTCACGAACGCAACCAATGACTTTCCCTTCTCTTACTTTTCAAAGCCTAATTCTTAAATATCTTCGCATATATATATATATATATATATATATATATATATATATATATATATGTATATATATATATATATAAAATTTTGCTCAAAAAGCAAGATCTGGTGATAGAGAATGTGTATATATATTTACATTGTCATTAATTGTTATATTTTCATACTTTCCTCCGGACATACATACACACAAACTGCCCTTACAGAGACATACACACAATCTCCATTATAATAAGATTTTAAAACTCATATTTTAAATCTATTTTATGATTTCTGGCCATTTCAGTGCATTTATGCATCTTAGGAGCAAATGATCTTTACGTCTGCTCCTTTCTACTAACGGCCAAAATCTATAATATAAAAAAAACATAAATATAATTGCATGTTATTAGTATGTTGATATGGTATTAATGATGTAAAACAATTTTATTAATAATTGAGGTGTAAATAAAAAATAAAATCATGGAAAATGTGATGTAAATAACAAAGAGATTTGTGTCTTGAGTAGTAATATAATTTCGATTACAGACACACACACAATATCCATTATAATAAGATTTTGAAACTTATATATTTTTATTTCATTCTATGATTTCTGGCCATTTCAGTGCATTTATGTATCTAGGGACAAAATAAATCGCTTTTCATTTGGTATCTAATTAGACTGACAACGATTTGTTAGGAATATTCGATCTATTTGTACATGATAATAAGGTTGAAATATCATCGACTTTTGATTGGCCTTTATGAAACGTATCGAGTAAAATGATTGGTTATTTAATGGAGGCGCGTAGTGTAAAGTTTATAATTATAGGAAATGGAATCGGACATCCGAGTTCTAATCCAGGACGGGTCTGTTTGAATTTCACAGTTTTTAATTGAAACTCGTATTTATATACATATACACATACATCATTTAGTCAAATATTGTATACTCAATCAGTCTGACTTTAGTTACATTCATATATATATATATATATATATATATATATATATATATATATATTATATATATATATATATATATAGCAGCGGCTACCCGACGTCGCCTGGGTAGAGGGGGATTTATTTAGATTAGTCCCGCAGATCCATTATTACCGAATCGTGAGTTGAATCGTCGTGGGATGCCCCATTTAAATCCCTGTGTAAAACAAAATAGACCTTGCATTGATCCAGCTACTCTGAAAAGAAATGTTAATGTCTACTATCTAAAATATTCAATGAAAAAAAATGTTGTTATCATTTAAATTTTATTTTTTAATTATCTTCACGAATATAAATCAAATCTCTATTATTTTTACTCAAAAACCAAGACCTGGTGATATTTAATGTGTATATATATTTACTTTGTCATTAATTGCTTAATTTCGAAGTTTCTTCCGGACATACATATACACACAACTGCCCTTTATATATATATATATATATATATATATATATATATATATATATATAAACACACATACACACACACATATATATATATATATTGATAATATCGGGTGCTCTATTCATAAATAAATAGTGCTCAATATTGTGGGTAGAGCATTTATATCTAAGTTATGGTAGTGTGGTTACTGACAGTTATCGCCTATACGATTTTCAAACCAAGTGCACTTATATATATATATATATATATATATATATATATATATATACTTATAGGAAATAACTGAAAATTGTGTGTGTGTGAGTGTGTGGGAAATTAAAACTATTTTTGTCATTTGAATTATTTTGATCATTTGGAATATTGTCCTCATCTTCATTGTTAGCCACACAACGTTTTGGCCGATGTGCCTTCTTCAGGTATTTATTGTCGGACTTGGAAACCTTCCCCAGCTCGAGAATCTTCACTATTTGAAATGTGTACATCTCTGCACTCACTCCAAATATTTTTTAATTGAAAAAAGAGTTACAGAGATGCACAGCACTTCTCGGCATATAGCCGGAAGTTGTATTTGGGGAAGTGTGACAAAACTGGTCATACACACGGTTCTAGCTAGCTAGGTACACCCACCGACCGATCCATCCAAAAATAAACACTTGCATTCCTTTCCTTGTGCAGCCTACTTTCACCAAAATACATCGTTCTCTCTATGGCTTTAACCTACTTTAATTTTCCCAGTCTCTTCGAACTCTACTCGAAGTCTTCATGTCGTAATTGGGAGCCTTCACGGAACTTCGAACCGAACCCTTTATTCAATCCACGGGGGTAGACTGTTCTCATTCCGTTAACCATTACCGGGTACAAGTATTAAGCTGTGTTAATTATTCCATGTTATTATCACCCTTGGCCAGGATTGAACCAGAAACCTATAAATGATTGTCACTTAGAACTGTATTAACCCAACTTTTATATCCATTGCGCCATGTGTCTAACTTGAATTTTGGGAACCTTCTCGGACTCGGGAACCTTCTCTTCAAAATCAGAAACCTTCTCGTCAAATTCGGGAGTCTTCATGTCGTAATTGGGAGCCTTCACGGAACTTCGAACCGAACCCTTTATTCAATCCACGGGGGTAGACTTTTCTCATTCTGTTAAGCATGAGCGGGTACAGGTGTTAAGCTGTGTTAAGTATTCTATGTTACTTTCGTCCTTGGCCAGGATTGAACCTGCAACCTAGAGATGATTGATTGTCACTTAGAACTGTATTAACTCAACCCTTATATCTGTTGCACCATGTGTTTAAAAATTCCGATAAATAGTTTTTCTTTTGTCATCTCATTAGCTTCTCAGCCATAAAAAATAATCAGGTCTATTCCAGGGGATTTCCCCACTCCAGGAAACACCCCCCCTCGTCTAAAGGGGCGAGGCCTGAGTTAATTGCCCGGTGCATGTGGCGCCATTTAAAGGAAATGCCAATGGATCCATTCATTTCTTTTTTACTTGCTGTACAATTTGTGCGTGCCCCACCCCACAATAAAAAGACCCTGTATTTTATTTCAGCTGCGTGGGAAGCCGGGAAAATAATTCCGCAACCCCCTCGCTTAAAATGGGTAAAAGCGACCCTAAAGGAAAATGCCGAAGGAACATGAGCAATTTTTGCTCCCACCATCTAGGAGTCTTGCTTCCTGCGTTCCGCCTCCACTAAATCAACCGTGTGTCACATTCTGGTTCCATTGAGAGCTGGATGAATTGTGTTTCACATTTGTGTCGACCCGGTATTCATGCTGGAAGGTCATTAATCAGCTTAGTTCCAAAGGTTCCTATCTCAAGCAGCACCTCCACTCGCATCCCTTTTATTCTGAAGAACATTGACTGATAGCTACTCCAGAACAGGCAGCACTTTGTAACTTGAGTTAGATCTAACAACTAGTTCACGGAACGACCTGTTTTTCAGATACTGAGCAATTGTTGGCACCGCCCTTAAAAGCGTGCTTCTGCTAGGTAAAAGTAAAGTAAGTAAAGACGTCGGTGTGGGTATCACTCAGACAGCAAGGGAGTCTATCCCCTTTTCACTAGCGCTATACTATTGATATCGTTTTTAGCGTTTGAGGTTGAGCACCACACCTACCATCAGCTCCTCACTTTACTATGTGCTACTCATACGCTGAGTTGGCGAGGGCCGGTATCGAACCAGGAACTTTGTGATTCCAAGGCGGGCGCTCTACCGATGAAGCTAAAAAAAAAAAATAAGGAGATATTTAGGTTTGGTTTGGTTTATTGAATTTTACGGCACGTCAAACCTGTTGAGTAATGGCAATGAACGGGTACTCCACATTCCCCAGAGCTCCAAAATAGACGCAGTTTAACGTAATACCCAGATCATTAAGACCCTCATCCACCGCCTTCTAGCACATATATCATAAAAAGGCGCGTGGTCTATGGTTAGTCATAGGAAATCGACTCGTCGACCCGAGTTCAATTCCTGGAATTTTACATGGCGCTAATACCATTGGGAAAGGTATGAATCCAATTCTCCCTCCAGCTATGGGTAAATAGCAGGACAGACTGTGCTTGACCATGTGTCGCATCCTGATCCTACAGAGGAGTTGGTAAATATACATATCTTAAAAGACTTGGGATTTGCCATTAGGTCAATAGGCCCAGAAACTGACCTTGTATCACATATCGAGGTGGGGGTTGATTAAATACGTAACATACTTTAAACTGACCTTGTATCACATATCAATTGGTGTGTGGGGGTTAGGGGCTGATTAGATATGAAACATAGCTGAAGAACCCACCTACGCAGGGTAAGAGATCAAGAGTTTGATGGTATCTGATTATGACGACGGTAAAATGGTTCCTTGTTATTGATAGTGAACAGATAAAGATAAATCCGCAAAAGAGGAAATAGATTTACCGATAATATCTGTAATATTAATAGAACATTCGAGATATGAACGTATTCGATTGTTACGCCCTTTCACTTTCACTTTCACTATCAATGGAGATAAATAATGAACCACTCCGGTTTGATTGGGAGGAGAAGACAACAAAAAAAGGGAAGAAAAAGAATACGTTATACGTCAGAGAGAAAGAGAAAGAGAAAGTAATAATAATAATAATAATAATAATAATAATAATGATAAGAAGAAGAAGAAGAAGAACAGGAACAGCAACAACAACAAAGCAAATATAAGAAAGAAAGGGAGAGATGATGATGATGATGATGATTCGATTGTTACGCCCTTTTACTTTCACTGTAGATAAATAATGGACCATTCCGGTTTGATTGTGAGGAGAA
>CM042173.1:19125498-19150498 GCA_023376005.1 Doryteuthis pealeii
CCGTCACTGATGGCGGTCTAGAGCCAAATTTTCCCAGCTGGAAGGGACAATGCCAAATCACATCGTTCTTGCAGACATCCTTGAAACAAAGCCGGGGGCGACCAATCTGTCTCTTACCAGACGAAAGCTCTGCATAAGGGGCATCCGGCGGACATGACCCAGCCGGAAACTATGTACCCACAAAACACGGACGGCGGGATGAGATAAATCTAACTCTTTGGGTTTAATGAAGGTGTAGCGATTATCTTTCCTTGTGGGAAGAGGTTGATATTGGAAAAGGGTTATCTTCCCTTGTCGCCAGGGTTTGCCACTAGAGGGCGTCATAACAATGGCTATTTAAACTCAGCCCGGGAAGCCCTCTTTCTCTCTTCTGGGATCTCTAGGCATGTGCTAGTTGTGTCTGTCTGTTTGGACTTGAGGGCCTTGCCCCCCTCCAACTAAAAGGCTCTATCCCCGTAGCCGTAGAGGTGTCTGGCCCTCCCGCTATTATAGCCGTGACCGCGTGTGCCTAATAACACTCCCATATCTTCATGGAGAGACCCTTACCACGTGGCTCCTGTACGAAATAAGTGATAACCTTTCGAGGTAACTTTCATCTCTTCGTTTAACCAAGAACTCTTTCTTCTTTCTTTAGAACTTTCGTCCTGTTTTGTATTTTTATTGTTGTTAAATGTTGTTCAGACAATAAAGTCTGTATTTTGTTATGTACCTCTTTGTTGGAAGTTGTTGTGTATATTCATCTACGTTCTGGAGACTTTTCTGGGGCCTCCTAACGTATTATAAGAAGGGGTCAGAGCCATGGAAGTTAAAAACCATTACACATTGCCTAGTGGATAAAGGAGTTAGGTTAAGACAGTTCTAAGTGACCCTTATCTCTAGACTGCAGGTTCAATCCTGGTCAGGGGCAACAGTAACATAGAATAATAATTAACACAGCTTAACACCTGTACCCCAGGTGTTAATGGTTAGCGGAATGAGAACAGGATACCCCATGAACTGAATGAAGGGTTAGGTTCAAAGTTCCATGATGGCTCCCGATTACGACAAGAAGGTTCTCGATTACAACAAGATTCCGAGTTCGAAAAGAAGATTCCCAAGTCCGAGATAGTTCCCAAGTTCGAGAAGGTTCCCGAGTCCGACAAGAAATACCTGAAGAATGCCGGAGGGCACATCGTCTGAAATGTTTTAGAGATAACAATGAATATGAGGACAATAGTCCGAATAATACAAATAATACTAAAAACCATTTAATTCTTATAAAGGGTTCTGGTTGCTTGGATTTACAGCATGCCAACCCTTGTTGGGTTATTTAATGCCGAAGGCAACATTAAACAATTATTTCAAATAACTAATGACAATCATGACAATCGTTTTTAAACAATTATAACTTCAAGTATCCTGGACCATATGACCTTTAGGCACACCTTTTTGATCTCGATTAAGAAAGGACATGTTTTTCATTTACACCGTCAATATCCGGTTGTTTTAACAGACGATTTTTAGATTTAAATTTTTTTTATAAAACTGACCCTAACCCTAACCCCTAACCTAACCCCTAACAAACAACCGGATATTGACATGTCCTTTCTTAATCGAGATCAAAAAGGGGTGCCTAAAGGGCATATGGTCCACTATTCTTAATAATAATAATAATAAGTAAAAGAAAAGTTGGTGGAGTGGCCTATTGTCAGTATCAACCGGATACCGAGGGAGTCTATCCCATTTTCGCTAGCGCTAGACCAGCGAGATTGTTTTCGCTGTGGTGGAACGCCATACCTACCAACAGCTCCCCACTTTATTCCACAGATCAGATTACCAAATCTGTGCTACTCATACGCTGAGTTGGCGAGACCGGTATCGAACCAGGAACCTTGTGATTCCTAGGCGGCTGCTCTACCAACTCAGAACCCGCCTAGAATATAGACACAATTATATGGTTTCCAGTAACTAATGATAATCATTTCTAAATAATTATATCTTCCAGTAATTATTCTTGATAATAATAAGTTAGGCACAAATATATGGTTTCAAATAACCAATGATAATCATTTGAAATCAATTATAGCTTCGAGTAATTATTCTTAATAATGATAATCTATATACAAGAAATCAAGGAAGATGTTTCGATGTTCTAATGGGGAACTAAGACGGCACAGAGATGTGAGATTGGTGGGAATTTATTTACTTTCAAAAATGGATAAATAGCCAGTAAAGAATGAATCGGGTTATACCCGACCCCACCAAAACTAGAGCCTCACCTCCGGATACGCATAATTGCTGTGATTAACGGTTGAAATATCGACTGAGTGATGACTGATGGGTTGGTTAGTTTTACGGCATGTCAAACCTTGTTGGGTTATTTAATTCTTTTACTGTTTTGAAAGGCACATGTGGGTCTTAGTATTTCCTGTGACACATTTAAGGGCCGTATGTGACAAACCGCATTTAAAATAAAGGATATAATCTCCATCTCCCCCCTCTCTCTCTCTGTTTCCCTGTCTGTCTCTCTCTGGCTCTTTGTCTCTCTGTCTCTGCCTGTCTCTCTGTCTGTCAGTCTCTCTCTCTCTCTCTCTCTCTCTCTCTCTCTTATAATATATATATATATATATATATATATATATATATATATATATATAGTGATGCTGATTGCTTTCTAATTTAGTGCGTCATGGGGACGAATGTATTTGGTTTGAATGAGTCCCCGAGAAATTTGATGGGTCCCAACTAAATTTTCTTAATAAATTATAGAGTTTTTATCTATGAACAACTAAAGCCGTCTAACCCCTACCTTGTACCCCATACAGTGTAATTCGTTTCAAGAATTTGAAAAAGTGGTTATATATATATATATATATATATATATATATATATAGGGTCATCCACACACACACACACACACACACACACACACATATATATATATATATATATATATATATATATATATATAATATATATTGAGTTTCTTAAGTATCATCGTTTGAAATAAAACCTTATGTTAATTATTGGTCTTTTTAAAATCGACGAAATAAGATACTGGTTCGTTGATCGATAGATTAAACGTTGGTTTGAAAAGTATTATTGATTAAACGGACTATATTAATTAAGTTTCAGATCAATGTATCTGTTAGACTAATGAAAAATGAAGACGGCTAATAGCGCTTCTTTGAGGCGATGTCAGATGCAAGCTGCGTGTCACATGACCAGGCCTTTCAACATCATCCAATTAACTGTGGGCCCTTTCCTCTATCAAATACTTGATCCCAACGTTCAACTAATTATAGACATCTTCTGTTGTGACAATGAATTATACTCTGATATCCGAATAACCGTCTATAATTATTCGCATATATATATATATATATATATATATATATATATATATATATATATATATGCGAATAATTATATATACTAGTAAATATATGCACCCTCCGGGTGCAAGTATTTAATTTTTAATGTAATAAAATCTTGTATTAAATTAGAAAGGCTAATGAAACTAAATAAGAATACAGATAAAAAGATTTGAAACAGAGGGAGTATAATAAAAGATTTGAAACAGAGGGAGTATAATAAAAAATGGAGCAGCTGAAACTTACTCTTCCATCACTCTCGTCTTCATTGTTATTTTTTCTAATTTAAGTATTTAGTTATAAGAGGAAGTAAAGAATAAAATGACAATTATTTTATCTTGTTAATGGATTTCATTTAAGATTCATTGAAGAGATTTTTGCTTATATTCATTAAAATAAAACCAAACAGTTAGAAATCAATAATACTAAGCACATATTTATTAAATTCGATTTTTTAATATTAATATGCAAATTAGCCTTCCCGTTCACACTGTAAACCGCTATTTTGTTGTATATATAAATATAATTGCATGTTGTCAGTATGTAGACATAGTTAACAGTATTAATAATGTAAGACAATTTTATTAATAATTGAGGTTTAGATAAAAATAAAATCATAGAGAATGTGATGTCAATAACTAAGAGAATTGTGACTTGAGTAGGAATATAGTTTCGGTTACAGACAGAAAAACACACAATCTCCATTATAATAAGATATATATCTTATTATAATGGAGATTGTGTGTTTTTCTGTCTGTAACCGAAACTATATTACTACTCAAGTCACAATTCCCTTTGTTATTGACATCACAATCTCACTGATTTTATTTTTATTTAAATCTCAATTATTAATAAAATTGTTTTACATTATTAATGCTGTTGACCATATCATGATATTTTCCACGTACCCCACTTGTACGGGTCAGGCACAAGGCCCTATTTATGTGGGACCACCCACAAGCCGAGACTCATGGGGTGGCGGGTGAAAAATTGCGTTGATCCCGTCGGCATTCCCCCTCAAGGGGGCGCCTCAGGCACTGGGCAATAAACCCAGCCCTGCCCCTTTAAATCACGGGGGCAGGTGTTGCCTGGGGGGATGGCCCCCTGGGATCGACGCCGTTAATTATATCAATGGTCCAGAGGCCGAAGCCACTGTTGACCATATCATGACTAATAACATGCAATTATATTTATATATACAAGAAAATAACGGTTTACAGTGTGAACGGGAAGGCTAATTTGCATATTGATATTAAAAATGTGATTTTAATAAATATGTGCTTAGTATTATTGATTTCTAACTGTTTGGTTTTATTTTAATGAATATAAGCAAAAATCTCTTCAATAAATCTTTAATGAAATCCATTAACAAGAAAAAATAACTGTAATTTTATTCTTTACTTCCTATTTTAACTAAATACTTAAATTAGAAAAAATAACAATGAAAGACGAGAGTGATGGAAGTGTAAGTTTCAGTTGTTCTATTTTTCGATTATATCCCCTCTGTTTCAGATCTTTTTATCTAATTTTCAGTCAAGGGTTTTAGAATTTAAAATAATCTGTATATATTTTCTAGCAGTCAGGCTACATTCACTGCCCGAAATATCATATCATGATAATTGAGAAATTGTTTCTTGTTTTTTTTTTATGGCATACAAAATTTAATATAATTTTATTACATTAAAATTTAGATACTTGCACCCGGAGGGTGTATAAATTTGCTAGTATATAGAAAATAGATTCAATGTATTGTTTATAAGAATTTTATTTTATTTGTGGTGATCACGTAACTTCCTTGGAAAAAAACTCTGGGTAATGTGGTGTACCCCTTCATCACAATTAGTCCCTAGGTCCACTCTGACCTGGACTGGTAGTACATCTATGAGTTAGACAGAAAAAAATTAGTTTAAAAAAAATGTGTTTTTTTAAAAATTTGAATACCCATCAAGAATGAGTAAAACAAATGCCTTTTGGCATAAAATAACCCAACTAAGGTTGGCATGCTGTAAAATACCAACCAACTAATCAGATGCTGGTCTAAGACTCGATGCTACACTCTGAATTCAAAATAGTTTTTACTCCGGTTGAAAACTCTCATTGTGTCGCATCCTGTCCATAGTGGAGGGGTTGGGTAACTACATTCTGGTTTGGTTTGATAAGGGTTTTTATTTTATTTTATTTCATTATTTTTTTTTTTCAAATAGAAAAAAAAAAGTTTAAAAAATGTTATTTAAAAAAAAATTGAGTTCCCATCAAGAGGGAGTAAAAGAAAACATCTTCAGCATAGAATAACCCAACAAGGGTTGGCATGCCGTAAAATCCAAAAAATAAAACTTCAGCTTCTTATAATACTGTTACATAATCATTAGATACCTAATGATTATGACAATAGTGTAGAAATCATATTAGTGCAGCTGATGGCCTTGAGGGTGAGTGATGGCGCTTGACCTCGATCTCACCTTACGTTCTGGGGATGATCGTGAGAATCGGAAGGCAATAGAAAGCCCCCTTCCGGTTTAAGGTGTAAGCAACTCAGTTAGTCAGTTAGAGTTAGAACTTAGAAGCGAAGCTAGCAAGATGTGAGTCTCACTGCGTGATTGTCTGGTCTGGGGTTCTACGAATAAAGTAACATCATCGTAAATCGAAGTCTTGTGGTTATTACTAAAAGCTAACAATGACACAAGGCTTCTGATAAGCAGTGATCCCCAACAGAGACCAGACCCGGAATCCCCATATAAGAAAGACCAGACCTGTAGAATATATACCAGACCTAGATAGAAGATAGACGATCAGAGAAGCAGAGCCGGCCAGAAGAATAGAAGACGACAGAGTAAGAAGTAAGCGAAGTATATAATATATAGATATTTAGTGCAGGTAAAGGTATGCAATAATACGTTAGGAGGCCTCGGATTCTAGTGATGTTTTTCCATCGATAGAATTTCTAATATAGTCAAATTTTACAACAAAAGAGAGGTAATGTTTTTTTAATTTATGTTTAATCAATAGACAAACCCCATGACAATAGAGATTCCAATACTCAAGTTATCAGTTTCTAAAATGTTCCCTATGGGGGAGGGGGGGTTAACTTCTATTTGGGTGACTAAATGTTATTGAAAATTGCTGATATTTTGTGAATAGATATCATTTCTGGTCACTTACCTACGGTTGGAATTTCATTTAAATTGAAGAGAAAAATTTCAGTAGAGGGCACATGCCCAACGGGGGGCACTCCTTTGATCAAAATGAAATACACTTATCCAATTACCCAGCTGATGAAGACTCAGAATATATATGGCTATGTGGGTCTCCAAAACCCAAGGAGGAACAACAACTTCATATGCATATATATATGTAACTAGAAGCAGCTACCCGGTGTCACCTGGGTAGAGAGTTTAAAAAAAAAAACGAGTCTCGAAGATCCATTATTACTGAATCGTGAGTTGGATCTCTGAAGGATGCCCCATTAAAAACCCCACGCAAGCAAAAAAATTGCGTTGATCCAGCCACTCTGAAAAAAAAAAATGAATGTCTACTATTTAAAATATTAGAGGCAAAAAAATTCTATGCTGTTATTTAAATTTTATTTTTTAATTATCTTCACGAGTATAAATCAAATCTTCATTATTTTTTGGTCAAAAAGCAAGATCTTGTGATAGTGAATGTATATATATATATATATATATATATATATTATATATATATATATATATATATACTTTGTCGTTAATTGTTTTTATTTTCGCAGTTTCTTATTTTTGCCCAAAAATCAAGCCCTGGTGATATTTAATGTGTGGCGTGAGGTGAGTTCACATAGTGAGATCTTCTTTCACGAGACATTTACTCAAAAAATACATAAAGTGCTTAGGTATTAGTGAACGTGAGATTAAAGCGTGAGAATATATATATATATATATATATATATATAACCTATCAAATATCAGAAATCACACATGTACATATTAATATTCTGCCGAAATATGGTTAATTGATGCCCGAAAAAGATAACAGAAGATCTGAAACACATGTCGCATATGTAAGATAATAATAATTAAAAAAAAAACATAATCCTTTATGCGAACCTTCTTTTTTTTTATAGAATATCTAATTTTCTCCCGTTGGACCCATAATAACACTATATATATATATATATATACTAGACAAAACGTGACTCGTTGGGTCAACCATTGAGCTCTGGGTAGATAATTGGGATTAGGGAAAAGTGAGCTTGCAAAGCGAATTAAAGTAAAAATAAAAATAAATACGACCGGAGAATTTTAAAACATTAAAATCATTTTGTAATATTTCTAAGAAAGAGAACGTTTGACCAAATCTAAATTGAAATGCACCTGATTCGGGCTCGCTGTTGCTGAAAAATGTCCCTTTCACAGTAACCCTCTAATCTCTCTCTTTGTACAAACAGAAAAACTAACATATATTACGAGGAGGTAATCAAGATATACATAGAGAGGGGAAAATGACAGACAGAATGTGGGGTAAGAGACGGGTCAGTTTTTGACTTAATTGCAAATTACGACTAATTAGAATCAATTAAAATGGATTTTTGTTTCAAACATAACTCAATCCTAAAAGTAAGGAATATTTTAGTATGAATTTTGTGTCATTAAACTAAATACGAAAAAGCCTTTAGATGACAATCATTGATTTATTCAGCTTTAGTATAATAATAGATGATGTTTTTTTTTTCCATTTCGGTGCATTTTTGGCCATTTCGGTGCATTTATGTATCTAGGGACAAAAGAAATCGCTTTTTATTTCGGATGTAATTAAATTGTAGGAATATGTTCGGAATATTCAGTCCATTTGTACATTGGTTGATACCGACTTTAGGTCACCCCGAGGAGAGTTTACATGATTATGAATAAGTTCGAAATATTATCGACTTTTGATTCGGCCTTTGTATATAAAAAACGTTCTGTTTGAAATGAAACTCCCAAAACATTTGAAAGAACTCTCTCGGGTGCATCACAAGTATTAGGACAGTTAAAAACAATATTTAAGGAATATTTTAGTGTGAATTAAAACTAAACAAGAAAACTAAACTAAAAAAAGAAAAAAGCCTTTAGCAAACTGTTGTGAGGTTTTAAGGGGTCAAATAAGAACAAAACAACGGGTAACGAAAAGTAGAAAAATGTATTAACAGAAAGTAGACAATACAATAGAGAGATATGGAAATTACGTCCGAAGAACAGAGTTACTGGCACTCGCATTGGCTCGCTCCCTAAGCCACAATTACCCCTGTTTATTTATAGTAATATGTTGGCGCATTCCATTGATCTTATAGGGTGTATCACCTATAACACAAACAATCATTGATTCACTCAGCTTTAGTATAATCATCGATATTTAGATATCTATTTTTATACTAAAGCTGAGCGAATCAACTTTTGTCTCCTAAAGGCTTTTTTACTGTTTAGTTTAATGACACAAAAATTATACTAAATTATTCCATACTTTTAGGATTAAATTATGTTTGAAAAAAATTCCATTTTAATTGGTTTTGATTGGTCTTAATTTACAATTAAGTAAAAAACTGACCAATCTCTTACATTAGATTCTGCCTTTCCCTTTCTTCCCCTCTATGTATATCTTGATTACCTCCTTTTATATATGGTTAGTATCTCTGAGAGAGAGAGAGAGAGAGAGAGAGAGAGAGAGAGAGAGAGAGAGAGAGAGAGAGAGAGAGATTTGAAATGTATTTGTATGTTAAATTTAATAAGTAGCACCCCGTAGTTTAAATTAGGTCAAACATTCCCTTTCTTAGAAATCTTACAAAATGATTTTAATGTTTTGTCCGGTCGTATTTATTTAAAAAAAATTAATTCGATTTGCAAACTCACTTTTCCCTAATCTCAATTATCTACCCAGAGCTCAATGGGTGACCCAACTTGTCACATGTTTCTACTATATATATGGTGATCGCCGCTTCTTCACAGAATAAGGCCATTTCTACAAGTAGTTCAGTTGTGAGCAGTTGTGAGCACGCAGATGGCCTACGGATCCAGCTTATTTTTATGTACCCTGTCACACATATGAAACCCTCGACATACATGCCTGCCACACAGGTCAGACTTCAATGTAGGAAATATTTCCATGGCGTCCGTCATGTGTCGCTTCAGGATGGAGGGCTCGAGTCACCTTTCCTCAAACTTCTTACAGTTACCATCGGCCTGTCTTTCCATAAGGATGTGTATCCAGTCCTCCCCCTTCTGTCAATTGGTCCTTATCGCTGAAACTGACTTTCGCAAGGGCATCGATGTCGGCCCCATATCGAGATGCTCCCCTGTCACGATACCGGTACGTAGTTCCAGGTCGGTTTCAGCTTTCGGTCATTTCAAAAATATTTTATTAATGACTACTTACATTTCAAAACTGAATCTAAAGCGCGCCTAGCATAACGGTGATCGCCGTGGGAAATAGAATCATCGATTCGGGTTCAAATCCTGAACTAAGGTCTTTACGATATTTTCCTTGGCAAAAGCACGAATCCATCTGTTTATTATATGAGTAAATAGTAGGGCAGACAGAGTTTCTTAGCTTTGGTTAGGCAACAAGTCTAGAAGAAAAACACCTGAAATGACCTTGTATTGCATTCTGCTCATGGTGGAGTGGTTGTTTAAATGAATACATTTCAAGACTGAAAGGCTTATGAATGCCAGGGGATTGACTTCACGTGTGAACGAAACTTGAACTTTTAAACTTAGCGATTATACATTCAACTTTGCAAATGTTTAATTAAAATCAGAACATATCAGAAAGTGTTTATTTCACGGTTGCTGACATTTCAAGACTGAAAGGCTTGTGAATACTAAGGGATTGGCTTCACTTGTGAATGAAACTTGAACTTTTAAACTTAACGATTTAACCATTTGACTTTGCATGTTTATATAAATAGTTTCCGATAATCTTTTGGGTTATTTCCTATAAGTCCAACATAAACAAAGGGGAACCACTCTTGACTGATAAATTATTTATTTATTTTCCCATTAAACTAACCCTAAACCCTAACCCTAACCCTAATCCCGCATTCTTTTTCCTAGTAGATCAATAAATAATAAATAAATAATTTATCAGTCAAGAGTGGTTCCCCTTTGTTTATGTTGGAGTTATAGGAAATAACCGTCTTTTGCTTTGTTTGGTATTGCAATCAGTCTAGAGGAAGATAAACTCTGAATTACACAGTTTAACTTAGTTGGTAGAGCGTCCGCCAACTCAGCGTATGAATAGATCTGTGCGGTAAATTGATGAGATAGCGAGGGAGTCTATCCCCTTTTTACTAGCGCTAGACCAAGGAGATTGTTTTGGCCTCTGAGGCGGAGCGCCACACCTACAATAACCTCCTCACTTTACCACACAGATATCTCCTGCTACTACGCTGAGTTAGCGAGGGCCGGTATCGAAACAGGAACCTTGTAGTTCTAAGTCGGACGCTCTACCGAATGAGCATCGTATATATATATATATATATATATATATATATATATGCTCATATATATATATATATATATAATATAACGTAAGGTTATTTCCGTACACAATGTAATACTAAATCCGCTCTACTAACGTATTGAGCACTTTATATTTATCATAACACTGACTTATCCGATTAATACTTGTATCAACAAAGTATTGGAATTAACTCAATATCTTTTACCGGTAAGTCATCCCCTTTGTTTTATATATATATATATATATATGTGTGTGTGTGTGTGTGTGTGTGTGTGTATATATAATATACGATGAAAAGGTGGAAAGATGAGACAGAATATTTTTGTACAAAAAAGTATTAACATGTCTACACTAAGACATCAATATCGATTCTTTTGTTGAGCAATTTGCTTTCAGCATGTTCTAGGATGCAGAATTTTTCTTGCAGACAAAATCTACAGTTATTGTCACCTCCTTTAGAAGCTTTAGATTTTTTCACAATATTCCATATTATTATCCGATATTTTCCTGATTTCTCTTTTATTTGCCATATACGTTTGAATAATGATGTACTGTTGGAGTATCTTCTGTTAGTAAAGATGGGCTTATGGTTATACCCACTACTTTTCTAATTCCATTCAGTGGCACCCATGTATATATTTTCATCATTATTGTTAACGACGGTGGCCTTATATATTATATTATTGGGCACCTCTTGTGGTGTAATGGTTAGCAAGCTAGATTAGTAGACCATTGTTATTGAGTTCGATTCCCGCTAGACACCCAATACTTCTGGCCTTGTACCACATCTAAGCTAAGTAAATAACTATTTATTACATTGTTTATCAAACAATTACCTATGAAAGTGCATATAGGTCTATCTTTGTAGTTACACCTGCCCTTCTGGTTACTGCATTTTTCATTTAATATTTTATGATTATGCCTGTTGATATTTTTTTATTATTGTTTATGCAGCAATAACTTATTTTTAAATTGGTCTTGTTAAACAGTTTGTTTCGTGTCGTAGAGTTTTCCAAATGATTTTTATTGAATGGAAAAATATTGTCTCCATGTTTGTCTTGAAACGTTTTCTGTAGGGGGCGAAATGAACCATATTATGTTTCTATTCCTCGTTCGTTTGTAATTGTCATCGTTTATTTATATATATATATATATATATATATATATATATATTATATATTAGTTGAGGAAAAAGATAAGGGTCTACCAGGGTTTCAATCCAAATGACGCTTAACTAAGTCGATGCAATTCCTTTGTTAAACAATATATCTGAGTTTTACTAAGGAATTGCATCGATTAGTTAAGCGTAAGATAGGGTCCTGATGAAATCATTTGGATTGAAACGATGGTAAACCCTTAACTTTTTCCTATTATTATTATTATTATTATTATTATTATTATTATTATTATTACTACTACTAGCTAATATATGCACCCTCCGGGTGCACGTATTTAAGTTTTCATGCAATAAAATATATTAAATTAGAAAGACTAATGAAACTAAATAAGAATGCAGATAAAACTATTTGAAACATAGGGGTCTATAATAAAAAAACAGAACAAGTGAAACTTACTCTGCAATCACTCCAGCCTTTCATTGCTAAATTCTCATATTCTAACTATTTAGTTAAAATAGGAAGTAAAGAATAAAATTACAGTTAATTCTTCTCGTTAATAATTTTTTTTAAAGAGTTATTGAAGAGATTGTTGCTCATATACATTAAGATAAAACCAAACAATTAGAAATTAATAATACTAAGCACATATTTATTAAAATCAAATGTTTAAAATCAATATGAAAATTAGCTTTCCCGTTCACACTGTAAACCGCTATTTTGTTGTATATATAAATACAACTGCATGTTATTAGTTTGTTGATATGGTCAACCGTATTGATAATGTAAAACAATTTTATTAATAACCGAGTTTTAAAAAGAAATTAATTCATGGAAAATGTTACGTAAATAACTATGGGAATTGTGATTTGTGTAGTTATATAGTTTCGGTTACAGACAGAATACCACACAATCTCCATTATAATAAGATTACTTCTCTATGTTTTTAATATATTGAGCACTTTCAGATTATTTACTGATGCCACTGCAACAGAAACGTTGAAGCGGCATTTGGATACTATATATATATATATATATATATATATATATATATAATATATATATTATATATATATATATATATATATATATATATATAAATAACTATTATATATATATATATATATATATATATATATATATATATATATATATATATATATAAAGAGAGATTTGACATTGAATAACCCGCAGGGTTGATATGCCATTAAATTTGAATAAGTGATATGGTTGCAACCTAATAGAGACCTTATTTTTATCACGGTGTGCAATTTTTACTGCACTTTCCCTCTTACCCCAGCCTCACACAAGATATACCAAGCGAGACGACATTAAACCACAACATATCGGTTTTGTCGATGTCTGCTTCAGATATGTACAATTTCTGCTGCCAAGTTGTGATTTTTGAAGAGGTCTACTTCTCCCCAGGGGACGAGTGGCCGTCAGATCTGGCTTATCTCACTCCAACGTTTGACAGGTTTTGTTCTAAGTCCTCTTGTTGAGTGCTCCCCCCACACACTCTCTGACCCCTTCCCGCTCTGACAGGATCAAGTAAGCAGTTGGAGAGCCGGTTGAGACGCCTAAAAACCCAGTCCATCCACGCAACAGGTAGAACTGGCTTGCATTATGCTGCCTATTGTAGAGGAACATTCGACCTTAACATGAAAATTTATGATCAGAAGACTCAGAGGACAGTTGGTGGTTGGTTGTTTTGTTTTACAACATATCAACCCTTTTCAGGTCGTTTAATGCCGAATCAACCCTTTTCAGGTCATTTAATACCGAATCAACCCTTTTCAGCTCATTTAATACCGAATCAAGTTATTTTGAAAACTGAAGAACTTAGGTTGCTTACAGTACCTGTTGTTGCTTAAGTGGTCACTCAACTAAGTATTGATAGGCTTAGCATTGCTTAACTTCTGTTGGTGGCTGGTTGTTTTGTTTTCAACATATTTTTTCAGGTCGTTTAATGCCGAATCAACCCTTTTCAGCTCATTTAATACCGAATCAAGTTATTTTGAAAACTGAAGAACTTAGGTTGCTTACAGTACCTGTTGTTGCTTAAGTGGTCACTCAACTAAGTATTGATAAGGCTTAGCATTGCTAACTTCTGTTGGTGGCTGGTTGTTTTTTCAGGTCGTTTAATGCCGAATCAACCCTTTTCAGCTCATTTAATACCGAATCAAGTTATTTTGAAAACTGAAGAACTTAGGTTGCTTACAGTACCTGTTGTTGCTTAAGTGGTCACTCACTAAGTATTGATAAGGCTTAGCATTGCTTAACTTCTGTTGGTGGCTGGTTGTTTTGTTTTACAACCCTTTTCAGGTCGTTTAATGCTCAACCCTTTTCAGCTCATTTATTTTGAAAACTGAAGAACTTAGGTTGCTTACAGTACCTGTTGTTGCTTAAGTGGTCACTCAACTAAGTATTGATAAGGCTTAGCATTGCTTAACTTCTGTTGGTGGCTGGTTGTTTTTTTACAACATATCAACCCTTTTCAGGTCGTTTAATGCCGAATCAACCCTTTTCAGCTCATTTAATACCGAATCAAGTTATTTTGAAAACTGAAGAACTTAGGTTGCTTACAGTACCTGTTGTTGCTTAAGTGGTCACTCAACTAAGTATTGATAAGGCTTAGCATTGCTTAACTTCTGTTGGTGGCTGGTTGTTTTGTTTTACAACATATCAACCCTTTTCAGGTCGTTTAATGCCGAATCAACCCTTTTCAGCTCATTTAATACCGAATCAATTCATTTTGAAAACCGAAAGATTCAGGTTGCTTACAGTACCCGCTGTTGCTCTAGTGGTCACCCAATTAAGTATTGAACAGACTCATCGCTGCTTAACTTTAGTTGTTTTTGTGTTGTTGCACGCACACATACTATACTACTACTACTACTACTACTACTACTAATAATAATAATCCCCTTTTCTATCCCCTTTTTACTAGCGCTAGACCAAGAATATTGTTATTGCATCTGAGGTGGAACGCCACACCTACCATCAGCCCCTCACTTTACTGCACGTATCCCTGTGCTACTCATACGCTGAGTTGGCGAGGGCCGGTATCGAATCAAAAACCTTGCGATTCTTGGGCAAGTGCTGTACTGACGGAGCATAGTTAACTAAGTCTATGTAATTCCTTAGTTAAAGCGGCAATCGGATATAATATATATATATATATATATATATATATATATATATATATATATATATATACTAGCAGCAGCTACCCGGCGTCACCCTGGGGAGAGTTTTTTTTTAAAAGTTAGTCCCGCAGATCCATTATTAAAGAATTGTGAGTTGAATCCTCGTGGGATACCCTATTTAATCCCTATGAAAAAAAAAAAAAAAAAAAAAAATAGACCTTGCATTGATCCAGCTACTCTGAAAAGAAATGTTAATGTCTTCTATCTAGAATATCAAATAATAAAAGAATATCCATGCTGTTATCATTTAAATTTTATTTTTTAATTATCTTCACGAATATAAATCAAATCTCTATTATTTTTGCTCAAAAACCAAACCCTGGCGGTATTTAATGTGTATATATATTTACTTTGTCATTAATTTTTTTATTTTCGAAGTTTCCTCCGGATATACATATATACACAACTGCTCTTTATATATGTATAGATGTATATATATACATATATCTTATATATCTATCTTAAGTTTATATATATATATATATTATATATATATATATATATATATATATATATATATATATATAAGCGAATCGTTCTCTATTGCGAAGTATAGTATCAACTTTTTCCCAACATTACTTGAAGAAATAGTTTCGGGAATATTTTAGAAAAAAAAACAACATATGTCTCAAAACCCAGAGGTATGTAAAAATATCAACATTAAACAGAATAAAGTCTGTTGCAGTTGAGTGGTATTATCTTTAGACGTGTATTTCAAATATTTATGTTTGTACTAAAAATCTTATTTATATTTACCAAAATTGCTTATTCTGCAAACAAACAGAATGAAACGATATCAGTGGGGATTCCTCTCTATACAAAGCCACTCAGATATGCCTATTTGCATAAAACTATTGATAAATAAAGATTGTTTAAATTTAGTTAAAAGATGTCTACATATAAGATTGTTCGCAGAGGAAGCTTTACAGTTTTTGAAATCAAATACAATAAGTGTTACATACACTAGCAAATATATGCACCCTCCGGGTGCAAGTATTTAAGTTTTGATATAATAAAATATCATATTAAATTAGAAAGGCTAATGAAACTGACTAAGAATGCAGATAAAAAGATCTGCAACAGAGGGGGTATAATCGAAAAATAGAACAACTTTGAAACTAACTATTCCATCATTTTCCATTACTCCCCTGTTTCATTGGTAATTTTCCTAATTTAACTATTTAGTTAAAATAGGAAGCAAAGGGTAATATTACAGTTATTTCTTCTTGTAAATAAATTTCTTTTATGATTTATCCACGAGATTTTTGTTTATATTTCTTAAGATAAAACCAAGCAATTAGAAATCAATAATACCAAGCACATATTTATTAAAATAAAATTTTAAATATCAATATGCAAATTAACCTTCTCGTTCAAACTGTAAACCGCTATTTTGTTGTATATATAAATACAATTGCATGTTATTAGTACGTAGATATAATCAACAGTATTAATAATGTAAAACAATTTTTATTAATAACTGAAGGTTTAAAAGAATGAAATCATGGAGAATTTGACGTATATAACAAAGGGAATTGTGACTTGAGTAGTAATATAGTTTCGGTTACAGACAGAAAAACACACAATCTCCATTATAATAAGATATATACATATATAAAGGGCAGTTGTGTGTATATGTATGTCCGGAGGAAACTTCGAAAATAAAACAATTAACGACAAAGTAAATATATATACACATTAAATATCACCAGGGCTTGGTTTTCTATACATATATAAAGGGCAGTTTGTGTGTATATGTATGTCCGGAGGAAACTTCGAAAATAAACAATTAACGACAAAGTAAATATATATACACATTAAATATCACCAGGGCTTGGTTTTCTATACATATATAAAGGGCAGTTGTGTGTATATGTATGTCCGGAGGAAACTTCGAAAATAAAAAATTAACGACAAAGTAAATATATATACACATTAAATATCACCAGGGCTTGGTTTTCTATACATATATAAAGGGCAGTTGTGTGTATATGTATGTCCGGAGGAAACTTCGAAAATAAAAAAATTAACGACAAAGTAAATATATATACACATCAAATATCACCAGGGCTTGGTTTTACATCTATCTATACATGTATAAAGGGCAGTTGTGTGTATATGTATGTCCGGAGGAAACTTCGAAAATAAAACAATTAACGACAAAGTAAATATATGTACACATTAAATATCACCAGGGCTTGGTTTTCTATACATATATAAAGGGCAGTTGTGTGTATATGTATGTCCGGAGGAAACTTCGAAAATAAAACAATTAACGACAAAGTAAATATATATACACACTAAATATCACCAGGGCTTGGTTTTCTATACATATATAAAGGGCAGTTGTGTGTATATGTATGTCCGGAGGAAACTTCGAAAATAAAACAATTAACGACAAAGTAAATATATGTACACATTAAATATCACCAGGGCTTGGTTTTCTATACATATATAAAGGGCAGTTGTGTGTATGTATGTCCGGAGGAAACTTCGAAAATAAAACAATTAACGACAAAGTAAATATATATACACATAAATATCACCAGGGCTTGGTTTTCTATACATATATAAAGGGCAGTTGTGTGTATATGTATGTCCGGAGGAAACTTCGAAAATAAAACAATTAACGACAAAGTAAATATATGTACACATTAAATATCACCAGGGCTTGGTTTTCTATACATATATAAAGGGCAGTTGTGTGTATATGTATGTCCGGAGGAAACTTCGAAAATAAAACAATTAACGACAAAGTAAATATATGTACACATTAAATATCACCAGGGCTTGGTTTTCTATACATATATAAAGGGCAGGTGTGTGTATATGTATGTCCGGAGGACACTTCGAAAATAAAACAATTAACGATAAAGTAAATATATATACACATTAAATATCACCAGGGCTTGGTTTTCTATACATATACAAAGGGCAGTTTGTGTGTATATGTATGTCCGGAGGAACTTCGAAAATAAAACAATTAACGACAAAGTAAATATATATACACATTAAATATCACCAGGGCTTGGTTTTCTATACATATATAAAGGGCAGTTGTGTGTATATGTATGTCCGGAGGAACTTCGAAAATAAAACAATTAACGACAAAGAAATATATATACACATTAAATATCACCAGGGCTTGGTTTTCTATACATATATAAAGGGCAGTTGTGTGTATATGTATGTCCGGAGGAAACTTAAAAAAAAAAAATTAACGACAAAGTAAATATATATACACATTAAATATCACCAGGGCTTGGTTTTCTACATATATAAAGGGCAGTTGTGTGTATATGTATGTCCGGAGGAAACTTCGAAAATAAAACAATTAACGACAAAGTAAATATATATACACATTAAATATCACCAGGGCTTGGTTTTCTATACATATATAAAGGGCAGTTGTGTGTATATGTATGTCCGGAGGAAACTTCGAAAATAAAACAATTAACGACAAAGTAAATATATATATACACATTAAATATCACCAGGGCTTGGTTTTCTATACATATATAAAGGGCAGTTGTGTGTATGTGTATGTCCGGAGGAAACTTCGAAAATAAAACAATTAACGACAAAGTAAATATATATATACACATTAAATATCACCAGGGCTTGGTTTTCTATACATATATAAAGGGCAGTTGTGTGTATGTATGTCCGGAGGAAACTTCGAAAATAAAACAATTAACGACAAAGTAAATATATATATACACATTAAATATCACCAGGGCTTGGTTTTCTATACATATATAAAGGGCAGTGTGTGTATATGTATGTCCGGAGGAACTTCGAAAATAAAACAATTAACGACAAAGTAAATATATATACACATTAAATATCACCAGGGCTTGGTTTTCTATACATATATAAAGGGCAGTTGTGTGTATATGTATGTCCGGAGGAACTTCGAAAATAAAACAATTAACGGCAAAGTAAATATATATACACATTAAATATCACCAGGGCTTGGTTTTCTATACATATATAAAGGGCAGTTGTATGTATATGTATGTCCGGAGGAAACTTCGAAAATAAAACAATTAATGTCAAAGTAAATATATATACACATTAAATATCACCAGGGCTTGGTTTTTGAGCAAAAATAATAGAGATTTGATTTATATTCGTGAAGATAATTAAAAAATACAATTTAAATGATAACAGCATGGATTTTTTTTTCATTTAATATTTTAGATAGTAGACATTCACATTTCTATTCAGAGTAGCTGGATCAATGCAAGGTCTATTTTTGTTTTAAATTGGGATTTAAATGGGGCATCCCACGAGGATTCAACTCACGATTCAGTAATAATGGATCTGTGGGACTAACTTAAAAAATCCCCCTCTACTCAGGCGACGCTGGGTAGCCGCTGCTAGTACATATATACGAGGGGGAGACAAAAAGTAATGCCATTTTGTTTAGGATAGGTATATGTATCATACATCAAAATGAAGCCGGTCGTCTGTGGAAAACACATCCCTATTTCTCCACATACGTGAGTCAAAAGGTAATGCCATTTTGTTTAGGACAGGTATAATTACCAACACAGGAACATGTATCATACATCAAAATGAAGCTGGTCCTCTGTGGAAAACACATCCCTACTTCTCCACAGAGGTGAGTCAAAAAGTAATGCCATTTTATTTCGGACAGGTATAATTACCAACACAGGAACATGTCTCATAAATCAAAATGAAACCGGTCCTCTGTGAATCACATCGATACTTCTCCACATAATCACCGTTTCTCTCAATAGCAATGTTCCACCTTTGAATGAGAGCATGTATTCCTACCCCGTAAAATTCTGTTTACTGTTCTTTGAGCCACTTCTTCACTACAGATTTCACTTCCTCGTCACTGGAATAATGTTTGCCTCTCAAACCCTCTTTCATGAGGCTGAAGAGATGATAGTCTGAGGCAAACATTATTCCAGTGACGAGGAAGTGAAATCTGTAGGGAATAAGTGGCTCAAAGAACAGTCAACTGAATTACACCATTGAAAAGGTGTGTTTTCACCTGAAAAAAGTATTTAATTTTTTGCATAGTCCCCATTTTAATAGATTTTGATTTTCCTTGCCGTTTTACTTCTTAAGTTTGTTTTAATCTATACATATATAAAGGGCAGTTGTGTGTATGTATGTATGGATGGATGGATGGATGGGTGTGTGTATGTCCGGATGAAACTACGAAAATAAAACAAATAAGGACAAAGTAAATATATACACACATTAAATATTACCAGGGCTTGCTTTTTGTGAAAAAATTATAAAGATTTGATATATATTCGAAGATATTTAAAAATTAAAATATCGATAGAAATAGCATTGAAATTCTACTTAAACAAATTCTACTTAAAAAATAGAGGACTGTTCATGTCTAAAGCCACCCTGGCGCAACACCATGAAGCCAAGAGGTCCAGAAGTAAGTAGCGGCAACAAAGCACCGGCACATCAACATCTTCAGGATCAGCTTTCACATGTGACATCTGTGGTTGAGAATGTTTTTCGAACATTTGAATTTACAGTCACGGGAGGCGCTGTATCTTCAGGGGCACAACAACTATATTATAGTCTTCCGAGACTGAAATGCCAATGCAATGATATATATATATATATATATATATCCAGATAATCTACTGAATTGAATATCACCGGTTCTTGCTTTTTGTGCAAAAATTATGAAAATTTGATTTCTATTCGAAGGCATTTAAAAATCAAAATATACATAGAAATAGCATTGAAATTCTACTTAACATTTACTAGCATTTGTAAATCTCAAAAGTAAATAAATGAATACACCAGTTTTTTTTGTCTCCCCTCTACACAGTTGACGCTAGGTAGCTGCTTCTAGTCTTATATAGAATGAAATAAAATATTTTATGCAGGGATTGTCCGAAATTTTCTCTCCAAGCACTTTCAACCAACGATTTCAAACTCTATTCGCAGTATTACGTTCAATTTCGGGCTAAGCTCAGTCGGATTAGGAACACAAGGTTTTTGGGTTCGATACCGGCCCTCGCCAACTCAGCGTATGAGTAGCATGGGGATCTGTGTGGTAAAGTGAGGAGCTGTTGGTAGGTGTGGAGCTCCACATAAGACGCCGAAAACAATCTCCTTGGTCTAGCGCTAGTGAAAAGGGGATAGACTCCCTTGCTGTTTGGCTGATACCAACCCGACGACTTTACTTTTACTTATACTTGGGATAAGTATGAACACCCTAATCCACTTCAGCTATGGGTATAGTACCACTACTGCTTTTATTATGCAAGGATGGCTTTGGAATTAAATAATCCACGAAGGTTGATATGCCATTAAACAAAGAAATCAAACCTTTCAGTCATCATTAACGATGTTTTATGATATAATCAAGAGTTGTTTATCTTTTAAGATCACTAAAACCTTTGGTTGGTTGGTTGGTTGATTGGATTTTACGGCATGCCAACCCTTGTTAGGTTATTTTATGCCGAATACGATGTTTTATTCATTTTTGGTGGTAATCATCTTTTTTTTTCAAACTCAATTTTTTAGATACTTTTTTAAACTAATTTGTTTTCTATTTAACCCATAGATGGGACTCTAACAGGTATTACCATTCCCAGTCAGGGTGAACTTGGGAGTGATGGCAATGAAGGGGTATTCCACACTCCTCACATCTCCAGAATTAAAACTTCACCATTAGACTGAAACTTTTGTTTTTAATACCCGAGATGTGAAAAAAAAAATGCCATAGAATTCTAAAAATATTAAAAATCTCTCTACACTCAACAGAAAACATCTCTGATATTAAAAACGCAAATGACGTTATAATTGCATTGCTATAATAAAACATCGCTGTGATAAGCTGTTTTTGCTGGGTTACACACAAAGAGAATGTTAATTTTAGTAAGGTATAGATAGATAATGAAAAATATAATTCATAAAATTTGCTGTTTCAATACCAAGAAAAATAAAGATGGCGGACGTAAACGTCTGCATTCTTACATAGAAGATATTAAATCATTAGTCGTAACTTGAATTTCTCTATAACATTTCTTCATAGATTTTGGCAAATGAAAAAAGAGACAACTTAAATTGGACGCACTATGATCACCTTTTGTCGTTTTATTTTTAGCGTTTTATTTTTAAATTTTTTGTACAGAAAACGGGCGTCCTATATATCGTGAAATACATTAATTTCTTAATGGAATCATAGTATGTAGAAAAGAAAGAAAAAGTTAGAATAGCTGATCAATAAGAAACGAAAGGAAATGAATGTCTGTATAATGAAGTAAAAGGACACAAAGGGAGAGAACAATTCATTATTACGTGAATATAATTTCTTTGTTTTGTCAGGACTGTTACAGTGCACGAACCTCATTAAGAGCCGAGTGGCCTGACTCATTCGGTACATGGTTTGGTTTTGGTTTGGTTTGTTTTACGGCTTATCAACCTCAGTGGATCATTTAATACCAATAAAGTTTTGAAATCAATCAATTCTTAATCGATACTCAATTTTTTTTAATAAACACATTTTTCTATTTAACCCATAGATGGAACCCTAACAGGTACTACCACTCCGGTTCAAATGCCGTAAAACAAGACAATCAACCTATAATAAAATTATTTCCAATGCATTATTATACTAAAGTAATGTAAAATGCCTTCCTATACAAAATCATTTTTAATGCATTCCTATACAAAAATTACAGCCAAGAAAAAGAAAAAGTTTTCCTGCTTGATCACCGAAGATGAGCAGCGAGGAATACATTCAATACTTAATTGGTTGGTTTGGTTTGTTTTGTTTTACGGCATATCAACCTCAGTGGATCATTTAATACCGACAAAGTTTTGAAATAAATTCATTCCTAATGGATACACAATTTTTTTATAAATTCATTTTTCTATTTAACACATAGATGGGACCCTAACAGGTACTACACTCCGGGTCAGAGTGGACCAGGGAGCAATGGTGATGAAGGGATTGCTCCACATTCCCCAAACCTCCAAAACTGGAACCTCACCATCAGATAGAGTTTAACGTCATTCCCAGGACATGTAGACCCGCAGCCACCGCCTTCTAGCACCCATATGATAAAAAGGGTTGGGGCTTGCCATAAGGGCAATAGGGTTGGGAAAATCATATAGGTGCTAGGGCTTGACGTGACCATTCGATTGATCGAAGAGGCGTCTCCAACGCCTGTCAAGTCCAAGTAAAGGACCTAAGAAGACTATTGCATGTCATGAACTGCTCAGCAACCTGGGTTCCATCCTTAAGCATCACGGTTCGCCACCCACGGCCAACAGGTGTCCAATTGGGTGAGTTTTACCCCTGTAGAGGTGCAGTCGGTGCATTCTAACGCCCCAGCCGAGAGGGTGGCATTCGGTTCATACATTGATTCTTTAGTATATTATTTGTAATCGGGGTACAGCTAATTTGAATGCAGAGTTTTCCTTCTCCTAGACTGGTCGTCTCACCAAGACTGGAGAACTTAGTTTTCTCAACTATTTACCCACAGCTGGACGGAGAACATATGGATTCATACCTTTCCCAAGGGAATTAACGCGAAATGAAACACAGTTTTTTTCCGGGTTTGAACTCAGGTCGCAGAGTCCATTTTTCTTCAACGATAACCGATGCACGAAGCGATTAAAACCATATAACTGTATGCTGTTTATTAGTATTAGACAGGAATACTTGAAACCATATAACTGTGTACCAACAAATGATTATTATTAAATAGAAATAGTTCCGTGAGACCATATATCATTGTGCAGAAATTATTCGTACTAGCAAAAGAAAACCCCACCCTCAGCGGTGTAAAAATTAATTTTTAAAAGATATTGCCTAAGGGGGTGGGAGTTTACGACAGACAAAAATGTTTTTTTAAAGAATACACTCATACATAAGTCTACAAAATTATTTTAAAATTGAACGAATATTTTAATTTTAGTGTAAGAAATATTTAAATTTTTTTATCTCGATTTTATCGACATCCAAAAGTATGTATTAAATATTTTTTGCAACGCCTTTCATAAAAAATGTAAACAGATCTTTGAAATATTATATGTTTTTTTAAGAAAGCGCATCCTATCGTGTTGAAATAGTTATTAAGCTAGTCCTGCAGATCCAATACACAATAGAGATTTCAACCCTCACAGGATGCCCTATACTACCGTAAAACAACCAATCTGCCAACCAACATCTTATTAAAAGTGAAAAAATATAAATCCTGATTATCATGTGTTGCTTATCCAGTGAATTATTTCTTATGAGTGTCGTCTCCTCGGCAAAATGGAGAATTCAGTTTTTATTATAAAGAAGGAGAAGAAAAAGGACATGCTATACAGAAAACAAAGAAAGAGAATGAGAAAGATATAGATGATGTAAACTCGCGAAAGTGATAACGTTAATCTGTTCCAATAAAAGATGAAAAGAAGGAAATAAAGTAAAAAAAGAGTGAGAGGAAGTTAAATCAATATTATACTTTTATATATGGAAATATTGTGCAATAGCTCTGAAGTAAACATATCCAACGTTGTAATAATTAAATTATCATACTGTGGTATATCCACATATCCTGTTAGTCTTGTTATAATTTATGGGATGTATGCTAGTATACATATATTATTCAAGTGATAATTGAACTTAGTCGGGAAATGTGTCTTATATTTTCTCCCAGACATCAAAAAACCAACCAGCGCATCCCATCGTGTTGAAATAGTTAATAAGCTAGTCACGCAGATCCAATACTGAATAGCGAGTTTAATCCTCGATGGATGGCCCACACTTCTAACTTGTGTACTTACCGTAAAACCAACCAACCAACCAACCAATCATCCAACCAACCAACCATCATATTTTGAACTA
>CM042173.1:19155498-19167998 GCA_023376005.1 Doryteuthis pealeii
ATTTGTCTACATTTCTCCAAATACTGTCGGATTGAGTTCCTTATTTTACTCCCATATATATATATATATAGATATATATATATATATATATAAAGTATAGTGTGAGATGGTCACTGTTTCAGCTTTTGCTGGAATGGCGTACCAAAGGCAGTATTATTGGTAGAGTGCTCAATATAAAATAGAGCTGTTATATGATATAATAAGATAAATATATAAAGGTTTTACATATCTATTTATTAGGTGACAAAGGAACATTCACAACCATATTGGTTTCATGCGATGCAATCATCAGGTGAAGATGTTTGAAACATCTTCACCTGATGATTGCATCGCATGAAACCAATATGGTTGTGAATGTTCCTTTGTCACCTAATAAATAGATATGTAAAACCTTTATATATTTATCTTATTATATTATATATATAAAGTATGTATATATATAAATATATATATTATATAATATATATATATATATATATATATATAGTAAAAAAAAAAAGTAGGTGGAGTGGTATATTGTCGGTATCAGTCGGACAGCGAGGCAGTCTATCTCTTCTTCGCTCGCAATAGACCAGCGAGATTGTTTTTGCTGAAGTGGAGTGCCACACCTACCGTCAGCTTCCAGATACTTTACAGTAAAGATCAGATTATCCAAGCTGTGTTACTCATGCGCTGAGTTGGGGAGGGACTGGCATCGAACCAGGAATCTTGTGATTCCTAGGCGAATGCTCACTCGACTGAGCTAAACCGGCCCCTGAGTTAAAAATGCTTACAACGGTCATCCTTCCAAGTACTGATCAGGTTCTACGCTGCTTAACTTCAGTGATCGGTTAGGAACCGGCGTTTTCAGTGTTGTATGGTCGTAGGTAGCACTATATATAAGTACCAATGAACTGAATTGGAATAATAGATGGTCTAACCATTGTCTCAGTTTTACCAACAGAAAATACGCTAACTGTACGAAATTATCTAAACATATATGACAAATAGGAGATGAATCAAGTAAATCTCACATAATAAAATGGGATATTGTGAACAATCCCAAGCGTACAAAAGAGGTGATAATAGCTGCAGATTATGTCTGGAAGAAAAATTATGGATCCTAGAACATGCCGAAAATAAACTGCTGAAAAAAAAAGAAAAAAAAAGAAAAGATAAGAAAGAAAATTGATATCTTATATATATTAAGACTTACCTCGTGTCATTCACTACCAAATTAATTCTATAATATATTTTCTCATTCAGACGACTGCATTTTCTAAATAGGATTTTTTTTCTTCGTGTGAGCGTCACGTGGTTCGAGTGTGAGTCAAAAAGTAATGCAATTTTCTTTATTTCATGTGAAGCTTTTTTTATATTTACTAGCAAATATATGCACCCTCCGGGTGCAAGTATTTAAGTTTTGATATAATGAAATATGTTAAATTAGAAAGGCTAATGAAACTGAATAAGAATTCAGATAAAAAGATTTGGAACAGAGAGGGGTATAATCGTAAAATAGAACAACTTTGAAACTAACTCTTCCATCAATTTCCATTACTCCCGTCTGTCATTGGTAAATTTTCCTAATTCAACTATTTAGTTAGAATAGGAAGTAAAGAATAATATTACAGTTATTTCTTCTTGTTAATGGATTTCTTTTAAGATTTATTGAAGAGATTTTTGCTCATATTCATTAAGATAAAACCAAACAATTCGAAATCGATAATACGAAGCATATATTTATTAATATCAAATTTTTAAGATCAATATGCAAATTAGCCTTCTCATTCACACTGTAAACCGCTATTTTGTTGTATATATAAATACAATTGCATGTTTTTAATATGTAGATATGGTCAACAGTCTTAATAATGTTAAACAATTTTATTAATAATCTAGGTTTAAATAAAAATAAAATCATGGAGAATGTGATGTAAATAACAAAGGGAATTGTGACTTTAGTAGTGATATAGTTTCGGTTACAGATAGACAAACCCACAATCTCCATTATAATAAGATAAGATATATAAAACTAAAACCTATGAGGCCCTAACGAGGCAAGAATCCAACAAGTAAGACCCAACTTGCCAATCGACAATGTCTTCCTTCTGCATGACAATGCTCGACTACACACAAACATCAGGACAAGGGAGAAAATCGCCTCATTCGGATGGACAACTTTACCGCTTCCTCCATACTCACCAGATTTAGCATCTTCAGACTATCATCTCTTCGGTCCCATGAAAAAGGGTTTGATAGGCAAACATTATTCCAGTGACGAGGAAGTGAAATCTGTAGTGAAGAAGTGGCTCAAAGAACAGTCAACATAACTTTACGGGGCATGGATACATGCTCTCATTCGACATTGCTATTGAAAGAAATGGTGACTATGTGGAGAAGTAGGAACGTGATCCACAGAGGACCAACTTCATTTTGATGTATGATACATGTTCCTGTGTTGGTAATTATACCTGTCCTAAACCAAATGGCATTATTTTTTTTTTAATTACCCTCGTATATATATATATATATATATATATATATATATATATATATATATATTTATCCAACTCTCCGCACGAGCAGGATGTAACACAAGGAAAATTTCTTAAGCGGGATTTAACAGGTTTGAATTCAGAGTTTTTTCTTTCTCCTAGACTGGTTGCCTAACAAAGGTTAAAGAGCCCAGCCTGCCCTACTATTTACCCTGAACATATACATATTTACCAAATCCCTCTGCACGAGTAGGATGTGACACAAGGTCAATTGCTCAAGCGGAGTTGAACAGATTTTTTATTCAGTTTTCTTTCTCATAGACTGGTTGACTATCCAAGGTTAAAGAACCCATATATATATATATATATATATATATATAATATATATATATATATATATATAAGTAAAGAAATAACAGAAGACTTAGAGATTTAGCGTTATAGTCTATTTCAGGGAGCTTAGACAAATATTTCTTTACTTATATATTTGCTCTGTGACTCTAACATTAAGAGCACACATTGAGCTCTCAAACTGCGACAGTTTAAAAAAAAATAAAACTCTTGTGTCTCAAGGAAGATTTCTTCTCTGGACTTTTGGATTATATATATATATATATATATATATATATATATATATATATATACTAGCAAATTATGCACCCTTCGGGTGCAATTATTTAGGTTTTGATGTAATAGAATATTGTATCAAATTAGAAACTATTTAGAAAATAATAAACTGAGGGGTATAATCGAAAAATAGAACAGCTTTAAATCTAACTCTTCCATCATTTTCCATCACTCCCGTCTTTCATTTTTCCTAATTTACCTATTTAGTTAGATTATGAAGTATTTAATAAAATTACAGTTCTTTCGTCTTGTTTATGGATTTCTTTTAAGATTTATCCCCGAGAGTTTTGCTCAGATTCATTAAGAGAAAACCAAACAATTAGAAATCAATAATACTAAGCACATATTTATTAAAATCAAATTCTTAAATACTAATATGCAAATTAGCCTTCTCGTTCACACTGGAAACCGCTATTTTGTTGTATATATAAATACAATTACATGTTATTAGTACGTAGATATGGTCAACAGTATTAATACGGTATAACAATTTTATCAATAATTGAGGTTTAAATAAAAATAAATTCATGGTAAATGTGACGTCAATAACTAAGGGAATCGTGACTTGAATAGTGATTTAGTTTCGGTTACAGACAGACAAATACACAATCTCCATTATAATAAGATATATATTGACACTCTATTCTTGTGTTCTCTCAGATGACTCACCAGGCACCTAACTATGATGATAAAAAAACAACAGCCAAAAAAACAAGAAATGGTCTTACTCGAACATGAGTTGACAGCCATTATATATATATATATATATATATATATATATATAATATAAAAGTAAAATCGTCGTCGGGGCGGCCTAATGTCGGTATCAGCCATGCAGCGAGGGAGTCTATCCCCTTTTCACTAGCGCTAGACCAAGGAGATTATTTTAGCATCTGAGGTGGAGCGCCACACCTACCATCAGCTCCTTACTTTACCGCACATATCTTTGTGCTACTCATACGCTGAGTTGGCGAGGGTGGATATCGAACTAGGAACCTTGTGGTTTCTAGCCGAAAGGCTACAGAAAAAGTTTGTTTCAATAGATTAAAAAAAAAAATTTCCCCCTTTTTGCACAAGATAACGATTATTTAGTTTAAAATTGCCCAATAACTTTCTTGGCAAACTTTTTCAGCCATCATGGGTCATTTTCAAGGACACGGTTGAGATAGTTAGAATTTCTTTTTTTTTTTAATTTCTGGAAAACATTGATTTACCGGGTTTTTTTTTTTCTTTTTTCCTATTGCGTTTGTTATGTAAAAAAAGAATTGATTTCCTATTCTCGCGAGTTTATGACGTAGCAAGCCGTCACAACGTGTGTAAACTGTTTGTAATATGTCTATCTAAGTTTGTGTATTTATTAGTTGTCAAATAGATTTAATATATCGGTTCTTAGGTTGAATGGTATTTTATCTAATGGAGTCTGTTTTATGATTATGGCCTCTGGGAATTCGAGCCGTTTCTTTATTATATATATATATATATATATATATATATATATAATATATATATTATATATATATCCTTCAATATGTTTCTGTCCTCTACAAGTAGTTATCTAATGTCGGTAGGAAAAATGGCACAGTTTTCTACTTTGGTTTATGTGACTTTTAATGACCCTATTGTCTGATAAATAACAAGATAGTCGATCAATATACAGGTTATATAAATAGATATCCGTGATTGAAAATCAAGGAAAATGCGGATAAAACACAACACAACTTCGTTCAAATGATATTTCGCCTCGGTGTGTAACGAAGCTTTGTCAAATTTAGTTGCGACAACTGAGATTCGCAGTTTGCTTGTATGCTGAAAAAGGTAATTGGAAGAGACAGAAAAGGAGGGTAGTGTGGATGCGTAGTAAGGTGAGAGGAAAAAGGAAGAGAAAAAAGGGGAAGGTGGATGCGTGGTAAGGTGTGAGACAAAAGGAAGAAAAAGGGAAGGGGGGTTTTATTTGTCAACAGGGCATGGTATTTTTGTGGGTTCATATCGGTGCCTTCATAGTAATTGATAGTCTGATAGGGAGTATGTGTGTGGCGACTGGGTGTCTGTTTTGTATAGGTTGTGAAACTAGGGGATTGGAATTTTTTGTTTTCATCTATTTTAGAGATTCTGAGATTTAAATTTTTTTATCCGTTGTCTAAATAGATATCTATATCATTCAGATATCTTGAATTGTATTATTTAATGATTAGTCTCGGTGGGTTAGCTCAGTCGGTAGAGCGTTCGGCTAGAAACCACAATGTTCCTAGTTCGATACCGGTCCTCGCCAACTCAGCGTATGAGTAGCACAGGGATCTGTGCGGTAAAGTAAGGAGCTGATAGTAGGTGTGGCGCTCCACCTCAGACGCTAAAATAATCTCCTTGGTCTAGCGCAAGTGAAACGGGGATAGACTCCCTCGCTGATTGGCTGATACCGACTTTAGGCCGCCCCGACGACTTTACTTATATATATATATATATATATATATATATATATATATATAAGTAATTGGTAATTTGCTTGAAGCATTGTTAAGTATGTTATAATATATTAATGATTTGAAGGCAATTACAATGGATATAAAAAATAAAAACAAAAAGATGTTATATTTTAACATATATATATATTAGAACATATATTATAACACACACACACACACACACACACACACACACACACACACACACACACACATACTTCTTAAATAAAGAAAATGAATAATTAGTTTTAATGCGACAAAAGACCTTGATTTTAAAAAGAACAATTCAATATTTATAATTTCAAACATAAAAATATTTTGGCCAATTAAATGACTCGAACCCGCACCAACACCGTCATGATCTGTATTATTTGGATTATTCCAACTATTGTCCTCATTTTTATTCTTATCTGTACACCGTTTCGACCGATGTGCCCTCCGGCCTTCTTCAGGTATTTCTTGTCGGACTCGGGAACCCGGGAACCTTGTTTTCGAACTCGAGAATCTTCATTTCGAATTCGAGAACCTTCTTTGTCGTAATCGGGAGCCATCACGGAACTTTGAACCTAACCTTTTATTCAATCCACGGGTGTATACTGTTCTCATTCCGTTAACCATAGCTGGGGAACAGGTGTTAAGCTGTGTTAATTACTATTCTATGTTACTGTTGCCCTTGACCAGGATTGAACCTGCAGCCTAGAGACAACTGTCACTTAGAACTGTATTAACCCAACGTCTATATCCACTACACCATGTGTCCAGTTGGACAAGATTACGACAAGAGGGTTCCCGAGTTCGAAGAGAATGTTCCCGAGTTCGAGAAGGTCCCCGAGTCCGACAAGACATACCTAAAGAAGGCCGGAGGATACATCGGCTGAAACTTAAAAATAACAATAAAGATGAGGAAAATAGTCAATAATAGTAAATAATACCAATTATCAAACCTCATCTCAGAAACTCTGAGAAATACCATCATGGCCGTTAGGTTAGTGTTATAGGTGATATACCCTATAGACTAATGGAATGCGCCGATGGTTACTATAAGTAACAGGGACAATTATGGCTTGAAGAGTAAGCCAATGCGAGTCAGCTCATAACTCTATTTGTCGGACGTAATTCCCACTTTTCTTTACTGTAATTGTCTACTCTTTTGTTAATACATTTTCCTACATTTGTTACCCGTCGTTTTGTTCTGATTTGACCCCTTAAAACCCCACAACAGTTAGATATTAACATTTTTTAACTCACCATTAAAAAAAAATTAGAACTTGATTTTAATTCATTTCACCCATAGATGGGATCCTAACAGGTACTATCACTCTAGTTCAGAGTGGACCGGGGAATAATGGTAATGAAGGGGTACTCCACACTCCCCAGGGCGCCAAAATTCGAACCTCATCACCACTAGAATACTCTTTTGTTAATACATTTTCCTACATTTGTGACCCGTCGTTTTGTTCTGATTTGACCCCTTAAAACCCCACAACAGTTAGTTAATAATTTGGCCAATTAAAGGACTCGAACCAACATCAACATGGCCGTTAAGTTTGTACGTGCGTAATAATTGGCAAAAACAACGTTCTTAAGTGCCGATTGCTCCAACAAACGGAATATTTGTAATGGCGTTTTGATAGGAAGCCATGGGGGCTTAACGTCTGGAAGTTGACGAAGAAATCAGCTTATTACGGTACAAGGCCAAACAGTGGGGAGTGGGGTACTGGGGGTGGCGGATTGGGGGTAGCAAGATTGTGGTGTATAATCTCTAATGTAATATGGGTGGTGGGTGGGGGAGTTGGATCCATTTTGATAGTCAGTTGCATAAATCCTGTTGTTTTGCTGACTGCCGGCTTTGCAGCAAAAGTCTGTAAAAAGCGAAAATAATTTTGATACATCTTTACGTAATAATAATAATAATAATAATGATAATGATAATAATAATAATAATAATAATAATAATAGCACAACAAGAATACAAAACTAAAAACAAAACTAGACACGACTGGAAATTATGCAAAAAATCAAATTTTGACCATACAACAAAATGGTGTATGCATAAACCAGAATCTGTTCTTGAGAACGAAACGCATAAAATTCTCTGGGACTTTTAAATAAAAACGGATCACCTTATCCCAGCAAGAAGACCAGATCTAGTGTTGATACACAAAAAAAGAAAGAACTTGTCAACTGGTGGATTTTGCAGTGCCAGCAGATCACAGGGTGAAGCTAAAGGAAAATGGAAAATGGACAAATATCTAGACCTTGCCAGAGAACTAAAAAAGTTATGGAATATGAAAGTGAAAGTGATACCAATTGTAGTTGGTGCACTTGGAACAGTCCAGAAGGATTGGAAAAGGGTCTGGAATGTTTGGAAATCAGAGGAAGGATTGAAACCATTCAGAACACTGCATTGCTGCAATCTGCCAGAATACTCAGAAGAGTCCTGGAGACCTGAGGAGACTTGCTGTCACTCAGACTCCAGTGAAAGACCATCAGCTAATGCTGATGTGAAAACTCAAAAATAGCAAATAATAATAATAATAATAATAATAATAATAATAATAATAATCAGTTGTTAACTGGATTTACTACCAGAATGATTACAAGTGGATTCTCTGCTACAAGGATTCCACTCTTGTTCTACCTGGGAGTTGTAAGGAATACAACAGACTTTCTACTACTGAGAATTGTTGGCATCCTTCCGTCTGCAAAAGGCGATGGAGTTGTGTCCAAATTGATTTTTTTTGTTAATTACGTAGCCTGGGCGGATTGATATGGAGGGTGTGCTGTTGCCTAAGCAGCAGATCCCCCCTCTCCACACTGTCGCTGTGGTCCAAAGGAAAGGTAAGACACCTATGCAGTTTGGCAACGGTAGTGTCGCTGGAGTTGATGGGTAGCGGTTAAGTTCAGTGTTACTCCATCTTAGGGACACTGGCTGCGGAGTTTGTTTTCAGGGTTTACTCCCCTATAGGAAGTACCGATTAGATATACCATAAGGTATCATAACATGTTATGCACCCAGGCGAGAAAGACTTCTGTTTAATGGCAATGAATCTAAAGACGAATTATTGGAAATAAAATTTCTTGGTTACCTCAGAATACAACAATTCATCATCATCATCATCCTGTCGTGCTGACAGCGCGGATATCCATAACAATCTCTCACCATCCTTCCCTATCATTCATTGCCCCTGGGAGGTCCTCTGCGATGCATCCAGTATCCGCGAAGAGTGGATCTATGTACTTGTCTGTGGGCGACCTCACTCTGGCGTGCCCATGTGTTGACTTCCACAGAAGAACGTCACTTATGATTTCATCTTTGATTCTCCTGCAATGCCCAGCGTGTCTTGTTCGCCTCACACGGATGGTTTGTCTGATATGGGGCAGGTGGCAGGTGGCCATACAGCTGTTTTCTCATGAGGTGTTGTTTCCACGTCTTATTATTATGATGTCTGCAGTCCAGCCATTGGGACCCCCTACTCCATAGCTAGATTGGTTGGTTGGTTGGTTGGTTGGTTGGTTGGATTTTACAGCATGTCAATTATTGGGTTATTTCATGCCAATGATGTTTTTTTTATTATTCATTCTTGTTGGGTATTCAAAGTTATTTTTAAACTAATATTTTTTAAACAAATTTTATAAACTCAATTTTTGATCTATTTAACCCATAGATGGGACTCTAACAGGTACTACCATTCAGAGTGGAACTGGGAGTAATGGCAATGAAGGGGTTCTCCACACTCTTCAGAGCTTATGGTCAAGTCACATCTTTATAACAATAAAGATGGGGGACAATAGTCCGAATAATCGAAATAATCCAGAATTTCTTATAGTTGAAAATTTTGAATTGAGTGGGATCAACCAGCTTAAGAAATAGATAAGTATACAACGTAAGTCTTGTAGTAGAGGTCTGTAGATCGAACTACGCTCTGCTACCAGAATCGAATATTGTTACGCCCTACGTACAATTTCCACTGACTATATTGAAGTTATTAATTCAAAATATTTAAAATATTGGCTCTATGTGAATCCTGGACGAAGCAACAGTTCACATAGCGCTAATACCCTTGGGAAATGTATGAATCAAAACTATTCTTCCTCCAGCTATGGGTAAATAGTAAGATAGACTGGGCTCTTTAACCCTGGTTAGGCAACCAGTCTAGGAGAAGGAAAACTCTGAATTCAAACCTGTTAAACTCCGCTTGGGGTGGTCACTAGTAGAATGGGTTCAGTCCTTATTAATGATCTATTTCACTAATTCCTTAATTCTCCGCTAGGCAAAATCGTAACAAGGGCTATGTAACAAATACACACCAAGGACACACCTTTTTTATGATATGGGGGTGGATACAGTCAGTGATTCTATTGACTGATGGATGCAGAAAAATAGAATAGACTATAATTGAGTTAATCAAATTGGAAAGATTATTTGACTATAAAAAGACCGAATCATTATATTGAAATGTGGAATTTGCCAAGAAATTATATTCAAATAAGAAAAACACAGACACACATGACGTCATACGAGGGGGCGGGCGGGGCTGTGAAAATTCATGTGATGACGTCATATCTTCCGCCGAGGACTTTATTTTAACCAACGGGATCCAAGAACTGCAATACCGATGTAAGAATTGTGTGAACCATAAAGGGGACTATGTTGAAAAAATGAAACGCATTTGGTTACGTTCTATACAGTATCTTGGTCAGCCTATGAACTTTTCAGCTGACCCTCATCCTTCTCTCTCACACACACACACATACACACACACACTCTCTCTCTCTCTCTTTCATATATATATATATATATATATATATATATATATATAATATATATATATGTCAAAAAAGTATCGAGACTTTTTGTACTTTTTGACACGCCTTATATTCTGAAAAAAAAAAAAACCCATCCATTCATAATTTTTTTCAGAATACGAGGTGTGTCAAAAAAGTACCAAGCTTAAAGCTGTATTTACCAATATAGAAATAAAGAACGAATGGAACGTTATTTTTTTTCAGAATACAAGGTGTGTCAAAAAGTACAACAAATCTCGATTCTTTTTACACACACACACACACACACACATATATATATATATATATATATATATGTATATATATATACTTTAAACATACGCTCATTTCTTTTGGGCGCCGGTGGTTGTCTTCAGTGATGTTTTTATGCAAAGTTCATTGGGATGTTTCGGGTCTTACAACATCATACATCCCTCGCATTGCAGACCCCACCAGAGGCGATCTAACTCTGGTGCAACCACCTTTTTCTTAACCGCTAAAAAACATGATGGGGAAATCTTTTTTTTTATATACTGGACGGTTGTTGACCTCATCCCAATCAAATACAAAGCACCGCGCTTCTGATTGGTTGTTAGTACCAGCCAATCAGACGCGCGGAACTCCATATTTAAATGGATACGTAGCCAAAAACACTTTTTTCTTTTGTACGGAATACTAAGCTTGTAACGAGGTAAGTCAAACATTTTCTTTAGTCATGCTAAAGAGGAATTACTTTAATGATTTTTTCTGTATCTATGTACCATTTTTGTTCACTTTTTTTATTTTATTTATGAGCCCCCCCCCCTATATATATATGTGTGTGTGTGTGTGTGTGTGTGTGTGTTATTAGGAAGCCTGCATAAAGAATAAAAAACTTGAAAATAATAAGGATTCTGTTTTGTTTAATGAAATTTGTTTGAATGAAAAGATGCTGCCCTAATACACCTATTTTTAAATTACATAATCCTGCAGCTCAACGTCATGTTTCAACTATGGACTTTAGATTTAACTTGGTGGAAAGACAAATTGAAAAATCTAAAAAATTAATTTCAAGATTGGAAGATCAAAATAATTATTAGGAAGCTTGAAAAAAAAGAAAGAAAAAGAATATAAAAACTTGAAAATGTGTGTGTACGCGCGTATATACACATGCAAAAAATTTCATTAAACAAAACAGACTTCCTGTCTGTTTTGTTCAATGAAATTTGTTTGCATGTGTATATACGCGCGTACACACACACACACACACACACACGCACACACACACACACACATATATATATATATATATATATATATATATATATATTATATAAAAGTAATTGGTAATTTGCTTGAAGCATTGTTAAGTATGTTATAAAATAATAAAATTCGAAGGCAATACAATGCGTAAAAAATAAAGACAAAAAGATGTTTATATGTCTAATCGATTTCAAAGCGAAGCTTTATCATCAGAGTTTCATTTCAGAAATGACGTGCTTATGTTTTTTTTTATTTGTGTGGTTATAATTTCTCTTCCTATTTCCTTTTCCTCTCCTTTTTTTTCCCTCTCTTTCTTCTTCTCCTCCTTTATGAATGGGCGAATAACTGTAATTTCTTATTTCTCTCTTTCTTTTTTTTCTTTCTTAAAAGTTTGTTGAGAACAAGGCTGACATCCGGTAAGATGTTGCAATGTGTTGCAATGTGTTGTAACCTTGTGAGCATGTCATAATTTCAAAAACAAAAATGAACAAATAAATAAAAACCGTTAATAGAAATATATAATATATATTGAAGTACAGCAAATAAAAAAAATGTATGCATAGAAATAGTGCTAAGTGCTATAATAGCGGAGCACGTATTGATTTAAATGAGTCTCAGAAAAATTTGATGGCTCCCAATTCAAGTTTCATAAATAAATTGTAGGGATTTTATTAATGAAATAAGGAAACAACTCAAGCCATATATATATATATATATATATATATAATATATATATATATATATATATATATATAGATAGATAGATAGATAGATAGATAGATATGAAAAATATATATATATATATATATTTAGTAAATGAAGAAAAACTCTAAACTTGCTTCATTACAATAATTTATTTCAACCGTATTAATACGGCATCTTCAGGTAATCACAAGAGTCATGTTCT
>CM042173.1:19172998-19217998 GCA_023376005.1 Doryteuthis pealeii
TATATATATATATATATATATATATATAAGATTTTTGGATGTTTTTTTTTTTAGAAGCATTGTTGAAAAAGTATATATTATTATTTATATTTTTGCTTGAAGGCAATTACAATGCGTATATCGTATAAAATTCGATAATTATAGAAAATAACCATGACAAGTGAATTTCGCAAACGATCATGCGATGCTAGAACATCGTACAGTCTGTTTCAACTTTATTAATAAAGTTGAAACAGAAGTTTAGATGTGACTAGTCACTTGATGAGAGCGGACGCTGTCGTCGTCTCTCGAGATGTCGCTCTCGATCTGCGCGGAATCTCTATGGGCTGGGTTGTTTTAAATAAAAAAAAACTTAAGAAAAATAACAAGTCTTGTTAAGTTATTAAATATCATACCGTGACGAAAGGGGTAGATAAATACCCACTGATGTGTGAGTAGAACATTTGGTGACATTGTCATATCTTTTGGTCTTTCTTTTAGTTGTTTCTTGTAATAGGGATATTTTCTGATTTGTTCAATAAATTGTTATGTATTAACATATTAAATATCATACGTTAAGATTTCCCCAGGCTATTATAGCACTAGCCATAGACAAACAGCTAGATATTTCTGATATTAATCTTTACACTGGTGATCAAGATTTTAGAGGAGCTTTGCTACCAGGAGAGGAAACTGCAATTAAAGCTGCCCAGGAGTCTATTGTTGGAAATGACTTTGAAGTCGTTGTGGCTCAATTATCTAAATTTCGAGAAGGAAGCGGCCTTGGGATCAATTTAGAAGGAACTGTTGATGTAGAAAATGGTGTTGAAGTGAGGCCACATCACTATATTCGATCAATACTTCTAGATAGTTCTCCGATCAAATGGCTGTCACGCCAAGCCCTAGCACCTATATGGTTGTCCCAAACCTATTGCTCTTATGACCACCCCTAACCCCTTTTTATGATATATGTACTAGAATCATAAAAACAAAAACATCAAAAAACAAAAAAATCAACAAAAGAAAGAAGAAAAAACAAAACAAAACAAAACAAAAACTTTTCTTCATACACCGAGAAAAAAAGACACAAAAAACCCCCAGAAACAAGACAAAAACAAACAATAAACAATCAAGAAGCAAAAAAAAAAAAACCCAAAAAAAACAAATGACGACTAACAAACAAAAAACAAACAAAAAGTAAAAAAACAAAAAACAAAACAAAACAAAAACAAAAACAACCAAAAAGAAAAAAAAGGATAAACCAAACCCCCCCCCCCAAAAAAAAGACAACCGAACTCCCCCCCAAAAAAAAAAAGAATAAAAAAAAAGAATTAAAAAAAAAAAAAGACAAAAACTATTCTTCATACACCGAAAATGTGTTTTTTATCTATATTCTCCCACAGGCACAAAACTCTTCTTCAAATTTTTCTATAATTCTAATTAATTTAAGAGTAGATTTGATTTTGGCGGGAAAAAGAGAGTTTCGATTTGCAAAGGCCAAACAAAATGTAATCGAATCTCCAGTGCGGTAGAGAATCACATAAATCCAAATTTATTCTTAGCTTCAAAGATTTGTATACTTCTAAAATCTGTTTAATTTTATTGTTAAAACATTTTCCCAACGAAACGTTTGTGATGAACAGAAATTATCTTTCATGTTTATAGTAGATATATATATTTACCCAACCCCTCCGTACGATGTGACGCAAGGTCATTTTTAATGCGGAGTTTGGATTTAGAGTTTTCCCTCTCGTATATCGGTTGCCAAACCAAGATTAAAAAGTTTATCTGTCCTACTATTTTACCCATAGCTAGAGGGAGAATAATTGAATGCATGCCTTTACCAAGGGTATTAGTGCCATTTCTCTGAATTTTTTTAGATGAGGCTTGATAATTTGTATCATTTGGATTATTCGGACTATTGTCCTCATCTTTATTGTTATCTGTACAACGTTTCGGCCGATATGCACTCCAGCCTTCTTCAGGTATTTCTTGTCGAACTCGGGGACCTTCTTTTCGAATTCAGGAATCTTCTTGTCGTAATCGGGAGCCATCACGGAACTTTGAATCTAACCCTTTATTCAGTCCACGGGGGTATCCTGTTCTCATTCCACTAACCATAGCTGGGTACAAGTGTTAAGCTGTGTTAATTATTATTCCATATAACTATCGCCCATGACCAGGGTTGAACCTACATCCTAGAGATAACTGTCACTTAGAACTGTCTTAACTCAACGCCTATATTTACTACGCTATTCGTCCAATCGGTATTAGTGCTATGTGAAATGCAAACAGCCCCGGCTAGGATTTGAACTCGGTTCGTCGCGTCTATTTGCTACGATTATAATCATGACACACGTGCGTTTCTTAATTATAGTAGATATAAACACGTCAAAATATATCCTTTAACAAAAAAGATTCTTTACGTTTGGTTTAGTTTTATTTATTTATTCAACGGCAGAAATATGATCCTAAGTACCAAACAAGGGTTGGAGGCTGAACTAATAAGTAGGTAAATAATACGATATTGGTATCTGTCTGTCCGATTACTTTTGCCCCAAATTGTATATAACTAAATGCATAAAGAATTTGTACTTTTATACAACGTGGAGCAGAAATATTAGGGCTGTCAATAATACGATATTGTCATCTGGCTGCCCGATTACTTCTGTCCCAAATTGTGTATAATATAACTAAACGTATAAAGAATTTCTTATACAACGGAGCAGAAATAATAGGGAATAATACGATATTGCATCTGGGTGCCCGTTTACTTCTGCTCCAAATTGTATATAATATAACTAAACGCATAAAGAATTTGTCCTTCATACAACGTGGAGTAGAAATAATAGGGCAGTCAATAATACGATATTGTCCTCTGGCTGCCCGATTACTTCTGCCTCAAATTGTATATAACTAAACGCAAAGAATTTGTCCTTTATACAACGGAGCAGAAATAATTGGGCAGTTAATAATACGATATTGCATCTGGGTGCCCGTTTACTTCTGCCCCAAATTGTATATAACTAAACGCATAAAGAATTTGTCCTTTATACAACGTGGAGCAGAGATAATTGGGCAGTCAATAATACGATATTGTCATCTGGCTGCCCGATTACTTCTGCCCCAAATTGTATATTAAACGCATTTGTTATACAACGTGAAGCAAAAATAATAGGGCAGTCAATAATACGATATTGTCCTCTGGGTGCCCAATTACTTCTGCCCCAAATTGTATATAACTAAACGCATAATTTGTCCTTTATACAACGTGGAGCAGAAATAATAGGGCAGTCAATAATACGATATTGTCATCTGGGGTGTCCATTACTTCTGACCCAAATTGTATATAATATAACTAAACGCATAAAGAATTTGTCCTTTTATACACCCAAGGTGGAGCAGAAATAATAGGACAGTCAATGACCTATATATGTGTACTGGTGTTCCTAAAAATACAACTTGCAACACTCTCTGGTTAAAAATGTGACCATCCAAATCGTCCAAGATGAAATGCAAAAATGTAAATCCTGATTGTCTGGTGTTGCTTATCCATCTAATTAATATTTCTTATGAGTGTGGTCCCCTCAACTAAATAATGAACTATTCCGTTTTTATTATAACGGAAGAAAGGGAAGAAAAGTACATGCTACATAGAACAAGTATAATGAGAGAGAGAGAGAGAGAGAGAGAGAGAGAGAGAGAGAGGAGAGGAGAAGGAGGAGGTAAGCAAGCGGAAGCGATATTTGCTAATATCTTTCAATCGAACATGATTAAAAGATGACAAGAAGAGAGAGAGAGAGAGAGAGAGAGAGAGAGAGAGAGAGAGAGAGAGAGAGAGAGAGAGAGAGAGAGAGAGAGAGAGAGAGAGTTAAATCAATATTATTATACTTTTTACATGTTGGACTATTTAACAATAGCTATTAAGTAAACATATTAAACGTCGTAACAATTAAATTATCATACTGTGGTATATCCACAGGTCCTGCTAGTACCATATGAAAAGAAGCTTCACAGGTGTTTTGACAAATGAAAATTCACAAGTGTGTTGAATGCCAAGGGGATTAATTTGAAAAAAAAAAGTTAATGTTTCATTCATTGTTCAATTCTGTCTTGGTAAATAGTGTTTCAGTCTCGCTACTTTTTTTTATAGAAACATTTTTTTAAACACGCCTCGTATTAAAAAAAAAGAAGTTCAAATCGGAAGGCAGGTGTTTTTTTCGTCCTTCTTCATTCCTTCCGAATGTTTTCAATTTCATTTAAGAAGAAGAAAAAATACACCATGAATATAAATCTTCCCATCGAGCTTGTACGCTGGTTTCAAATCTGCCCACATATTTCAAATTGTTCAATTTAAAGTTAGAATTAATCCATGCTTGTGTAGCTACAGCTCTTTGCTCAGCCACGAACAGAATGTGACATAAGGTCAGTTTTAAATGGAGTACTGCAGGTTAAATAAAAAAATGAATGTAAAAATGTGTTAAAATTTGAGTTTGAAAAAAAATGAATACCTAAGAAAAAATGAATAAAACCTTTCGTAAAATACATCGAACAGGATGTGACACAAGGTCAGTTTTAAATGGAGCCCTGCTGGTTAAATAATTAAAAAAAAAGAAATGTAAAAATGTGTTTAAAAAATTGAGTTTGAAAAAAAAAATTGAATACCCAACAAAAATGAATAAAACCTTTTGTAAAATACATCTTTCAGATGATAAGGAGAGAGTTGTCAGCGATATATCCCTGGGGATCATTGAAAATTTCGGTTTGGTTTGGTTTGTTTTGTTTTACGGCATATCAACCTCAGTGGGTCATTTAATGAAGTTTTTAAATAAATCAATTCTTAATGGATAATACAATTTTTTTATAAATACATTTTTCTATTTAACTCATAGATGGGACCCTAACAGGTACTACCACTCCGTGTCAGAGTGGACCAGGGAGCAATGGTGATGAAGGGGTGCTCCACATTCCCCAAACCTCCAAAACTGGAACCTCACTATCAGATAGAGTTTAACGTCATTCCCAGGACATGTAGACCCGAAGCCACCGCCTTTTAGCACCCATATGATAAAAAGGGGTTGGGGCTTGCCATAAGGGCAATAGGGTTGGGAAAATCATATAGGTGCTAGGGCTTGACGTGACCAGCCGATTGATCGGAGGGGCCTCTCCGACCGCCCGTCTAGCCCAAGATACGGCCAAAGTGGAGTATTGCATGTCATGAACTGCTCATCCACGAAAATTTCGGGTTTTTCAACATCGTATTTTCTCCCCCAGGCGACTTCATCAGAGATTTTAGTTGATTTACCAGATCTACTCTCATCTGCCAGTCTATAGCTGATGAGTGTATACTGGGTATTCCTTTCCGTCTCTGTGAAGGGTGTTTTCTTTCCAGCACGCGTGGAGGAAATAGCCAACTTTAGCTCGCTCGACATGACCCCTGTGACTACTCTGAATCTCTAACACCTCAGATTCTGAATTTAACAACACCTGAATTTAAAATCGGTCTCTACACTAACCTTCTAAAAAACGACGATACTCACCCATATACAACATAAATACCTAATCCTCAGAGCTCCAGAACCGGAGCCTCACCATTGAACTTAGTTTAGTATCTCACTCAGAACACGCGTAGTATGGAGCTGCACTTGTGCGCTTTATATTGGCTTATTTAACTGAAAATTTTCAGTAATTTATTTGATTTATAATCATTTCTATAATAATGCCAATTATTTTCTTATAAATAATAAATATTAACTTATAAATTATCTCAAAGAGAGATTTTTTCTAAAAGACTTAAACGAAATGCAGTCACCTCGAACGAGATGTACCTAATGAACCTTTGTAATTTGATCCACTCTTCATCACAATACTTTCTTCTTCTTTTGGAAATCCGTCGCAAACGACGATGACGTCACTCCATATCTTCAACAGTTGTGGACCCTCTGGTGGCTCGTTCGTCCAATTCTGGACTTGCAGATGCGGTCACACACATTGCAGGGGAAATTCTCATCTACATTTGGTTGTTCATGACGACGAAGACGTCGCCGCTCAGCAGTCCTGTTCATCTCGAAATTGAGCCGCTTAGCTCCTGTGCGGCAGGCGTCTCGCCAACCCTGTCTGCTGGAGGCCAGATCTTCCACGCTTGAAGATTGTGATGATACATTTCTTCAGCGTTGTCTTAATATGGTCTTAATACTAGTTACCTACAAAACCATCAGTCTATTTAACAAATACACTGCATTCAATTGTTACGTAACGGTTATCACCGTAGAAAATGGGCACGGCGTTTCGAGTTCAATTCCTGGACGAGTCTACTTGCATTTCACATAGCTCTAATACCCTTGTGAAAGGTAGGTATTTACCCCCCAAAATGTGTCCTGGGTATGACACTAACCAGCATTTTATGGTGAACTCATGTTATAGAACTCTAGGGAGTGTGTAGTATTAATTCATTGTCATTACTCTAGTATTGTAGCTCCGGAGAGTGTGGAGCACTCCTTCATCGCCATTATTCCCAGGTCCACTATGACCCGGAATATTAGTACCTTTTAGGGTCACATGTATGGCTTAAATAGAAAAATGAGTAATATTTTTTTTTTAATTGACTTAAAGAATTATGTTCAATATCCATCAAGAATGAATAAAATAAAATGTCTTCGGCATAAAATAACCCAACAAGGGTTGACATGCACTAAATTCCAACCAACCAACCAACCAACCAACCAACCAACATTTAAATAAAAAAAGGCTTTTAAATTTTGTTGGAATATTTTAGTATATAAGCCGTGCTGTAAATCCCCACTTAAATTTGTAGACTAAGTGAGGTCACGTGGTTTAAATCTCAGCCAATCAACAGCCCGAATACATGGCTGGTTAACTACTTAATCGCTGATACTGAGAGACGTCCATTTACAATCATTGACGAATGACCTGCAAGACTGAGGAGCCCAAGGAACAACCAAAGGATTCTTTACTAAGCATCGCGCTCTGCTTAACACAAAGGATCTCCACTGGACAAGCGCTCTTGCTTAAAGCCTAAAGGATGGACACAAATATTGTAACAACTTTGTGTCACATCCTTTCCATGGTGAATGGGTTTGGTAAATATCTACTCTACTGATCCTAAGAAAAACTGTTGATATATACAGAATTCCTACAAAAACTCTGTTTTTTTTTCAATATATATATATATATATATATATATATATATTTATATATATATAATGTTTGAATTGTTTATTATTTCTCTGAATTTTTGAGATGAGGTTTGATAATTAATATTACTAGCAAATATATGCACCCTAAGTATTTAGGTTTGATGTTATAAAATATTGTATCGAAAATGATAAACTGAGGGGTATAATCGAAAAATCTCTTCCATCATTCTTTCACTCCCGTCTTCATTTTCCTAATTTATCTATTTAGTTACAGAGAAAACTAGAAATCAATAATACTAAGCATATATTTATTAAAATCGCAAATTAGCCTTCTCGTTCACACTGTAAACCGCTATTTGTTGTATATGTTATTAGTACGTAGATATGGTCAACATTAATAAGGTATAACAATTTTATCAATAATTGAGGTTTAAAAAAACAAATTCATGGTAAATGTGACGTCAATAGGGAATTGTGACTTGAATAGTGATTTAGTTACAGACAGACAAACACACAATCTCCATTATAACGGACAATTGTCCTCATCTTCATTGTTATTTGTACAACATTTCGACCGATGTGCCCTCCAATTGGACACATAGCATAGTGGATAAAGGCGTTAGGTTAAGACAGTTCTAAGTGACAGTTATCTCTAGCCTGCAAGTTCAATCCTGATCAGGGGCAGCAGTAACATAGAATAATAATGGCCACAAAAATCGTAACAAATTTAAATAAGATGTTTTTCAGAAGTTTTTCGCAAAGATCACATTTTTATAGCAGACAGAGTTTGTTATAAAATTGTTTAAGATTAATAGTACATTTTATCTTCAGGTCCAAATATTTTTTCACTCATTTCCCTTGGAGATACAGACTTGATTAATTCACTTTAGAAAAAAAAGTTTTTTAAAATATTGACTTTTGCATATATTTTCTTTTCTTTTAAAATATATTTTAAATCAGTTTTTACTAAGAGACTTTACCTTGAGGAAGGAGCCTCAGTTTTTTTTCTTGGTAAAACCCTGAGGTTTCGCAAAACTTTCTTTTGAGAACACCGATTCACAGTATATACCAAAAGTAATGATTATGTCTGTGTAGTTAGATTAGATTGTTTCAAAAACATTCCAATAGTGATTAAGAATTAAATAGATAATCCTTATGTGTGTTTATTACCAAGAATAATAATCAACGAATAGGTCAAACATAATAAATGATAAAATAATTATATGTTTATATACAGAGTGTGTACCTCGATCAATTTATTAGCCAGCTCATTGTGCTGTAAGATGAAAAAGGTTGAAAAACTCTGGATTAGATATTTGAAATCTTATTATAATGGAGATTGTGTGTTTTTCTGTCTGTAGCCGAAACTATATTACTACTCAAGTCACAATTCCCTTAGTTATTTACGTCACATTCTCCATGATTCTATTTCTATTTAAACCTCAATTAATAATAAAACTGTTTGACATTGTTAATACTGTTGGCCTTACCTAAATACTAATAAAATGCAATTGTATTTATATATACAACAAAATACCAGTTTTCAGTGTAAACGTAAGGCTAATTTGCATATTGATATTAAAAAACTGATTTTAATAAAAATGTGATTCGTATTATTGATTCTAATTGCTTGGTTTTATCTTAATGAATATGAGTAAAAATCTCTTCAATAAATCCTAAAAGAAATTCATTAACAAGAAGAAAAATAACTGTAATTTTATTCTTTACTTCCTATTTTAACTAAATAGTTAAATTAGGAAAATTTAGCATTGAAAACGGAAGTGATGAAAGAGTAGTTTTGGTTGTTCTATTTTCCGATTATACCCCCTCCGTTTCAAATCTTTTTATCTAAATTCTTAATTAGTTTCATTAGCCTTTCTGATTTAATCTAATATTTTATTACATTTAAACTTAAATACTTGCACCCGGAGGGTGCATATATTTGCTAGTTCTTATAAATAAATAAAAATAAATATTAATTTCTATTATATAGGGATAGTTATGAGTTTTTTTCCCTAATTTTGAAAAAATTCAATTGAGTTTATAAGAGAAAAAAAGCACCTGAATTTAAAAAAATTTCAAATAAAAAAAGGACAAATATTTAAATTTAATGCAACTTACGCCACTCATCCATGAATATAACATAGAAAGATAAATTTTGTTTTACATCTTTTTCTCAGAGCTTTCCTTCTGGCTAGCAAATATTGAACACAATAATAAAGTGGCTCGCGCTCGTTATTTTTTCACCCGTGAAAAAGTTTGGTGATCCCTGATTTAACCAATAAAGACAACACGTAAATTGAGAAATATATACAAAACATCATTTTTCATTCATTCCATCTTTCCACAAAAAATATGTCAGCTTTTTTTTAAGTCGCTTCTCTAAAATTCCATTATATGTCACAAAATATCTTTTTTTTAATAAATAATTGCTATCTGAAACAAATAAATAAAATATATGAATTAGATATTTAAAATTTTAAACAAAGTATTAAATAAAACATTGAAACATTTTAGAGACACTGACGAATAATGTTTTGTTTATATATTTTTCAATTTACATGTTGTCTTTATTGGTTAAATAAATGTTAATTTGTATCGGACAAGACTTACATGTAAATGGAGAAATACAAGCAAAACATCATTCGACAATGTCTCTATATCTCTAAAATGTTGAAAATAGTCTCCCTTATGATCCACACATCTTTACCAATAATCTGGAAGTTATTTTATGCCATTTGCATAGAATTCTACAGAATTTTGATGCGAACCAATTTTCCAAATCACCATTAACTTCTTACGTGGACTGATACATTTTCCAACAAAGTGAGTTTTTCATCGGAGAAAACAGTTAATTGTCTAAAGGGAAAAGGTCTGATGAATATGGTGGATGCAGTAAAAACTGATCTCAGCAAACTATTTTGTGTTAACTCTGCCATATATAAATTAAACATTTAAACAAAGTATCTAATAAAACATTGAAACATTTTAGAGACACTGATGAATGATGTTTTGTTTATATATTTCTCAATTTACATGTTGTCTTTATTGGTTAAATGAATGTTGCTTTGTATCGGACAAAACTTTCATTCCGATCTTACATTAATATTCTAAGTTTGACAAAAGCGAAATGGCTGCGCAGAGCTTATGCGCAGAGCTTATGCGCAGAGAGCGTATTTTGGTTTTCTTATCTTAGGTTTTGAGGTGTGAACATCTGGTTAATATCCGATAAGACATTCAGTGACGGGGGAGGGGGGGATTGCAAGAAAGTACGAGATTAATTACCAATAGAGAATGCTTTAATCTTAATATATTACATTTCGAATGTTATCGTCGGTTATCACTGGGGGGTAATGGAATCGGCGACCCGAGTTCAAATCCTGGAGTGGTAGTACCTGTTTAGGTCACATGTATGAGTCAAATAGATCTGTTTGCAAATTATGACAATTATTTGTACCAATTTATTAATACGCATGAAGTTAGCCTAACCCTGTGTTACGATTTTTGTGGTCATCCTTAGGGCTTCAAGCAAGAGCACTGTCCAGCGGAGATCATTTTATGTTAAGTAGAGCGCGATCCTTAGTGAAGAATCCTTTGGTTGTTCCTTGGTGCTCCTAAGTCTTGCAGGTCAATCAGTGTTACAATTTTTGTAGTCATCATTTAGGCTTCAAGCAAGAGCGATGTCCAGCGGAGATCCTTTGTGTAAAGCAGACCGCAATCCTTAGTAAAGAATCCTTTGGTTGTTTCTTGGTGCTCCTTAGTCTTGCAGGTCCTTCGTCAATGATTGCAAATTAACTTCTGTCAGTATCAGCGATTAACTAGTTAACCAAGCACGTATTCGGGATGTTGATTGGCTAAGGTTTAAACCACGCTTAGTCTATAAATTTAAATGGTGGTTTGCCGCACGGCTTATATATTAAAATGTTCCAACATCCTGCCTGAAGTGTGGACGAGGCTGTTTGAGTTTCACTTTGTTCTAATGCCCTTTGGGAAAAGCATGGATCAATCTATCCTCCCTCTAGCTATGGGTAAATAGTATGGCAGACTGTTTGTTTTTAGTTGTGGTTAAGTGAGTAGTCTAGAAGAAGGAAAACTTTGAATTTTAACCTGTTAAAAAGTTTAATATTAAAATTCCCAATGAGTTCGTCTTTACCTTTACCAGCGGTAACCCAGCAGTGGTCCACGGTGGCCCAGCATACCTTGTTTGTCTTATTTGGATCGTTTGTGAGATGATATAATACTTTTCCTACGCGTATATTATCGCATTTGTAGATGCGATATTACTACCACGTGAACGTATATTATCGCTTTCTGTAGATGCGATATTACTACCATGTGAACGTATATTATCACATTTGTAGATGCGATATTACTACCACGTGAACGTATATTATCGCTTTCTGTAGATGCGATATTACTACCACGTGAACGTATATTATCGCTTTCTGTAGATGCGATATACTACCACCATGTGAACGTATATTATCGCTTTCTGTAGATGCGATATTACTTACCATGTGAACTGGTCAAACTAATATAAGAGGCTTACCAACCAGTGTGAAGATGTGTGAATCTTTAAAAACACATGAACTCCATTTTATTATATAATTGTGCTGTCACACGGTAGAACTGATACGGCTAATTCTTGGAAGGATTCTCGTTTTATCTTATCAGAGAAATCATATTTCCATATGACCGAGAATCTTTCTAGTAGTCTATGCCTTTCCTATGCGTATATTATCGATTTCTGTAGATGAGCTATTACTACCTAGGTATGTAAACTTGTCAACTAATATGAAATGATATGGGTTAACATGCCGTTAAAACCAACCAACCAACCAACCAACCTAGAGGCCGATACTTCTTGCCGCATTTTCTACGCTTAACCAGATATACTTCTCATCTTTAAATCTTGCATATGAGTTTATGCCTTTCCTACGCGTATATTATCGCTTTCTGTAGATGCGATATTATTACCAAGGTAAGTGAACTGGTCAACTAATTTGAGAGACCTACCAACCAGTGTCGAGATGTATCAATATTGTTTAAAACACATGAGATCCGTTTTATCTGAGTTCACATAGAGGCATCCCATCTATGGGTTAAATCAGTGGTTCTCAACCGGGGTCCATATGCACCCCCGGGAACCATATAATATTTTTTGGGACCCAGGCAAGTAAAATGTATTTAACTATAAAAATACAATGGGATTTTTAAACAACCAAAGGTTATGGGGGTCAACCATAGTAAAATAGGATGAAAAGGGGGTCAATAGGTGAAAAGAAGATGAGAACCATTGGGTTAAATAGAGAAAAAATGAGTTTAAAGGAGGTGTGTTTAAAAATGAGTTTAAAAAAGTAAAAATTGAATACCCATCAAGAATAAGTAAAATAAAACATCCTCGGCATAATATAACCCAACAAGGGTTGAAATACCGTAAAATCCAACCAACCAATCAACAAAGAGGCCGGTGCCTCGCCGTCTTCTCTACGCTTAACCAAATATTATACTTCTCATCTTTAAATCTTGTATATGAGTCAAGGCCTTTCCTGCGCGTATATTATGCCTTTCTGTAGATGCGATATTACTACCTAGGTATGTGAACTGGTCAACTAATTTGAGATGTGTTTAAAAAAGGAAAATTGAATACCCATCAAGAATGAATAAAACAAGACATCTTCGGCATAAAATGATCCAAGGGGTTGACATGCCGTAAAACCCAACCAACCAGCCTAGAGGTCGATACCTCTTGCTGACTTCTCTACGCTTACGTAGATTTTATGCTTCTCATCTTTAAATCTTCTATAAAATACTTCATCTCTCTGCAATTCAATCAAGTTCTCTTGCAACCAGATATTTACATGAGCAATATAATCTTTCAAATATACCACGTTGGGGGTGACACTCACTCTTAGAGGATAATAGTGCTTATATCTGTTTGCAAAAGAATCTCATTGAATTGCAGAATGATGAAATATTTTAAGCAAGATTTGAATATTTGGAAATGTAATGACACGGCTAAAAATATCAACGACTTTGTGATAAAGCGAATTTCTATGTTACTGCTTTTCATTCATCTTACCTTATTGAATCTCGTTGCAACCGTCTCTCGAATTCACTATAAAAATATCGTAACCGACTTGACATTGTACAAAGAGATAATCTTATATATATTTATCAAACCCCTCCGCACGAGCAGGATGTGACACAAGGTCAATTTCTTAAGCGGGGTTTAACAGGTTTGAATTCAGAGTTTTCCTTCTCCTAGACTGGTTACCTAGCCAAGGTTAAAGTGCTCAGTCTGCCCTACTAGTTACCTCTAGCTGGAGAGAGAACATATGGATTCATACCTTTTCCAAGGGTATTAGCCTTGTCCAGGATTTGAACTCGGGTCGACGAGTCCATTTCCTAGGACTCTAACCATTACACCGAGCACCTCAGAGGTAATCTTATATTTTTATTGACGACGTTGGAGCAGATACTGCAAAACTAGTAGAACAGCATCAACTACAAAGTTCACATTGAATAAAGTAACACTAAAGTAGTATATATATATATATATATATATATATATATATATATATATATTATGGACTCTTTCATCGATTTTCGACAAAGGAGGGTTCACACACACAATGAACACCCACACAGTGATTTGTTTATAGTGGTGAAGGCTTGTGTCGGACCATCCACACTTTTTGGCACAGTCGATAGGAAAGAATTGGTGCATAAAGTGTTGCCACAAACCCAATCAGCGACCGACCTCAGGAATTTTGAATTCAGAGTTATCCCTCTCCTAGACTGGTTACCCATAGCTGGAGGGAGAGTATATGGATTCATACCTTTCCCAAGGGTATTAGCGCTATGTGAAATACCAACAGCTTCGTCTAGGAATTGAACTCGAATCAACGAGTCCATTTAATAAAACTTAATTCATCTCATGTGTGTTATTCTCATATTCATTTTTTTGTAAATAAATTAGATTATAATAAGATTTTTTAAAATAGGGATTTACTTTACAATCACTCTGTACATGGATATATATATATATATATATATATATATATATATATATTATATATATATATATAATATATATATATCCACGTACAGAGTGATTGTAAAGTAAATCCCTATTTTAAAAAAATCTTATTATAATCTAATTTATTTCTGAACCATTATTTTTTTTACAAAAAATGAATATGAGAATAACACACATGAGATGGAGTTTTATTGAAACTGTATGGACACCTACATTTGCATTTGCCTTCAGCCTCTCATACTGCTCGGGAATCACATCAATTGATCTTCTCAGGAACTCTTGTGAAATGGTAGAAATAAATTCTCGTATTCGTCCTTCAAGTTCTTCCAAAGTCGTTGGTTTCGTAGAATATTTGATGCCAAAGCGCCCCCCCCCCTCCGTGTAGAAGAACAGTAGTGGTATTATTTAACCCATGGTTGGGGGTATGAGGGTGTTCATACCTTTCCCAAGGATATTAGTCCGAAAGTGAACGTAATAGCATGATTGGGCTCGAATTCGTGTTTATTACGATATCGCAGACCAGCAGATTAGCCACGACGCTACAGGGACTTTTCGAGAATTGGTCAAGTAATTAGATTATGTACTGATATCAATTTTTCTGAAACAATCTATCTATCTATCTATCTATCTATCTATCTATCTATCTATCTATCTATCTATTTGTTGTACCGGCCGTTCCTACAGTGGAGAATATACACCGGTTCTCACTATAAATAGTGAGACACTGAGTGAAAAGGTTCTACTGTTACCGTACTGTTACTGTTTAGCGGCAAGCTAGCCGTTCTTGTACCTTATTGTAAATACACTTGTCTCTTTTTACCCTACCTCGACTTGACTTCTTTTTTTACTGTTGAACTAACATCACAACACTATTTCAGTATATTCATATCTATTCATCTATCTATTTAGTTATCTATTATGTATGTTCATATCTGTTCATCTATCTATTTAGTTAGCTAGCTAGTTACCTATAGTTTTTTAGTTCTCCTGAAGAAGATGTACCTTGAACACCGAAACCGTGGCAGAGAGAAAAACTATTTCTATAACTATAAATGCTTTATATTTTACGAAATATATTGAGACTTTTGGATTAACTACTAATGCTACTGCAATGAAAACGTGGTAGTAACTTTTGATGAATGGATATCTATCTATCTATATGTATATATCTATTTCAGTTTGTTCATATCTATCTATCTATCTATCTATCTATCTATCTATGCCTCTGTTCAGATCTACCTATTATTAGATTACGAAATGATATCCATTTTTCTGAAACACCTAGTACATATCTATCTATCTATCTATCTATCTATCTATCTATCTATGAATCTATCTATCTATCTATCTATCTATCTATCTATCGATCTATCTATCTATGGCTCTGTTCAGATCTACTTATCATTAGATTACGAAATGATATCCATTTTTCTGAACACCTAGTACATATCTATCTATCTATCTATCTATCTATCTATGCCTCTGTTCAGATCTACTTATCATTAGATTACGAAATGATATCCATTTTTCTGAAACACCTAGTACATATCTATCTATCTATCTATCTATCTATCTGTCTATGCCTCTGTTCAGATCTACTTATTATTAGATTACGAAATGATATCCATTTTTCTCTGAAACGCCTAGTACATTATCTATCTATCTATCTATCTATCTATCTATCTATCTATCTACCAGTTAATCTATCTATCTATCTATCTATCTATCTATCTGTGGCTCTGTTCAGATCTACTTATTCAGATCTGTTCAGATTACGAAATTATATCCATTTTTCTGAAACACCTTGTACATATCTATCTATCTATCTATCTATCTATCTATCTATCTATCTATCTATGCCTCTGTTCAGATCTACTTATCATTAGATTACGAAATGATATCCATTTTTCTGAAACACCTAGTACATATCTATCTATCTATCTATCTATCTATCTATCTATCTATCTATCTATCTGTCTATGCCTCTGTTCAGATCTACTTATTATTAGATTACGAAATGATATCCATTTTTCTCTGAAACGCCTAGTACATTATCTATCTATCTATCTATCTATCTATCTATCTATCTAAATCTATCTATCTATCTAGGCTCTGTTCAGATCTACTTATTCAGATCTGTTCAGATTACGAAATTATATCCATTTTTCTGAAACACCTTGTACATATCTATCTATCTATCTATCTATCTATCTATCTATCTATCTATCTATCTATGCCTCTGTTCAGATCTACTTATTATTAGATTACGAAATGACATCAATTTTTCTGAAACACTCTGTACATCTCAAATAGGATCAGTACAATGGGATTTTTTAAAACATCGAATGGCTATGGGGGTCTCACCAGAGTACAATAGGAATAAAAAAAGGATAGCATAATTAAAAAGGCGTGAGAGTTGGGGTGGGGGGTAGGAAACACTGGACTAGATTAAATAAAGTGACAATATCAGATTCCACGTTGAGAGAATTCCGCAGAATCAGTGAATGCTTAAGTCTCGTCTTTTCCCTTATCGCAACAAGGACGATTTGATTTGATAGTGACGTAAAAACAAAATGTCGGAATCTCGTTGGGGGGGGGGAGGGGAAGAATCTCTTATTCTCTGAGTAGGTTAGCCTTTCACTGAAAGTATACGGATGAACTTAAAAGCGTTTAATAAATATTGTAGTGGAGGGGGGGGTTCAAAGGAAAGACAAGAGAAAAGAGAAAAGAGAAAAGAGGAAGAAAGAAAAAGAAGTTTAGGTTTAATGATAGAATCAATTGCTATTCGATTGCTACAGCAAAGACATGGCATTGGCCAACAATATTGATTCGAGACAGTGCTCTCCAAAATAGATACATTTCCGTAAATTTCCATAGAAACTAGCACGGGTACAACGGAACGAAATAATACCGTTTGGTAGAGCAAGCTTTCAGCTATAAGAATAGGCTACGCTTAGGCCAACTGGTACGCCTACAATTTCCATCTCTATAAAGTAACTGTGGGAAAATAAAAGATTGTCGGCAAATAATGCAATTAAAAAAATGCTATGGAATATTGATAATATTAGGATCATTATAATCAATCATTGGCCGAGGTTAGACCTAGGCCAACTGGTACACCTACAATTTCCATATGTAAAAAGTAAAATAAAAAATTGTTTGTAAATAATACAATTAAAATGCTATGGAATATTGATAATATTATGATCATTACAATTAATGATTGGGCAAGGCTAGACTAGGCCAACTGGTACACCTACAATTTCCATATGTAACTGAGTAATAATAAAAGATTGTTACTAAATAATACAATTAAAGTGCTATGGAATATTGATAATATTAGGATCTTTACAATTAATGATTTTCAAATGAATCAAATTTTGATATGCCGTCTATACATATATAAAGGACAGTTGGTGTGTATATATGTATTCTGAGGAAACTACGGAAATAAAACAATTAGTGGCAAAGTATATATATATATATATATATATATATATATATATATATATATATATATATGAAAGGTAAAATGGATATACATACACACACACACACACACACACACACACACACACACACACACACACACACACACATATATATATATATATATATATATATATATATATATATATATATATTCACTAACACCAGAGCTTGAAATTTGTAAAAATAATGAAAATTTTATTTATGTCCGGGAAGATATTTAAAAATCTTTCAGGTTAAATCGAACTTAACGGACCTAAATTCCACCATCGTATGTCACCCCGCAGAAAGAAAGAAAAAATACCAAAAATCAGGGAATTAAAATTTAATGAAATTTTTAGTGTTGATATATTAATGAATAAAAGATATAATGCATCAGTTATTTTATTTAAAAACTTTTACATTTTTTCAGGTCAGTTAACTTTGAACCACGTATCTTTGAGGCGTAACACAGATTCTCAAAGATACGTGGTTCAAAATTAACTGACCTGAAAAAATGTAAATGTTTTTAAATAAAATAACTGGTGCATTATATCTTTTATTTATTAATATATCAACACAAAAATTTCATTAAATTTGGTTAATTCCCTGATTTTTTGGTTTTTTTTCTTTCGGCGGGGTGACATACGATGGTGAAATTTAGGTCCGTTTAGTTCGATTTAACCATCTTTCGTTTATTTTTATTTTCTGTTCCTTAATGTATCTAATTCGTTTTGTAATTAAATACATATGATATACTTAAGTTGTTCTATTATTTACATGGTTATTTCCTATAATCCTAACATAAACAAAGGAGAACCACTCTTGACTGAAAAATCATTTATTTATTTTCTCATTAAACTAACCCAAACCCTAACCCAAACCCTAACCCAAACCCTAATTGTAACCCTAAACATAAACCCTAAACCTAACCCTAACCCTAAACCCGTCTTCTTTTTTCCTAGTAGATCAATAAATAAATAATTTATCAGTCAAGAGTGGTTCCCCTTTGTTTATGTTGGAGTTATAGGAAATAACCATTTACATTATGTTATGTGACGTCACAACACGTTAAACAAATAAACCAAATCATATATTGTACTTTGTTGTAGTTTCCGTGGCAATAAAGAGGTGTTATCACTTTTCGAGGACCCTTTGTGTGTTATCATATTCAAAAAATAATTCACGTTTCCATTTGGGCATTGTATATATATATATATACAAGACGAATCCCTTGTCATGATCAAAATTTTCCTCTATTCAAATAAATGTGAACAAACGAACCTCGAAGAGATATCAACACACAATAACGGATACACTTCCAATGCTGATATCCGTGCCCCGTGAGAATACTTCCTTAATGCATTATCAGAGAAGACCAAAGCACTTCCTGTTGTCTGCAGCATCTAATGGTGTTCCCGAGGAGCTGTTTTTGGAGCTGTTTCCATTTGTATTATCAACTGTATTACAAATCAGCTTAATCTCCATCACCCCCCCCCCTGGGGGAACCACACACAAAAGGTGTTATTCCCACTCCTGGAAACCGAATAGAAATTCTTAAACTGAAACTGACTTCAGAATAAATATACCTTTTCTTATCTAGATCTTGTCTAATCCTATATGGAGAGGGTAGGAGGAATACTATTATATGATTAAATCACAATAATACACATGAATACCAATTATAATGTAATTAAATCACAATAATTCACAAGAAACAGCATATTAGTTGTAATATCAATGTTTTAAGAGCCAATATATTAATGTAGTTCAAAATCATTTTAAACGATTAAACACTTCATACTTAGTTGCAATATCAATGTTTTAAGAGCCAATATATTAATGTAGTTCAAAATCATTTTAAACAATTAAACACTTCATACTTCGTTGCAATATCAATGTTTTAAGAGCCAATATATTAATGTAGTTAAAGATCATTTTGAGCAGGTAAACACTTCATACTTAGTTGTAATATCAATGTTTTAAGGAACCAATGTATTAAACATTATCTCAAACATATCTATTTGACACATCGATATGACCATAACAACCCTGGAATAAGAACACAAAACCTTCGACTCTGGCTCCTCTATTTTAGGCACACCCGACTCCGATTCCTCTTTATGTAATTAAATGATGATGGCCTCTAAATCTCATATTTTTTATAATCTATTTCTTAGGAGTGTACACTGTACAACTTTACAGAGTAAACTAGGGTCATATAAAGTGCAAATTCGACTGGAGTCAAAGTCAGTATTGTTTGACAGAGCTAACATTTTTTCTATTATTAAGAACTCAACCCGAAATATGTCAAAAGTCTTTTCTGAGTTCTATTAAAAGGCGTCACTGCCAGAAATTAGAGGAGGAAGACGTTTCGTTGGATTATTTGGTAGATATAAGCCGTGTTGCAATACACCACTTAAATTTATAGACTAAGCGAGGTTACGTGGTTTAAACCTCTGCCAATCAACAGCCCGAATACGTGGCTGATTTATTACTTAATCGCTGATACTGAGAGCCGTCCATTTGCAATAATTGACGAAGGACTTGCAAGACTGAGGAGCACCAAGGAACAACCAAATGATTATTTACCGAGGATCGCGCCTTGCTTAACACAAGGGATAACCCGTTGGACAAGTCCTCTTGCTTGAAGCCTAAAAGATGGCCACTAAAATCCTAACAGTCTCAGGACGTCTTGTCTTTTTATATTAACTCACTCGCAGCCGAATTCAGCCGGCTGACTCTGGTAGCAACAACCCGACTCCAGTGACCCCTTAATTGCTTCCGACTCCGATTCCAACTCTATGCTTCCGACTCCACAGCCTTGTAGTAGGTACGACTAATCCAGTTCAGAATGGAACAAGAAGTAATTGGCAACGAAAGGGTGGCCCCACAGCTCTAGAACTAGAGCCTCACCACCAGCTACAGTTTGATGTCATACCCAGGACGCGTATTTTGGGGGGTGTCTCACCTTTCTACAAGGGACACACTCGGTGCGTTCTTGGCCCCATCGACAAGGCAGCTCTTAAGAGGGATTTGGCTATTACTAGAATGAAAGTAATAGTTGATGTCATAAACTCCATTTTTATTTGAAATTAGATAATCATAATTAAGCCAGCGAAACCATTTTTCACGCATTGAAAAGATTGTAGACTGCATTATACAGCTGTCAATTCCAGTCTTTACTATTTTAAGCCTGAATCATCAAGTATATTTAGGCGGAAGGGGGGGGGTTACTCTGACTACTACTTGGACGTCACCTCCTACCACTTTTAACTTGCGAGCCTCGTTCTGGGAACAGATGTGTAAATCGCCTGTGAAAACAAGGTTAAGAGACGCCAGTTGTTCAAAGCAACACATAGTGAATTACGGTTCAAGTAATCAGAACGCCCTGCCAGGGGAGCCTACATTATACCGACAGCATCTTCTGTAACCCCCCCCACACACACACCACCACCACCACCAAAATGGTTGTCCTGGATATGATACTAAACTGTATCTGGTGGTGAGGCTACAGTTTTGGAGCTTTGGGGATTGTGAAGTCACTCTTCGCTGCCAATACCCCCAATTCACTCTAAGTGTTTGGAATGTTAGGATCCCTGCGCCGGTCAAATAGACCAATCTAAAAATTAATAGTATTAGATAGGAATACTTGAAACCATATAACTGTGTGCAAACAAATGATTTGGAATAGTTACTTGAGACCATAGAATTATGTATAAATTATTAGCATTACATAGTAATATCTGAAACCATATAAGTGTTCGCAAATTATTAGTGTTAGATAGGAATACTTGAAACCATATAACTGTGCAAACATGTGATTAGGAATACTTAAGACATATAATTCTGTATAAATTATTAGCATTACATAGTAATATCTGTAACCATATAACTGTTCGTGAATTATTAGTATTATATAAGAATACTTGGAACTATATAACTGTGCAAACAATTGATTAGGAATACTTACTTTTTTTAAGGGTTGGGGATATATACTGAATTTGATAATTTTCATTTTATACTGACCTAGTATAATTAGCATATACTTTGAACCATATAACTGTGTGCAAACAAATTATTAGGAATACTTACTTGACACCATATAATTATGTATGAATTATTAGCATTACATACGAATATTTGAAACCATATATATATATATATATATATATATGTGTGTGTGTGTGTGTGTGTGTGTGAAAGGTAAAATGGATATGAATCTGACAATATGTGTAGAAAGTTTTGTAGAAAAAACAACAAGATGTTTAAAGTTTTGCTGACAGAAATCTGTTTCGACCGTATGCGGTCTTTATCAAAGCAACATTGTAAACGGAAAAACGAAATAAATATATCATTAATCACGAGGCGCAGAACGCTCTCGATCAGTACCGGAATTTTCAAATAATTTTAAAAAAATGCGTATTTCATATTAAAAATAAAATAAATTATATATTTTTTAAAATTATAAGCATTTTTATCATTAAAAAACTCAAAAGAGTTTGCAGTAAAAGTGTATATAAATATCAAAAAGTTCAGGAAAATGTTCCGGCTACAAAAGAAAGTTTTAAAAATATAATACGTCCAACCGTACAATAGAAGAAGATGGAAAATTTCAGGAATCTGTAATGATGACAAATTCGTAGAGTATATATATATATATATATATATATATATATATAATCAACCCTTCCGCTCGAGGTCATTTTTAGCGATGTTTAACAGGTTTAATATATCAGATAGAGCAATAGAAAAAGTGAATATATAAGCATATTTTAAACAAATTATTTAATTTAAACTAGATTGTTTAGGTATAATTTATCAAGCCAGAATGCTCAGCTATTAAATAAAAAGAGCCACATGTTTTGCGTCTTATTTGCTATTAGTTTATTTGCTGCTAAATTGAAAAACAAAAAGTAACAAGGTGAACATCCTTTAAGCGTTGCCTGGGATAATATACAACAATCGGCGAACCAGGACTTTGCCGATATGATGTAGACCAAAAGGTAAAGACGAGATATAATCATATTTAAATAACTTACATAATTTAAACTTGTTTGTTTAATTAGTATTATTTGTGTTATTCGGACTATTGTCCTCATCTTCATTGTTATCAATATAAATACTACAATACAAATAATACTAATTATCAATCCTCATCTAAAAAATTCCGAGAAATAGTTTGTTTAAGGTATATTTTATGAAACCAGAATGCTCAGCTATTAGATAAAAAAACCTGTTTTGCGTCCTATCTGCTATTAGTTTATTTACTGCTAAATAAAAACAAACAAGGTGAAAATCCTTTAATTATCTATACATATATACAGGGTAGCTGTGTGTATGTGTAAGTCAGGAAACTTTGAAAATAAAACAGTTAACGACAAAGTAAATATATATACACATTAAATATCACCAGGGTTGGTTTTTTGAGTAAAAATAATAGTGATTTGATTTGTATTCATGAAGATAATTAAAAAATAAATCTAAATGATAACAGCATAGATTTATTTTCATTTAATATTTTAGATAGTAGACATTAACATTTCTTTTCAGAGTAGCTGGATCAATGCAAGGTCTATTTTTTACATAGGGATTTAAATGGGGCATCTCACCTCACGATTAAGTAATAATGGATCTGCGGGACTAACTTAAAAAAATCCCCCTCTACCCAGGCGACGCCGGGTAGCCGCTGCTAGTATAATATAAATCATAAGGAATAGAGAAGATATAATCATATCTTAAATAAATTATATAATCTAAACTAGTTTGTTTAAGGTATAAAACCTGTTTTGCGTCTTAACTGTTATTAGTTTTTTCTGCTGAATAAGAAAACCCAATGTGAACGTCCTTTAAGTGTTGCCATGGATAATATACAAGAATCGGGAAGCCTGGATTTTGCTGATCTATTATAAACTACAAGGAAAATAGAATATGTAATCATATTTAAAGGTCGATCCTTTATTATCAAGAATAAATTGGAGATAAATTGGAGATATAATTGGAGTTAAAAGGCAATGCCGAATGCGATGAAAACATGTTTTGCATCTCATCTGCTATTAGTCTACTTACTGCTAAATAAAAAAATAAAAAAAACAAAAAGGGAACGTCCTTTAAATGTTGCCATGGATAACAACAATCGGACAGCCTGGATTTTGATGATATAATATAGACCACAAGGAAAAGTGAAGATATAATTATATCTATACATATATAAAGGCAGTTGTGTGTATGTATGTCCGGAGAAACTCAAAAATAAAATAATTAACGACAATGTAAATATATGTACATATTCACTATCATCAGAGCTTGCTTTTGTGTAAAAAATGAAGGTTTTATATATCTGGAAAGATATTTAAAAATTAGGATTTGAATAGTAAGAAAAGGGAAAGTCATTGGTGCGTTTGTGATTAAAACATAAATCAGTTTATGTAAGACCAAAACAATCAATGGATCTGCGAGACTAACTTTTTATTATTCCAACTCTACCCTGACAAAGCCGGGTAGCCGATTCTAGTTTTAAATAAAGTACATAATTTAAACTAGTTTTAGGTATATTTTATAAGGCCAGAATGTTCAACTATTAAATAAAAAAAACATGTTTTGCATCTTATCTGTTATTAGTTTATTTACTGCTAGATAGATAAATAAAAAGATGGTGAACATCTTTTAAGTGTTGCCATGGGTGATATACAACAATCAGACAGCCTGGATTTTGATGATATAATATAGACCACAGGGAAAAGAGAAGATATAATCATATTTTAAAGGTCAAATCTTTGTTATCAAGAACAAATTGGAGATATATAATAGACTCAAAAGGCAATGTTGAATACGGTTAAAATAGCTTCTGGCAAGGAAGAAGAAGTAGTTGCAAGGTGGTTTTTTTTTATTTATCTTTTTTTTAAAGAAATCATTTGCAAAATTGAGTAATGGGTAAAAGAAAAGAAAAAAAAAAGATAAAAAAGAAAAATAGCGAACATGAAAACAGTTTATGAGGACGAATGAACTTTGCATCTTTTCAAGAGATGCAGCTGTCTTGTAATTGTCGAAGGAATCTTGCAAGTCAATTTCAAGTGTGCACGTTGGAAACATGTACAATTAGAAGGTCATAGTTTTTTTTAGGACGAATATTTGATTTGTCTTATTCCCAGAGAAGAAGAACCCCGATATGAAATTAAATTTACGAGTCGTCTTACAGCTGACGACCGTCAAATTAAATTTGTTAAAAACTCTGTCACCCAAATGAGTACAGTGCCATCATTAATTTTGACTAGTTTATTTTTTACATCTTATTACTATTGCATCATTTATTTATTTATTCTATTTATTATAGTATCTCTAAGATCACTACGATCGTTAAGAAAGAACGGGAGTAGAGAGGGTATGAAGGTTCTTGTTAACTTGGCCGCTATATTCTTCAGGGCTGACTTCCCGGGCTGATCCAGTGGGTTGCTTTCTCGGACTGGTTCTTCTTCTTTTTGTTGTGCTGGTCGTTTCTTGTTTAAATAAATCAACAAGACTTTCTTGTTTTTCTTAAGTCTTTTATTTAAAACAACCCAGCCCATCTTCAACCGCAGCGATGTCTGCTCTCGGCCAGTAACTAGTCGCATCTCATCTAAAACTTAAACTAATCTCCCACGTCACTAATGGCGCGTTTTTCAAGGGGTAAAGTCTTTCATTTAAAACAACCCAGCCCATATCCGACCACAGCGGCGGAGAAACAACATCTCGAGATCCGACGACAACGTCCGCTCTCTGCCAGCAACTAGTCGCGTCTAATCTAAAAACTTAAACTAATCTTCCACGCCTCTAATGGCGCGTTTTTCAAAGGGTCAAGTAAAAAGGTTATTACCCGTCAGTAACCATCAAGGTAACTTTCCACTGAACCCCCGTTATTCTGAGTCTAACGAACACCCATTCAAAATATCTGACTACTGTACGTACACAATTCATAAGCTGCCTATGAATTATGTAACACTAATATTCTATACCTACCAAAGGTAATACAACTAGCCAACCAACTAACCAACCAAATATCTTTTATCAGCCTGTGTGCTTCCTTTTTTTTTTATATCTTAACTAGGGGCGGGAGGGGGGAATAAGAGAACGTCTTTTTTGTTGTGTGATAGGAGGTCATTGGCCGTACAACTATTGTTTTGTGGGGTGATGCTTCCAGGGTTTATTCTAAACAGGACATAGCATCCTCGTGTAATTCCCATCTCGCTTTCCCCCAATCGTTTCGTTAAAGTCCAAGTAGTGCAACCATATAACATTACTAACACGGGATACAACTTGGAAGGATTTCCGCTTTATTTTATTAGAGATATCAGGTTACCATGTGGTTGATAAGCTGTCAATAGGAGTCCATGTTTTAGCTATGTGTATTAGGGTAGATCGATTTTGGAACTGTAACGTCTCCTATGTGGTGAAAGTTGCATATTAACATTAGAATTGCCACATAAAGTACTTTTCTTCAAAACTTTGCTTTCGCATGAGGAAATATATTTCAATCTTTTAAAGTGTTATCATTGTTACAGCTTAATTATTAGGTAAAAAAACAACATATCGGAGGTATCGGTGGTGATGGGGGGCATATTTTCAATTTGAATTCTAGTTATTATATTTTATTCGTTTCGTTTAAAATGACAATCTTTTCTGTTTTAAATATTGAAATTGCTAAATTTTCTAACCAATTTCTAGGCTAAATTTTGCGAAAAGGGGGATTTTTGGTGCATTTTAGTAGACGATCTTTGATGCTATTTCCTCAAAAAATAGTGCAAGTAAAAGATCTACTTTTTGGTATCAGTATGTATTATACCAACACACAACTTTTGCTGTTTGAGAGAATTTGATATTTTTAAAAGTGAAAAATCGACATACCCTAATGTGTATAATGACATCGCTTTCAGTAGATAAGATATTGCTACTGATGTGTGTGAACTGGTTGCAATTTAATGACGAAATAGCACCATGTGGATTAAAACATATGAACTCTATTTTATTTGAGTTCACGTAGAGACAAATACATCTTGTTGCTTGCTCCAGGCAATGAAACGGAGATTTGGCCTGAGAAGGTGTATTTTCAAGAAACACTAGATTATCTACGTAGTCTGCACCAATGATAGTTTCCGCAAGATATCGTTCGATTCTTGTCATTTTTTAGTATACAACCATTTTCTTTCATTAGACTAGCAAAAAAAAAAACAAAAAAAAAACACACTCCGGGGATGTAAAAATTAATTTTTGAAAGTTATTGCAAGTGGGGGGGGGGGGGGAATTAAAATTCAATGTCAGGAGGGTTTGTATCATAAGTAATTAAATCATCGAATTTATTAAAAGGAGTAAAAAAAATAAAACCATTTGAAATGGAAACTTAGCCCCCCCCCCTCAAATAAGATGTTGCGTGCTTCTATCAATTATTAATTAAATAATTATTTTGAGTATTTTACACATGAATTTTACACGAAATCGTTGGTATTTATTTATTTATAAAGTTTTTTAGTTAACCCCTTGCTACTGAAACGAGTTCGATCCTCGCTGGATGCTCCATAATAATCTCCACGTAAAAAAAAGAGCTTGTGTTAATCTGATGTGGTAGGAGGTCAGGAAAATAATCTATATATTAATATTCGTGGTCCTTAATTGTACGACCGTTATCCCCTTGCAACACCCTCTGCTTAAAAATGAGACCGTCCAAATCGTCCAAGATGAAATGTAAATCTTGATTATCTGGTGGTACTTATCCGACGAATACTTATTTCTTATGAGTGTCAGCAACTCAGCTAACTAATGGACCATTCCGTTTTTATCATAAAAAGAAACGGAAGAAAAGGGACATGCTATACAGAAAAAATATAATAAGACAGAAAGAAATTAGAGGAAAGACGAGGAGAGTGGTGAGCGCGTGGAAGCAATACCGCTAATCTGTTAAAAAGATGAAAAGAAGGAAAGAAAAAAGTGTGTGTGTGTGTGTGTGAGAGAGATAGATAGATAGATAGATAGATAGAGAGAGAGAGAGAGAGAGAGAGATTTACATCAAGATTGTTATACTTTTTACGTATTGAACTATTTTGCAATGGTTTTTTGTTAACATATCAAACGTTGGGATGATTAAATCATCATACTGTGATATATCCACAGGTCCAGCTAGTATTCTTTAAATAGCGTTAACAGTTTCTTTTGGAGATTCGGCTTGAGCTTGTGTATTTGCAAGAAGCGCTAGATCACCCGCGTAGTCTGCACCAGTTTCGCGATATCGTATTAATTCAAATAGAACTGACGCCTGCACAGTTCCCTGATGGATTCTGGGAATTGAATTTATCTATGAGGAAACTTTCTCTTCAATATGTTTCTTTCTTGGCCAATGTCTCTATTGGCTTTTCTGTCTAAGCAACAGTCCCTTGCCGATGTGGTAGTCTTCATTCTGTTATCGTTAACACTAACGACATTCGGCAGTTTTTACCAATACAAATACATACACACACGCTCAGAGAGAGAGAGAGAGAGAGAGAGAGAGAGAGAGAGAGAGAGAGAGAGAGAGAGAGAGAGAAATTGGGGGCACTGAATTAGAGCTATTCCCTCCAACAAATAAGGAGAAAGAAAGAATAGATAGATAGATAGAAGAGAGAGAGAGAGAGAGAGAGGAGAGAGAGAGAGAGAGAGAGAGAGAAGAGAGAGAGAGAAGAGAGAGAGAAATTTGGGGGCACTGAATTAGAGCTATTCAACTCCAACAAACAGAGAGAAGAGAAAGAAGACAGAGAGAGAGAGAGAGAGAGAGAGAGAGAGAGAGAAAGAGAGAGAGAGAGAGAGAGGGGGAGAATATGGGCACTAAATTTGAAATAGAACCCTATCCAAAAATACACACACACACACACACACACACACACAGATTGGGGGCACTAAATTTGAGATAAAAATCCTCTCCAGCAAATATATATATATACACACACACACACAAAGAGAGAGAGAGAGAGAAAAGTGAGAGAGAGAGAGAGAGAGAGAAAGACAGACAGACAGACAGACAGAGATTGAGATTTGGGTCAGTAAATTTGAGATACAACCCTAACACCAAAAATGTCTTCTAACATTACCCAATCAATCTTTTAAAAAGCGATAATTTTACTCAATAAGTGCCCTAAATAATCCAATAAACATAAAACAACCATTGGTATCAATAACTCTCACTCTCGCCATTCCTCCTCTCTCCGTTAACGTATGACCAATTGATTAATGGGTTTCGACACCCTATATAACATTTGATGCAACGCCATCAACATAAGTTTACTTTCTCCGTCTCTGATGAATATTCCCTACAAAGTTTTATTAAAATCCATTCAGTCATCTTGGGAAAGATAGCCAATAAAATTCATACAGCCTAGCATCAGTATTGACTGTTTGTTTTGTTTTACGGCATATCAACCTCCGTGGGTCATTTAATGCCGGCAAAGTTTTGAAAGATTTGTAGCGAATTCCAGAATTAGGACCTCACCATCAAATGCAGTTTAACGTCATACCAGGACCCGCGAAAGTTTAATGTTAAACAATGTTATTGTTACATAATCTATGCGGTTGCATAAGATTATTGTCAATCCCCTGTAATTCTGAGGGGATGACCCTTTTCATACCATGGCCGGGTCCTTCCATGGAAAATTACAGAAGCCCGCCAAAATACGTGAAGACACGTGGGACCTTTTGAGTCCCCAGTTTTCAGTTAGACGTCAGGCAGAGAAGTCGGCCATTTTAGGTCCTGCCTAAACTGGAACTAACGCGCGCTATGTTAGTCAGATATTTAGTTACATGAAATGTATAGTTAAGGAAATAAAAGTTTGTATAATTAATATGTTCTTGTGGTTGATGAATGTCTTTGTAACAAGACTAAGAAATGAATCCAGGACGACCAGCCAGCAAGAACATAGCAAAAGAAAGTCCAGACGTTAGAAGATGCCAGATCAAGTCAAGATGATAGAAGAAATACCAAAGACCATCAGAATACCAAAGCCGACCGGAAGAAAATACGACTAGATATAGAAGAAAGAAATAGATATATAACATTATAATTATTTAGTGCAAGTGAAGAAGGCGCTATGCAACATTATAAAAAAAACTTAAAATCTTTCAACGTTGCAATCTCCAGTTGATCACAACGAATTTTTTTTAGTTAGTGTAGGATTATATTTGCTTTATCTTTGTTAGCTGTGTGTGATATTATTAACCAAATTTGAAAAGAGGAACTGACAGCAACGTTATTTATGTAGTTCAAATTTCTGAAATTGTTTTGTAAAATTTCCAATGGTACAGCCATACATATTGATTGTACGAATTTGAACTATAAATAATATTTCAAGATAACTTGTTTATTTCTATTGTAAAATTCTATAAATTTCATGGAGCCAGAACGTTCAACTATCAAACAAACAAACAAAGGAGAAAAAATAAATTCTAATGGCGTGTAAGTCAGTGTGTTGGAACATATCAGTACACTTTGGTTGTTTTTTTTCCTTTATTTAGCAGTAAATAAACTAATAACAGATAAGGCGAAAACAACTTTTAATTTAATAGCTTTATCTTTTAACTGTAAACCGATTTGTATATCTTGGCTTCTACTGGTATTTGTTTAAACTGTATCTAATGGTGAAGTTCCGTCAGAAACGACTGCCAAACTAAGACAGCATGCCGTAGTGAGATGTGAGCAGGGGAAGGCGCGTGCACAACAAATACAACAGTGTTGCCAATAGCCACACAAACAGTTCCCCTGCATCAACAGTTCTTTGGAAACCTTACCTAACCCTAAAACTAACCCAAACACTAACCCCAACCCTAAAACTAATCCTTACCCTTAACTTAACACTAATCCCTGAGTCTAAAAAGTTTCGCGTATTTCCATGAAATTTAATGAAATGTAATGCTTTTTTTAAATACCTAATCTAATTATTTTATCTCTTGCGCGCTATTCTGCATTAGTACCTTTTTATTTTGAGGTGCCCATGGTGTAATGTTTGTCATCGAAGGAAAAGGATACGGCGACATGTGTTCAAATCCTGGACAAGGCTGGTTGCATTTCATATGGCAATAATACCCTTGGAAAGTTATGAATCTAACTGTGCTCCCTCCAAATATGGGTAAATAGTAGGGCAGACTAGTCTTTTCAATCTTGGTACGGCAACTGGTCTAGAAGAAGGAAAACTCTGAATTCAAACCTGGTAAACTCCGCTTTAAAATGACCTTGTGTCACATCCTGCTCGTGTAGAGGAGTTGGTAATTACATATATTAAGTATTTTTATCTCATAAAAAAGTCTGGTTTAGCTTAGTCGGTAGAGCATCCGACTAGGAACCACAAGGTTCCTGGTTCGATACCAACCCTCGCCAACTCAGCGTATTAATAGCACAGGGATCTGTAAGGAGCTGATGGTCGGTATATCGCTCCACTTCAGATGCAAAAACAATCTCATTGGTCTAGCGCTTGCGAAAAGGGGATTGACTCTTTCGATGTCTAGCTGATACTGACTTTAGGCCACCCCGATGACTTTACTCTATCTTATACAAAAATTTGCACACAGTTGTATGGTTATGGGTGACCACAAAAAATTAAGAGGAAAAAGGCGGGCCACGAGTTTTAAAAGGTTGAGAACCACTGCACTGAAGGGGCACTCGGTGAGAGCATTTCTAGTGAGACGCTATAGTTATGTGTTGGTTTTTGTTTTGTTTTTTTTGAGAACATTTATCAGAATAGAAAAAAATGTTTGTTTTAATTCATTTAATTTGACCCGCTGACAATGATCTGGGAGACCATCACTTTGTGGCAGGCGTCTCATCTTCCAGACAATAATACACAAAAGATTTTGAAACAAAAGTTCTTAGACAAATATATTTTTAGAAACTAAGAAGCAAGACTGAAGAATTATTAATTTATACTAACGGATAAGCTTTCACTTTGACAGACATTCTAGACGTCTTTTATACATTATATATATTTGATCATGATTATATATATATATATATATATATATATATATATATATATATATAGAGAGAGAGAGAGAGAGAGAGAGAGAGAGAGAGAGAGAAAGGGCCTTTTATACATTATATATATATTTGATCATGATTATATATACATATATATATATATATATATATATATATATATATATATATATATATATATATTATAACTAGTAATAATAAGTATTTTGAACAAATGCGATGTATTTATTGCCTACGATAGATAGATAGATAGATAGATAGATAGATATGAAGACTGATATAGAAGACGGATAGACATGAGCAGACGTGTATATATATATATATATATATATATATATATATATATATATATATATATATATATATATATATAGTTAGATAGATAGATAGATAGATAGATAGGAGCAGACTGATATAGTTAGATATACCCGAAAACTGATATAGATAAAACTGACTTAGACATGAGTAGACGTAAGTAGATAGACAGACAGACAGACAGACAGACAGATAGATAGATAGATAGATAGGTGGACATGACCAGACTGAGATAGTTAGATAGATCTGAAAACTGATATAGATAAAACTGACTTAGACATAAGCGAACACAAATAGATAGATTGACAGATAGATAGATAGATAGACATAAGCGGACTGAGATAGATAGTTTAGTTGTTTTGTTTTACGGCATATAAAGCCTTTTCTGGTCATTAAATAACTCAAGTCATTTTGATAAACAAAAGATTGCTTACAGTACCTCCTGTCGCTTGATTGATCAACCCATTAAATATTAAACATGATCATTGTTGCCAACTTCGGTGATCTAGCAGAAACCGGTGCTTTGAGCGTGAGAGCATAAAAGAGAGATAGACATGAGCGAACTCATATCGTAGAAGGTTTATAGTGTCACAGAGATAAACTAGGCTCAGCTTAGTAAGACTAATTTAGAGTTATTTAACTGACTCAACTTCGTTGATCTAGCAGAAACGGGGGCTTTGAACGTGAGTTGATAATAAAAGACAGATAGATAGACATACGCAAACAGACAGAATAGAAGGTTTATAAGCGTTATTCGGACTATTGTCCCCATCTTTATTGTTATTTGTACAACGTTTCGGCCGATATACCCCCGGCCTTCTTCAGGTATTTCTTGTCGGACTCGGGAACCTTCTCGGACTCGGAAACCTTCTTCAAAGTTTCGGGATGGCTCCCTAATACGACAAGAAAGTTCCCGAGTTCGAATAGAAGGTTCCCGAGTCCGAAAAGGTTCCCGAGTCCGACAAGAAATACCTGAAAAAGGCCGGAGGGCATATCGGCCGAAACGTTGTACAAATAACAATGAAGATGGGGACAATAGTCCGAATAACGCAGATAATACTAATCTTCAAGCCTCATCTCAAACATTCAGAGAAATAGAAGGTTTATAGTGCCACAGAGATAAACTAGGCTCAGCTTAGTAAGACTAATTTAGGTTATTTAACTGACTCAACTTCGTTGATCTAGCAGAAACGGGGGCTTTGAACGTGAGTTGATAATAAAAGACAGACAGATAGACATACGCAAACAAACAGAATAGAAGGTTTATAGTGGCACAGAGATAAACTAGACCCAGCTTAGTAAGACTAATTTAGGGTTATTTAACTGACGATTTTGTAAACTTCTGCAAAATAACAATGTTAGACTTTCCAGTTCTCTAGCTGATTGAATCTGAACTCAAATTTCTCAAGAGAGAAGAAAACTTGGTTTAATTCGTTTAATTTGATTCAATTAAAAAATTCCGGAAATTTAACTCTGAGAACCACAACAATATGCCAAACCGCCTCGAATTGTTCAAGGCATGAGAAGAAGCAGGATAAAACTAGTATATAATGAATTGATAGGAAAATTGAAAATTGCGTTAAGTTTTCTCGGGGTAATGGAAAATATAACTTGGTTCAAGGAAAATGAAAAGGCAAATTTGAAAACAGAATCAAAGCAGTACGACCTCCTGAATAAAATCAATAAAGCTGGAAAATATATTCAATACAGAATGTACAGTGACTGGTATTTCTTGGGATATATATATATATATATATATATATATATATAAGGTTTAGCTTATATTTATTATCATTGGAACAATTTTGCTACCATTTAGTTTCTGGCTCTGCGGTAGTCTTCAGGCAACGAAAGTGTTTTTAAAAATCAAATGGTAGCAAGAAACCAAATGGTAGCAAAATTGTTCCAATGATAATAAATATAAGCTAAACCTTTTATTTATTTGTTTATCTATTAACGCACTATCACAGATATTGAGCACTCTTTTAATAACAATGTACGTTGGATTACTACCGCTTCTTTAAGTATAATAATGCCAACCATACACATTGATATATATATATATATATATATATATATATATATATATATATATATATATATGGGAGTAAAACTAGGAGTTCAATCCGACAGTATGTGGAGAAAAGTTAACAAACACAGGACATTGTACTGGATGGATGTTTATCATAGGTAGTGATATCGAAGTTATAACGTTTCGGTCTATCAGACCTTCTTCAGGACACGGACTGAGTTCTTGTAATGAAGGATTCCGTTCTCCTATTGACGAGAGTCTTGCAGACGTGATTGGGGAGGGGTGGTCAGCTGCTGATACCTACTGTAAATGTTCTGTCCGTTCAGTCTATATATATATATATATATATATATATATACTAGCAAATATATGCACCCTCCGGGTGCAAGTATTTAAGTTTTAATATAATAAAATATAACATTAAATTAGAAAGGCTAATGAAACTGAATAAGAATGCAGAAAAAAATTGGAACAGAGGGGGTATGATTGAAAAATAGAACAACTTTGAAACTAACTCTTCCATCATTTTCCATTACTCCCGTCTTTTATTGGTAAATTTTCTTAATTTAACTATTTAGTTAAAATAGAAGTAAAGAATAAAATAACAGTTATTTCTTCTTGTTAATGGATTTCTTTTAAGATTTTCATCGAGATTTTTGCTCATATTCAATAAGATAAAACCAAACAATTAGAAATCAATAATACTAAGTAGATATTTATTAAAATCACATTTTTAGGATCAATATGCAAATTAGCCTTTCCATTCACACTGTAAATCGCTATTTTGTTGTATATATAAATACAATTGCATGTTATTAGTATGTAGATATGGTCAACAATCTTAATGATGTAAAACAATTTTATTAATAATTGAGGTTTAAATAAAATAAAGTCAGGGAGAATGTGATGTAAATAACAAAGGGATTTGTGGCTTGTATAGTAATATAGTTTCGGTTACAGACAGACAAACACACAATCTCCATTATAATAAGATATATATATATATATATATATATATATATATATATATATATAGAATAGGCATGCATATGTATGTGTGTCCGTGTGTGTGTGTATGTGTGTGAGTGTAAAGTTTAAAACGGCATATTGAAACCTTCTGTATATTCTTGTTGGTTGGTTGATTTATCGGATTTTACGGCATAAAAAACCCTTGGGTTATTTTAAGTCGAAGACATTTCTGTTTTATTCATTCTTGTTGGGTATTTACCTTTTTGTAAACTCATTTTTTAAACTCGTTTTTAAAAGCTGATTTAGAAGTGATCCTAACAAGTACTACCACTCCGGGTCAGAGTAAACCTGGGAGTAATATATATGGGGACTCTATTCTCCTCTGAGCTCCAGAACTGAAACCTCGCCATTAGAGTATATTCTTGTTTTACAATACATGAATAATAAAGTTGAAATTTAGACATAATATAAAGAAAAAAGAGTAACGATTGGCTTCAAAAAATTTGATTCCATAAATTGTAGATTTTCTGGTCTTAACACAAGGGTCGACCTATACACGAGATCGTCTTGGACAAAGTCTGTAAGGATATATCTACGTCATGTTATATTCAGAAGACAAATAGTGGACAGTTGTCCATGATGATATTGATGCTTCTATCTAAGAAGGAATGAGTGATTCTAATTAGCATTGCCTCGAAAAGTTGATTCTATAAATTGTAGATTTTCTGTCCTTAATTTTTAAAAAAAATTGAAATAGATCACTAATTAGGACTGAGCCTATTATAGTAGTGACTGACTTGAATTCAGAGTTTTACTTCTCCTAGACAGGTTGCCTAACCAAGGTTAAAGAGCTACTATTTATCCATAACTGGAGGAGAATGTTGAATTCATACATTTCCCAAGGGTATTAGCCCTATGTGAACTGTGGCTTCGTCCAGGTTTTGAACTCGGGTCGAAGAGTCTATTTCCTGCGACTCTAACCAGTACACCACCGCGCTTCCAAGGGTCGACCAATACACGAGATCGACCTATACACAAAACCGTCTTATAACCAGGACCGATTTATAGACGACTATTCTCAAGTAAATTATATAACATTGTTATGGTAATTTAACACAGGCATGAACTCTTCCATCTATAAATAGCAGCAGGTTCTGCACTTAAGAGAGAGTTAATATTTCAGCTGATAGCTGATAAGACCGCCTCGCGAGTCACCTTCTCATTTGTATATGTTTGTACTACTGATCTTTGTTAATATATTTCTTTAACTCATTCTCTCTTTTGTGTCTTTATTTTGGTACCTAACCAGGCCACAACATAATGAAACTGGAAAATATTTTCAAATACAGGGCGTACACGAAAGAAAAAAAATGTGTTCGTGAGCTTACTGAAAAAATAAACTGAAAGTTACCAGACCATAAAAAAAAGAGAGAGAGAATGGAAATTGAAGGCAGACCGTTTTCTAGGGTTCTCATAAAATATGGATTAACTCAAAGAGATTCAGCAAAAAAAAAAAAAAAAACCCAAAAAGCACCCACAAACAAAAATAAAAAACACCCCACAAAAAAACCCTCTTCTAACGAACCAAAAGAAAAAAAACCCGCCCAAAATATGGAAAATAGATTATTAGCCAGTGGAAAGAAAGGTCTTTTGATAAACCTAGACTAAATTCAAATGCTTCCCAATTTGAAAACAAAAGGGGGGAGGAGGGGTGTCGAAGAAAGGGGAGGGAGAAGAAAAGGGGAGAGAAGACTAAAATGGAGAAAAAAAGAGGAGGGACAGAAGAAAAGAGGGAAGGAGAAGAAAAGAAGAGGGGATAAGAAAAGGAGAGGCTAGAGGAAATGGGGAGGGAAGAAGTGTGGGAGGAGAAGAAAAGGAGGGGGTGAAGAAAAATTAAGGGATAAAAAGGGAGGGGGGAAAAATGGGGAGAGGAGAAGGAAAGGGTGTGGGGATAATAAAAGGGGTGGGGAATAAGAGGAGAGAAGAAAAGGGGAGAGGAGAAGTCGAGGGAAGAGGAAAATAAGAAGGGAGAAGGAAAGGGAAGGGAGAAGGAAAGGGAATAGGAGAAGCAAAGAGGGGGAGAAAAAAGAAGAGAATAGGAAAAGAGAGGGGAGAGGAAATGGGTGGAGAGAAGAAAGGGGAGAGAAAAATAAGAGGGGAGAAGGAAAGGGGAGGAGAAGTCTAGGGAGAGGAAATAAGAAGGGGAGAAGGAAAGGGAAGGGGAGAAGCAAAGAGGGAGAAAAAAAGAAGAGAATAGTAAAAGAGAGGGGAGAGGAAATAGGTGAGGAGAAGGAAAGGGCGAGGGAGAAGAAAGGGGAGAGAAAAATAAAGGGGAGAAGGAAAGGGGCGGTACTCTCCTAATGTGTTACCTCATTCACTATATCACCAATAAATGTATGGAAAATGGTCGCATTTCAAAAGATCTTTTGTATGGCGAATTAGTAAAAGGCTCCTGATCAGTAGGTAGACTACACCTTCGATTTAAAGATGTATGTGGGAGAGACATGAGGATATGCCATATTGACACAAACACGTGGCAGGTAGATACAAAAAAATCGACCGGCCTGGCGCCTTAACGTTAAGCAAGGCACGGAGAGGGCGTGAGGTATATAGAGAGTAGCCTCGACTTCAAAGAGAGCCAGAAAGAGGGAGAAAAGACAGCAACCCAGAAAGCATCATAGTTTGTGTGCATTCAGTGCACCAGAGACTGTCACTCAGGAATTGGCCGCAGAGTCACTTGCGCAGATGCAGATAATTTATCTATTTATTTATTTGGACACTACGACATCGTCCTTAGTGGACGGAAAGGTACTAACACATGGGGCCCTAAGAAGTACCACCACACCGAGTCAGAGTGGACCTGGGAATAATGAAAAGGAAGGGGTACTATATTGATTCTATAAATTGCAGATTTTCTGGTTTTAACTCAAGGGTCGACCTATACACGAGATTGTCTTAGACACGTCTTATACTCTTAAGCAATAAGTTAAATGAAATCGCATAGTTGCATCAGTTCAGCCTGTATCAAAATTGAAAATAAGTTTTATTAAAAGAACTAGCAAATATATGCACCCTCCGGATGCAAGTATTTAAGTTTTAATGTAATAAAATGTATTAAATTAGAAAGGCTAATGAAACTAAATAAGAATACAGATAAAAAGATTTGAAACAGAGGGAGTATAATAAAAGATTTGAAACAGAGGGAGCATAATAAAAAATGGAACAACTGAAACTTACTCTTCCATCACTCTCGTCTTTCATTGTTATTTTTTCTAATTTAAGTATTTAGTTAAAAGAGGAAGTAAAGAATAAAATGACAGTTATTTTATCTTGTTAATGGATTTCATTTAAGATTCATTGAAGAGAATTTTGCTTATATTCATTAAAATAAAACCAAACAGTTAGAAATCAATAATACTAAGCACATATTTATTAAATTCGAGTTTTTAATATTAATATGCAAATTAGCTTCCCGTTTACACTGTAAACCGCTATTTTGTTGTATATATAAATATAATTGCATGTTGTCAGTATGTAGACGTAGTTAACAGTATTAATAATGTAAGACAATTTTATTAATAATTGAGGTTTAGATAAAAAATAAAATCATGGAGAATGTGATGTAAATAACTAAGGAATTGTGAGTTGAGTAGGAATATAGTTTCGACAGACAGAAAAACACACAATCTCCATTATAATAAGGATTCTATGGTGGCCAGAAAGCTTTTGAAACAAAGTCTATAAGGATATATCTACGTCATGTTATATTCACAAGACAAATAGTGAACAGTTGTCCATAATGATATTGATGCTTCTATCTAGGAAGTAATGAAGGATTCTTGATTGATTGGTTGATTGATTTTAACGGCATATCAACCCGTCTGGGGTTATGTCATGCCTAATGGTTAGGAAGTAATATATGTTGTGTATTTATACTTATACTTTTTTAGTAATTGGTTTAACAATGTGTTAGCACCATTGGGGGTAATATTGTATGGTATTAGGTTCATGTCTAGATTCTATGGTATAATTTTATTTCCCTCAAAAAGGACAGAATGTCCTACATGTTGACATTTTCAAATAGATCTTTCATATTGTTTGCATTAAAATAACTGTTTCTGATGTGAGCAAAAAAAACTGTATTCCATGAATAAGTGTTTAACAGACAAATGTGTTTGACATGTTTCACACTGTGGTTGTTGTTCTTGTTTGAGTATCTAGGAGTGCTAGTCCTGTGTGACCAATGCGTAATCGGGACACAACGACTTGTTCCTTTCTAGACTTTCTTAAAGTTGGTCTCCAGTCTCCCATAGTCGGTTTGATTAAGAAGAGTTTATTGTGATGTTTTTATTCCAGTGTTGTTGCCATTTTGTATGAGGAATCTTTCAAAAATTTGATTCCATAAATTACAGATTTTCTGGTCCTAACTATAAAGTCGACGGGGCGGCCTAAAGTCGGTATCAGCCAGTCAGCGAGGGAGTCTATCCCCTTTTCAATAGCGCTAGACCAAGGAGATTGTTTTTTAGCATCTGAGGTGGAGCGCCACACCTACCATCAGCTCCTTACTTTACCGCACAGATCCCTGTGCTACTCATACGCTGAGTGGGCGAGGACCGGTATTGAACTAGGAACCTTGTGGTTTCTAGCCGAACGCTCTACGACTGAGCTAACCCGGCCCAGGGTTGACCTATACACGAGATCGACCTATACACAAAGTCATCTTATACAGAGGATCGACTGATACCCGACGATTCTCAAGTAGATCTTATTATAATGGAGATAGTGTGTTTGTTGTTTCTGTGAATTACAGATTTTCTGTCCTTATCTCAAGGGTCAAACTATACATGAGATCTTCTTAGACACGTCTTATCGTCGTCGGGGTAGCCTAAAGTCGGTATCAGCTAGACAACGAGGCAGTCTATCCCCTTCTCACAAGCGCTAGACCAAGGAAATTGTTTTTGCATCTGGGGTGGAGTGCCACACCTATCATCAGCTCCTTACTTTACCGCACAGATCCCTTGCTACTCATACGCTGAGTTGGCGAGGGCCAACATGAATAATAAAGTTGAAATTCAGACATAATGTGAAGAACTAAGAGCAACGCTTACCTTTAAAAATTTGATTCTATAAATTGCAGATTTTCTGGTTTTAACTCAAGGGTCGACTTATACACGAGATCGTCTTAGGGTCGCTATCGAACCAAGAACCTTGTGGTTCCTAGTCAGACACTCTACCGACTGAGCTAAACCGGTCCTATATATATTTACCAACTCCTCCGTACGAGCAGGATGTGACACAAGGTCAATTTCTTAAGCGGAGTTTAACAGGTTTGAATTCAGAGTTTTCCTTCTCCTAGACCGGTTGCCTAACCAAGGATAAAGAGCCCAGTCTGCCCTACTATTTACCCATAGCTGGAGGGAGAGTAGAATTCATACCTTTCCCAAGGGTATTAGCGCTAAGTGAAATGCAATTACCCCGTCCAGGATTTGAACTCGGGGCGACGAGTCCATTTCCTATGACTTTAAGCATTACACCACGCGCTTCCTATAACACGTCTTATACTCTTAAGCAAATATCATAAATCTCCTCGTTACGCATCAGTTCAGCCTGTATCAAACTAAAATTGAAAATCTTAAGTTTATTCGGATAAAAGCATGCTATGGTGGCTAGAAAGCTTTTCAAACAAAGTCTGTAACGATATATCGAAGTCATGTTATATTCACAAGACAAATGAAGTTTGTCTTTTATACTAGATAAACATCACCTGAGACGCTTGAATGTTGAATAGACTTGACAAAGCGAAGTCTGAGTTAGAACGGCATTCGTTGTCGAGAAAGATAGAAAGAAAACTCTCTCTATCTCTGTCGCTACCAATGGCTTATGAGATCAGAACCTAAGCGCCTTTGCGTTGCAATGTCCAACCCAAAGATGCACTTTGTGGCGAGATTCTGAATAGTTCTATTTTAAATCCGGAAGAACTTTTGGCGTTTTAGCTAACTAGACGATCCGTGAATCAATTGGGTTCCCGCTCGAACCGTTGTTCATGATTATAGTGGCTATTCTATTTGATTCTAATTGGCATTTCCTAGTTAACAGTCGTCCATGATGACATGGTTACTTCTATTTAAGAAGGAGCGAAGGAATCTAATTAGCATTTCATAGTTTTAAATTGTCCATGATGATATCGATGCTTCTATTGACGAAGGAGAGAATGATTCTAATTAGTATTTCTTAGTCAACAGTTGTCCATGATGATATTAGTGCTTCTATTTAGGAAGGATTGAACGATTTTAATTAGCATTTCATATTTAACAGTTGTCCATAATGATAATGATGCTTCTATTTAGGAAGGAGAGAAGGATTCTAATTAGTATGTCATAGTTAACAGCTCTCCATGATGATATTGATGCTTCTATTTAGGAAGGAGGGAAGAATTCTAATTAGTATTTCATAGTTAACAGTGGTCCATGATGATATTGGTGCTTCTATTTAGAAAGGAGTGAAGGATACTGTTATAGGTGATACACCCTATAAGACTAATGGAATGCGCCGGCAGGTTACTATAAGTAACAGGAATAATTGTGGCTTTGCAGTAAGCCAGTGCGAGTATGCCAATAACTCTGTTCGTCGCACGTAATTTCCACATCTCTCTATTGTATTTGTCTACTTTTCTGTTAATACATTTTCCTACATTTGTTACCCGTCGTTTTGTTTTTATTTGACCCCTTAAAACCCACAACAGATACTAATTATCATTTCATAGTTAACAGTTGTCCATGATGATATTGATGCTTCTATTTAGGAAGGAGAGAAGGATTCTAATTAGCATTTCATAGTTAACAGCTGTCCATGATCATATTGATGTTTCTATTTCTATTTCTTTATATTTAGGAAAGAATGAAGGATTGTAATTATCATTTCATTGTTAACAGTTGTCCATGATGATACTAATGCTTCTATTTAGGAAGGAGTGAATTATTATTATCTAAAATAACATTTAAAAATATGGTGTTTTTGGAGGACTGGAACCGATTAATGACATTTCAGTTTATTTTAAAAAGATTATTTGATATAGGTGGAAATTGAGATACGAGCAGAACGGATTAACACGTAAGTCAAGGTACCACTGTATATATAAGTAAGTAAAGTTGGCGGAGTGACCTATTGTCGGTATCAGCCGAATAGCAAGGGAGTCTATCCCATTTTCGCTAGCGCTAGACCGGGGTTTGCTGAAGTTAGAGCGCCACACCTACTGTCAACTTCCTACTGTCAGCTTCGATACTCGAAATGTAAGAAAAAAAAATCCAAATTAAAGCGCTACGTAACGAGAGCGTTCCCATTTAAATTGTGTGACGAAATATCAAAAGGCCCTTAAACATCGTAAATAGAAGCCCACAAGCTTTAGTTTGTACACAGTTTTCCTTTCAGATGATTAATGATTATTAGCCCTGTTGATGGTTTAACTAAAACCGAAACACCATAGTGTCGGCTTCAAAAATGTTAATTTTCGATATATTTTCATGTTTTTTCACAAACATTTTATACATTTACACTGTCGGATTTTTATCCATTTCTTTCTTCATAATCCAATATCTTAAACACAACAGATGTTTCTTAAACGCAATAAATACATAACCCAATGTTTTAAACACAATAGATATATAGCCCAATATATTAAACACAACAAATACCTAACCTAATATCTTCAATACGACAAATACTTCTTAAATACAATAAATGTATAACCCTATATATTAAACACAATAAATACGTAACCCAATGTTTTAAACACAATAAAAACATAATCCATTATTTTAAATGATAAATACATGAGCGAATATTTTCAACACAACAAATTGATGAGCCAATGTTTTAAGCACAACAAACACATAACCCAGTAGGGTAGGTCGATTTTCAACTTTTTTTGAATATCAAAAAGATTCACCCGAGGAAAGTTGGGTATATCAATTTAATCTATTCAAATAAAATGAATAAGATATATCAAAAGTAGGATTTAAATTGAAATTATAACCCCCACTACACCCCACCCCGACAGGCCAGATAAGCTCCATTTACCTCATTAATTGAGATAGCCCACGATAAATTCATTAACCAGTAGGGTAAAAAAGATTCACCCGAGAAAAGTTGTGTATTGGAATGATAAGTACTGGCACCAAAAAGTAGATTTCTAACTCGTACCAATTTTTGAGCATTTAGTTTTTAAAATCTTCTAATATAAAGCCTCCCAAAATCCTTGTTTGCAATACACTTAGATATAAAATTGCTTAAAGATCTTATAATTTCAATCAAAAAACGTTTGTCAATTTATTCTATTCAAATAAAATGAATAAGATATATCAAAAGTTGCATTTAAATTGAAATTATAACCCCCACTCCACCCCGACAGGTCAGATAAGCTCCATTTACCTCATTAATTGAAATACGTCAGTAAAAACATTGAAAGATATTGTAAAACATTTATTTTATTCTGTTATCAATGAAACAAAAACAAACAAGTATGAACCCTGCTGGGAAGAAATTAAGGGATGATGATTTTAATATAAGCTACCATATATAAGCTATTATTACCCAGTATCTAAAACACAACACACACATAACCCCAGTCAATATAACATATCTCACTTTCTTAGACTCAATAAATACATTAACCTAATATCTTAAGCATAATCTATACATATATAAAGGGCAATTGTGTGTATGTATGTCCGGAGGAAACTACAACAATAAAACAATTAACGACAATATATATTAACCACAGTGATAGTATTAAATCTTAACGCCGATGATATATTCTTTTCATTACTAGCAAATACAAGCAAATATATGCACTCTCCAGGTGCAAGTATTTAAGTTTTAATGTAATAAAATATTATATTAAATTAGAAAGGCTAATGAAACTAAATAAGAATGTAGATAAAAAGATTTGAATCATGGGAGGTATAATCGAAAAATATAACAATTGAAACTTACTATTCCATCACTCCCAACTTTCATTGCTGAATTTTCCTGATTTAACTATTTAGTTAAAATAGGAAGTAAAGAATAAAATTACAGTTATTTCTTCTTGTTAATGGATTTCTTTTAAGATATATCACTGAGATGTTTGCTATTTTATTAAGATAAAACTAAACAATTAGAAATCAATAATACTAAGCAGATATTTATTAAAATCAAATTTTTAATATCAATAGCCTTCCCGTTCACACTGTAAACCGCTATTTTGTTGTATATATAAATACAATTGCAGTATATATAAATACAATTATTAGTAAGTAGATATGGTCAACATATCTAACTCCGGTTTCGACCAGGGGTCCAGTGACTTTGGCCCTGGACCTTACAAGCTAACATCGTTGATCCCAGGGGGCCATCCCCCAGGCAACACCTGCCCGCTCAATTTAAAGGGACATGGCTGGGTTTATTACCCAGTGCCAGAAGGGGAATGCTGACGGGATCAACGCATTTTTTGCACCTACCACCCATGAGTCTCGGCTTTTGGGTGGTCCCACATTAATACGGCATTGTGCCTAACCCGTACACGTGGGGTACGTGGTAAATATCTATTAAGTAGATATGGTCAACAGTATTAATAATGTAAAAACAATTTTATTAGTAATTGAGGTTTAAATAAAAATAAAATCATGGAGAATGTGACATAAATAACTATGAGAACTGCGATTCCATTATAATCTATACATATATAAAGGGCAGTTGTGTGTATGTATGTCCAAATGTAACTATACATATAAAGGCCAGTTGTGTGTATGTATGTCCAAATGTTATCTATACATATATAAAGGGCAGTTGTGTGTATCTGTATGCCCAAATGTAATCTATACATATATAAAGGGCAGTTGTGTGTATGTATGTATATCCGGAGGAAACTTCAAAAATAAAACAATCAACGACAAAGAAAAATATATATACACATTAAATATCACCAGGGCGGGTTTTTGAGCAAAAATAATAGAGATTTCATTTATATAATAATAATGAAATTTATTGTGTACAGTGCTCAGGTGCACCACAACTCATC